>SJYQ01000910.1:963237-1166385 GCA_006410935.1 Redunca redunca | reverse complement strand
TAAAAATACAATAAAAATAAAAAAATTGTAATATTTTATGGAAAAAAAACTTTTTGGGCAACTCAATATATATGTGTTTCATGTTTTTAAACCTTTTATTTATTTATTTATTTTTGTATTTATTCTTGTCTGAGCTGTGCGAGCTTTTTCTCTAGTTGCAGCAAGCAGAGGCTACTCTCTAATTGCATTGTGTGGTCTTTTCATTGCAGTGGCTTCGCCGGTTGCAGAGCCCGGGCTTTAGGCACACCAGCTTCAGCAGCTGCAGCTTCCAGGCTCTAGAGCGCTGGCTCGTAGTTGTGGCCCTTGGGATTAACTGCCCTGTGGCCTGTGGGATCTTCACAGATAAGGATCGAGCCCAGGTCTCCTGCATTGGCAGGTGGATTCTTTACCACTGAGCCGCCAGGGGAGCCCTGGTTTTGTAGTTTTGATCTCTTTAAGTTCAAAGTTCTGGTCATGATGTCTTAGTTTTCTGATTTGCAAAACAGTAACAGCTGGCTTTGTTACTTATCAGACAGGGATATGACAGATAGGGAATGACAAATGAAGTTATGATGTTGGAGGTTGTACTTGGAGATACTCTGAAAAGCATTTTTAAACTGTTGGATTGTTAACAATGAGGGTGTCCATAAAATTATTTTTTAAAGATCATGGAGTGAATAGACCAGAAAGTAGCATATATTGCCAATAAAAGTAAAAATAGGGATCTATATTAAATTTTGTCTGTGACTGTGTATGTACGTTTGTGTATACTCTGCTGCTGCTGCTGCTAAGTTGTTTCAGTCCTGTCCGACTCTGTGCGACCCTATAGACAGCAGCCCACCAGGCTCCGCCGCCCCTGGGATTCTCCAGCCAAGAACAATGGAGTGGGTTGCCATTTCCTTCTCCAATGCAAGAAAGTGAAAAGTGAAAGTGAAGTCACTGAGTCCTGTCCAACTCTCAGCGACCCCATGGACTGCAGCCTACCAGGCTCATCCGTCCATGGGATTTTCCAGGCAAGAGTACTGGAGTGGGGTGCCATTGCCTTCTCCTGCGTATACTTGGTCCCTGCATAATATGTACTACACCATGCGAATTGCATTAACAAGAAGCATTTAGAAAACTCTGTCCTAAAGATTGACCTTAGATCAGTGACAGGGTGGAGGGGAATGCCCCATTCCTCCTCCCCATGGCTTATCCCACACAGAGGGATTCTTCTGATTCTGGGTCATTTAACTCTTAACTGGCAGATGATATTTCCAGCCCCTCTAACTGGAACACATTCATCTACTTTGACTCCCCCTCAATCAGAACCAGGAGATTTTCTCAAGTCAGGAGGGAGGTGGATTGAACGAGGAAGTATAGGAAGAAGGAACTAACCTTAATTTAGTACTTATTATGTGCTCCCTGGTGGCTCATTGGTAAAGAATCTACCTGTTAATGCTGGAGACATGAGTTCAGTCTCTGGGTCAAGAAGATCCTTTGGAGAAGGAAATGGCAACCCACTCCAGTGTTCTGGGAAATGCCATGGGCAGAGGAGCCTGGAGGGCTACAGTTCATGAGGTTGCAAAAGAGTCGGAAATGACGCAGTGACTAAGTAACAACGTGTGTTGGTTACTGGCCCCAAAATATTAAGAATAAAATGAAATAAGCTTTATGGCAGTTCTAGGGCAGATATTGTGCTTACTTACTTTCACACATAAAGAAGTAGAAATTGAGAGACACAGCACCATGATTTTTCCAAAAGACTTCACTATTTAAAATCACTTTTTACCTGTTTTTATTTGAATATAGTTGCTCTACCATGCTGTGACAGTTTCTCTTCAGCAAAGTGAGTCAGCCATATGTATACATATATCCCCTCTCTTTTTGGGTTTTCTTCCCATTTGGGTCATCGCAGAGTAGTGAGTGGAGTTCCCTATGCTATATTAATGCATATATGTAGAATCTAGAAAAAAAATGGTAAAGATGATTTTACTTGCAAAGCAGAAATAAAGATGTAGACTTAGAGAACATGGATATCGTTGAGGGAAGGGGTGGGGTGGGATGAATGGGAGATTGGGATTGATATATATACACTACTGATACTACTCATAAAATTTACCTGGTGGCTTAGATAGTAAATAATCTGCCTACAATTTAGGAGACCTAGGTTCGATTCCTGAGTCAGGAAGATCCACTGGAGAAGGGAATGGCTATCCATTCCATGTTCTTGCCTGGAGAATTCTAGGAAGAAGAACCTGGCAGGCTGTAGTCTATGGGATAGCCTGGAGAGTTGGACACAACTGAGTAACTTACATTTTCACTTCCTTTTATAAAATATCTAAATTACTTTTAATTGAAGACATTGTGTTAAGTGAAATAGGTCAGAGAGAGAAAGGCAAATATTTTGTGACATTATTTATGTGTGGACTCTAAAAAAATATAACAAAAGTAATCGATACAACAACAGCAAAAAAGCAGACTCACAGATATAGAGAAAACCCTAGTGGTCATCGGTGTAGGGGGAGGGACATGGAAGAGTGGGAGGTACAAACTATTGGGTGTAAGATGGGCTACAAGATGTATTGTACAACACAGGGGATATAGTCAATGTTTTATAATAACTAGATGGAAAGTAACCTTTAAAAATTATATAAAAACAAAAAAATTATTTAAAATAATTTTTCCTCTTATTTAAATAACCTCTTGGACTGTTATTTTGGCCTGCAAAAAGGATTAGGACATACTGGCAAAACTGTGACTCTCCATAAGGGCACTTTATGTTATTTTATAGGAAATAATACACGTAGTACATCAGGTTTCAGAATAGACCAAGCACTTTCATAGTTTTGTCTGACTTGACCCTCACCATATATTCATCAGATGGGCAGGGGAGTAATGTTCCCATTATACAGACTGGGGAATGAAAACTCAGGTGGCAAATGAGCCACATGCTTAATAAGAGATGGAGTCAAATCTTGAACTAAATTCTTGCTTTTAATTCCACTGTTCTTTGAAGCATAACTACTATTGTTACATGATCATAGAGACCCTTAAGTCTTGAGTCACATCCAATTTTTTTATTATGCTGGAGGCTATAAAACAACATTACAAAAGAAGAGAGGAAAACTCACATTATTATAAATCTGGAGTGGAGAGTTGTAAGACATCTTTAAACACACTCAAAACAAGTACATATTTTAAATTTGTATTTTCATTATGAATATCTCCTGGCACTCAGTGAAAACTAACCAGATTACTAAATCCTTATCCTATACTGAGAATATTGTTCAGAAATCAACGCATCTGATCCAGCAGGGAAACGTGAAAGACCAATATGCATTTGCCCCTACGTTGCATCCACCAAGCTCTTAGAATGAAAAGCCAAAGATAAGGCTTTTCTCTGTCTTTTTAAACAGGGAAAATTAATTGCTCCTGCAGAGATGAAAACTTTACCCTGGAACAGAAACTAGTGCAAAATGCTTTTTTCTCCTGTTCCCACCTGTGGAGAATGAGGATTTGGCAGCAAATTGGAGCTTACACAGAATAAGTCACAAAGACAAATACCAGATCCCTTCCTAATTAGGAAGCGGATGGTCTGTTAGACACTGTGCTCAAAGGATGACTATATAGGTAGAGCAGAAATGAGATGAAGTGTTTTAGAATATTTGCATGTTTGACGGTGATTATCTTCACATGGTCTGCATTTATATAACTAGACCAGTCTAGGGAACTACTAAGGGAATATTGAGAATTAAATAAACAAGAATGTTGATCATAGTGTTTGAGATTTGCAGCTGGCATAGGAAGCACATCTATGTATCTTTCTATTTTGAATGCAATCTTTGTAGATAAGCTCACAATACCACTCGTAGTAGAATTCAATACGTTAATTTATGAATGAGGTCAGCTTGGCCTGGTGGTTATTGTTGACCAGGATTCAGATCTTGGGTCTTTGATTTTCACTTCTCCAATTGAGTGGTTTTAGTCAAATCAGTCCATCAGTGTGTCTCAGTTTTCTCTATCTGAAAAAGTGGGAAATGGAAATGTTTCCCTCTTTGACTTCAGAACATATATTATAAAGAGGCACACAGAGTTTGGGATGGACATGCACATGCTGCTATATTTAAAATGGATAACCAACAGGACTTCCTGTATAGCACAGAAAATTTTGCTCAATGTTATGTGGAAGCCTGGATGGGAGGTGAGTTTGGGGGAGCATGGATGAATGCATACATATGGCTGAGTCCCTTTGCTGTCCACCTGAAACTATTTATTACAACATTGTTAATCGGCTATATTCCAAAAAATAAAAAGTTAACAAAAAGGGGCATGCAGGGGGACATCATAGGAATTCATAGACACTGTTTGTGATTCAAATCAGCAGCTCTTCTGTCCTAGGAATTTAATTATTGCAATTGTCCTGATAGAGTGCCTGAGTGAGCTTTGGACTGCATTTGGAATCTGCTCTTTGAGTTCTAGATATGCCTCTGTTGATCAATATTAATTTGAGAAATCCATTTCAATATCACTTAAACCATTTTCTCATCTGAATGAGAACATTGGGACATAAGCATCACAAGGTTATTGGTTGTATCAGATGTGAAAAATATGTACCATAGTGCTTAATAACTGTAGTTGCATTTGAAAACTAAATGTGACATGTGGCAAGCGTTCAGATAATCTGACCAATCATTTTCCATAGATAAAAGAAAGTCCTTCCAGAAAGATAAAGTACAAGGTAATCAAACTCCCTTTTAACACAAGCAGATGGCAGGGGATCTGGAGCTCAATTTGGGGAGTGAGTTCTGGGAGGTAGGATCTTAGGCCTGGGAGGAAATCAGGGTTGATCACTATTTTGCAAAGCATGAAGATAACTACCCTAAGAGTGATCACTGAAAAAGTATAAGATTGCATAGAAGGATAGGAGTCACTGAGGAATCAGATCACAGGCATTTCACCCTCTTTGCAAGGAGCCTGTGGGAAGTAAGAAATAATTGTGGGGAGTCAGTTTGCTGCATCTACAGAGACTTAATAATTCCACTAATTATGGCCAGCCAAGGAGCTCATGAAGGCTTGTTTTATTAATGCGCAACATACCACTCGGAGGACTGATGTTGAAGCTGAAGCTCCAATACTATGTCCACCTGATGTAAAGAGCCGGCTCACTGGAAAAGACACTGATGCTGGGAACGATTGAAGGCAGGAGGAGAAGAGGGCGGTGGAGGATGAGATGGTTAGATAGCATCACCAACTCAATGGACATGATTTTGAGCAAGCTCTGGGAGATAGTGGAGGACAGAGGACTCTGGTTTGCTGTAGTCCATGGAGTCATAAAGAGCTGGGCATGACTTAGTGACTGAAAAATAACAACAGACACCCCCAGAGCTGGACTTGTTCAGCTGACAGATTGAGGTTCAGCTGGACACTTTTGAGTGTCTCAGTACATACTCTTTGGAGCTGCTGACCACACCCCTGAGAGGTGGATGCCCGTAGGGATCATGGACATTTGGTGACACTTTACCTTCATGATTCCTATTCACAGGTCATGGGAAAAAAGCAAATGACAACGACTATTCTTGGTTTAGTTTCTTGAGCTGATTTCCTGATTGAGTCAGTCAAAGACATTTGTCCAATTTAATGAAATGACTCCTATAGGAAAACATCACATGGGTTGTTGGGTGTCAGATATAAATCACTTGCTGTTGCTTAGTTGCTAAGTTGTGTCTGACTCTTCTGTGACCCCGAAATTCTGACTCTTTTGTAGCCCACCAGGCTCCTCTGTCCATGGGATTTCCCAGGCAAGAATGTTGGAGTGGGTTGGCATTTCCTTCTCCAGGGGAATTTCCCAACCCATGGATCGAACTGCTTTTCCTGCTGGGAAGGCAGACTCTTTATCACTGAACCACCTGGGAAACTCTTATAAATACTGCACCTACCCAATTAGCTGCTTATCCAAAGGCAACTTATCCAGTCTCTCAGTCAAGGCAATTAAGGGAACCCATATTTAAACATTCACTTGAGCCAAAAACTTTGAAAACTTCCAATGTTGTTTTTTGCAGCCAACTGGCCAAATTGAAGGATCAAATCCAATATCAGTTGTGATGAAACAGCAATCTCAGTATACTGATCTCTTCCCTACAGTACAGACAGCACGAACATGCTGGTTTATCCCAGAAGGAATCAGGCTAGGATTACACTACGTCTTTATTCCTCATGGTTTCTCCCACTTGCTTATTCATCAGATGCTTTTTTTTCACCTCCTCTTCCTTCTTGCTTTCAATATATCCATTCAAAACATGTCTGAAATAAATCCCAAGTCTCCCAAGAATATTTCTGCTCATGTAAGCATGTGTACAACTTCCTTCCTCATGCTTTCACACAAGGCTTTCCTTTAAATGCCAAAGGAAAAGAAGACTTTCATTGTGTTTTGTTTTCTTCTCTCTTTTTGGCAGATATGCTGTACTTGTTTCTTGCTTGAGTTAAACACAGGCTATGGATCCTCTTTTCCCAGGCAGAAAAAAGATAATGGAAAAGCTTAAATCCTGGCTTTGGCTATTTGACCTTCAACATGTGGCTTAAATTTTATTAACCTCTGATTTCTTTTCTGGAAACTGAGGATGAACAATAAGATAGAACAAGAGTATCACATGTAGTCCATAAAAACACCGGATATAAGTGGCTATAAATTGATTTCCTTTCTCTTCCTTTTCTTATTCAACTCTTTTAAGATAATGTAAGCTCATTTTTTTGAAATTATAAACAGGAATCTCTTAATGATCAAAGATATCTTTGTGCTAGGAGGTCTCTAAAGCACTTGCAGTCTAAACAGGAGTGGGCAAGCACAGGAGAATGGCCGCGGGAAATGTCACTTTGCTGCCTTCATTTCAAAGCAGGAACTTGTGGGCAGTGGAATGGCCTGTTTACCAGTTCTTCTAGATATAAGCCCAGATAAGCATCCAGGAACTGCCAAGTCAAGAAATGATGCTGGTATCTTCTTTACGAATTCCCTGAGAAAGTAGAAAATCAATTTCAATAGTGATCTAGAGCCGGCAAGGATCTAAAGATGACTCAGCTTAGACTTTGACCAACTGAGATAAAACATGAAGACTGCTTGGCACATGGCATTTCTAGTCAGCGTCTCTAATAGTAGAGGCAGAAGGGGAGGTTGTTAATGTTAGAAATATTTTTCTGGAATCAAATTAGGGCGAGATTTGGTAGCACTTACTTCTGTCTCCAGGCTCTACTTATGCATCAGATATCAAGGTCTTGATAGGAAGTGTGTCTCTTGTGGTTTTTGGTCTGTGCCCCAATTCCTTCTCTAAAATAGAGGAACTCTGCCACAGCACATCCCATTCAACACTGCCGTATCTTACAGGAAATGTCTACCAATTCATTTCTAAAGAAGGAAATTAAAGCCCAGAAAATGGCCATGATTACTGATCAAGGCCATTCAGAGGCTCTGAAACAGGAGAGGAAGATGCCTGATGCTGGGATCTCAGTGATGAACAGATGCAGGGACATTGTCATGGCCTTGGGGGTGACCATCACCGTGACCACTTTGAAGATGCCATAGGCGGCTTTTTGTGCCCTGATGCCCCAATTCTGCTGTGTTTTCCTCTGGCACACATAGGAGTTTAGGGAATTGTTAGAAAGTCCAACAGTCTTTTAAGTGCAGTTTCATAGGATTTACTCTATTTAAGTCAAATTCGGAAGCATTTATTACCTTGACACCAAGGCAGTTGACAGCTAGGATACAAATGCTATTCCAAAAATTCTTTCAAAATTACTCCTTCACTTGGTCTTCGAGACTGTATGATTTTAAAGACTTTGCATTTGGAACATTCTAAACTGTGGGCTAAGGTAGGTATGCCACTTTCTTTCCTTATCCTCTCTTAAAAGCACAGGCCATTTAATTAATAAGTGAAGGTGAAAGTGTTAGTTGCTCAGTTGTGCCTGACTCCTTGTGACCCCATGGAATGCAGCCCACCAGGCTCTCCTGTCCATGAAATTTTTCAGGCAAGAATACTAGAGTGGGCTACCATTTCCTTCTCTAAGAACCTCCCTGACCCAGGGATCAAACCCAGGTCTCCTACACTGTAGGCAGATTCTTTACCAATTGAGCTATGAGGGAAAACCCAATTAATAAGTACTCCCCCCCTCCCATTCTTCTTCCTTTATGAAATTGCTTATTTTTCAGTATCTGTTTCCTGTCACCATGGTGTGTGTCCAGACCATGAATTTGGATCACCCACTCATATCTACTAATGACTCACAGGTCCCACTCTTTAATAGTTCTGTTGGATAGAAACTCAGATACAAACCAAACCAGGTGATGTCACAGAATGAAACTTGTCTCTGAACTTCAAGGGTGAGTAGAAACCAATTTAATATTGTCCTAGATCACTGTATTTCCTTACAACTTCATCTTCATGATTCCTTTACACATCTGTACTTCTTAAGCATTAATGTTAACTAGATCTTTTTTGAAGTTATGCTTAAAGTCATTGTGCTTTAGTTTTTTCCTTTTAAAATTTTTAATTCTTTAAAATATATATTAAGGATCTTTATTCTTAATGGAATGTTAGGTCCATGAATCAAGGCAAATTGGAAGTGGTCAAACAGGAGATGGCAAGGTTGAATGTCAACATTCTAGGAATCAGCAAACTAAAATAGACCAGAATGGGTGAATTTAACTCAGATGACCATTATATTTACTACTTTGGGCAGGAATCCTTCAGAAAAAATGGAGTAGCCATCAGTAGAAATGCAGTACTTGGATGCAATCTCAAAAATGACAAAACGATCTCTGTTCATTACCAAGGCAAACCATTCAGTATCACAGTAATCCAAGTCTATGCCCCAACCAGTAATGCTGAAGAAGCTGAAGTTGAACAGTTCTATGAAGACCTACAAGACCTTTTAGAACTAACATTCCAAAAAGACATCCTTTTCATTATAGGGGACTGGAATGCAAAAGTAGGAAGTCAAGAAATACCTGGAGTAACAGGCAAATTTGGCCTTGGAGTACAGAATGAAGCAGGGCAAAGGCTAATAGAGTTTTGCCAAGAGAATGCACTGGTCATAGCAAACACCCACTTACAACAACATAAGAGAAGACTCTACACATGGACATCACCAGATGGCCAACACCAAAATCAGATTGATTATATTCTTTGCAACCAAAGATGTAGAAGCTCTATACAGTCAGCAAAAACAAGACCCAGAGCTGATTGTGACTCAGATCATGAACTCCTTATTACCAAATTCAGACATAATTGAAGAAAGTGTGGAAAACCACTAGACCATTCAGGTATGACCTAAATCAAATCCCTTATGATGATACAGTGGACGTGAGAAATAGATTTAAGGGACTAGATCTGATAGAGTGCCTGATGAACTATGGACGGAGGTTTGTGACATTGTACAGGAGACAAGGATCAAGACCATCCCCAAGAAAAAGAAATGCAAAAAAGCAAAATGGCTGTCTGAGGAGGCATTACAAATAGCTATGAAAAGAAGAGAAGCAAAAAGCAAAAGAGAAAAGGAAAGATATACGCATCTGAATGCAGAATTCCAAAGTTTTGCAAGGAGAGATAAAAAAGCCTTCCTCAGTGATCCATGCAAAGAAATAGAGGAAAACAATAGAATGGGAAAGACTAGAGATCTCTTCAAGAAAATTAGTGATACCAAGGGAACATTTCATGCAAAGATGGGCTCAATAAAGGACAGAAATGGTATGGACCTAACAGAAGCAGAAGATATTAAGAAGAGGTAGCAAGAATACATAGAAGAACTGTACAAAAGTGAAGTTCATGACCCAGATAAGCACGACGGTGTGATCACTCACCTAGAGCCAGACATCCTGGAATGTGAAGTCAAGTGGGCCTTAGGAAGCATCACTATGAACAAAGCTAGTGGAGATGATGGAATTCCAGTTGAGCTATTTCAAATCATAAAAGATGATGCTGTGAAAGTGCTGCACTCAATATGCCAGCAAATTTGGAAAACTCAGCAGTGGCCACAGGACTGGAAAAGATCAGTTTTTATTCTAATCCCAAAGAAAGGCAATGCCAAAGAATGCTCAAACTACTGCACAATTACGCTCATCTCACATGTTAGTAAAGTAATGCTCAAATTCTATACTCCAGACATCAATGATATGTGAACCATGAACTTCAAGATGTTCAAGCTGGTTTTGGAAAAGGCAGAAGAACCAGAGATCAAATTGCCAACATCTGCTGGATCATGGAAAAAGCAAGAGAGTTCCAGAAAAACATCTATTTCTGCTTTATTGACTGTGCCAAAACCTTTGTCTGTGTTGATCACAATAATCCGTGGAAAATTCTTCAAGAGATGGGAATACCAGACCACCTGACCTGCCTCTTGAGAAACCTATATGCAGGTCAGGAAGCAACAGTTAGAACTGGACATGGAACAACACACTGGTTCCAAATAGGAAAAGGAGTATTTCAAGGCTGTATATTGTCACCCTGATTATTAACTTATATGCAGAGTACATCATGAGAAACGCTGGGCTGGAAAAAGCACAAACTGGACTCAAGATTGCCAGGAGAAATAGCAATAACCTCAGATATGCAGATGACACCACCCTTATTGCAGAAAGCGAAGAAGAACTAAAGAGCCTCTTGATGAAAGTGAAAGAGGAGAGTGAAAAAGTTGGCCTAAAGCTGAACATTCAGAGAAATAAGATCATGGCTTCGGGTCCCATCACTTCATGGGAAATAGATGGGGAAACAGTGGAAACACTGGCTGACTTTATTTTGGGGGGCTCCAAAATCCCTGCAGATTGTGACTGCAGCCATGAAATTAAGATGCTTGCTCCTTGGAAGGAAAGTTATGACCAACCTATACAGTATATTTAAAAGGAGAGACATTACTTTGCCAACAAACGTCTGTCTAGTCAATTGCTATGGTTTTTCCAGTAGTCATGTATGGATGTGAGAGTTGAACTATAAAGAAATCTGAGCGCCGAAGAATTGATGCTTTTGGAGAAGACTCTTGAGAGTCCCTTGGACTGCAAGGAGATCCAACCAGTCCACCTAAAGGAGACCAGTCCTGGGTGTTCATTGGAAGAACTGATGCTGAGGCTGAAACTCCAATACTTTGGCCACCTGATGCAAAGATCTGAGTCATCTGAAAAGACCTTTATGCTGGGAAAGATTGAAGACAGGAGAAGGGGACAACAGAGGATCTCCTTTAGAATGGACTGGTTGGATCTCCTTGCAGTCCAAGGGACTCACAAGAGTCTTCAACTTCACAGTTCAAAAGCATCAATTCTTTGGCTCTCAGCTTTCTTCACAGTCCAACTCTCACATCCATACATGACTACTGGAAAAACCATAGCCTTGACAAGACGGACCTTTGTTGAAAAAGTAATGTCTCTCCTTTTTAATATGCTATCTAGGTTGGTCATAACTTTCCTTCCAAGGAGTAAGTGTCTTTTAATTTCATGGATGCAGTCACCATCTGCAGTGATTTTGGAGCCCCCCAAAATAAAGTCAGCCACTGTTTCCCCAACTATTTGCCATGAAGTGATGAATATCTATATTTCTTAGATCCAACATATAAGTGGGATACAGTACTTGCCTTTCTCTGGCTTATTTCACTTAATGCTAACTAGATCTTAGAGTATTTATAATTCTGACATAGTTGAATGTGTACCATGTGTAATACATTTTGGGGAAACTGGACTCATCTTCCATGGCTTCTAGCTACTAAATCTGAAAGAATTCCCTTGGCTCAGTGCTATGAATGAAGAATGTCATTAAAGGTCTGCTAATTGCTTTACAAACACAACATCACATCTGGAAATGCCTGAGAGGTTGCAGTCTTTTGAGGCTTGGGGCGATGTTTGAGTCTTGCAACATGACAAGGGAAGCTGTATGAGCGTCTTGCAGCATGAAGTTGTTGCCACATGAAGTCTTCTGGTGACTTCAGAGTGCTTTCAGCAGCTCTTATGACCTACTGAACAAAACCACTCTACTTCTATACCTGCTCCTTAGGTTCTTAACTGTGTGTGTGTGTGTGTGTGTGTGTGTGTTTATTTTTTCAACCTAACCTGATGCCTGATGTTCTTTAACCTCATCGGGTATTACATCCCAACATCCCTCTTTGGTCATATGCTGGACTAGGCACATTGACAATTCATAATTCTGACAAACTGTTAACACATGCACTATCTCACATCTCTTGAATAGCATCCTACAGCGTGCTCTAGATTCAGACACTGTGAAATACCAAGACACTCAGTGCTTACATTTCTGTGCCTTTCCCCTTCCCTCATTACAAATGGCTCTAGATTCATTGGGATCTGTGTACTTGGCATTTGTAACAAAGCCTAGAAATGTGCTTGTAGGAGATAGATCAGTGATTCAGACCTTTAAACTCAATCCTACTCATTTCCTTTGTTTTAACTTACATCTGATCATTTATTTTCCTCTCCTTCTATTCAATGTATATCGTATATTCGAACATCTATTTATCTTTGTTCAACACGTAAATAGTAAAATTGAGCCAAAAATACCTGACACCAAAGTGCCACGTAGTCCACACATTTTTCCATTTTATTGTTCTGGTTTTTAGAATCTGGCTTCCACTCATAAGTTTTTTCACATGAAAGGGAGTCCTCTCTCAAGCACTATGTACCTTCACTAATATATTGAAAACCATTATTGATAATAAAAATAAAAGTGTCAAATGAAGTTACATTTTTACACTAGGCTTCCCTGATGTCTCAGTCAGTAAAGACTCTGCCTGCCAACGCAGGAGAGATGCCAGAGATGTGGGGTCAATCCCTGGGTTGGGAAGAGCCCCTGGAGAAGGAAATGGCAACCCACTCCAGTAGTCTTACCTGGGAAATCCCATGGACAGAGGAGCCTGGCAGGCTACAGTCCACAGGGTCACAAAGAGTCAGACACAGCTTAGTGACTAAGCCACCACTTTTTAAATTATTGTTTTTACTACTGCCGCAGACAGAATTCTTCATTCCTGGGGTGGCCAGCACATTGAAATGCATACCATAAAATTCAGGAAGTTACTGTCACCTACCTGATAGGAGAGCTGATCTGTAAAACGTAGTGATAGCAGACTGCCAAGTCTGGGCGAGAGGAAAGTGAAGTGCCAGCACTTTGAGCACAGCCCTGAAAGAAGTGCTAGGCTAGGCGCATTCACACTCAGACCAACATGGGCGAAGAAAAGTTAAGGGCCGCGTGAAGCTTCATTTAACTCTAGAATGTTAATGACCATTTGTGATTTCGAAATAGGATTTGCCCAATCCTAAGAAATGGACAAAACTGAAATCTTTAGAGCATAGATGGAAATGTTTTTATAAGAGGACCCTCTGTCTTGCTATCACCCCACCCACTCCCAAAGTCCACATCATAGCCACACTGATAGAGCAGATGTCTCCTGACAGGGCTTCGCCCTCTTATCTCACGCCTTTGCTTTTGCAGACATTCTTATATTTGAACATTATGAATATATATTCACATACTCACTCAGTTCAGTGTGTATGTATGCAAAGTTGCTTCAGTTGTGTCTGACTGTTTGTGACCCTATGGACTGTAGCCTGCCAGGCTCCTCTGTCCATGGGATTTCCCAGGCAAGAATACTGGAATGGGTTGCCATGCCCTTTTTCAGGGGATCTTCCTGGCCCAGGGATCGAACACACATCTCCTATGTCTCCTGCATTGGCAGGCAGGCTCTTTACCACTAGTTCTACCTGGGAAGCCCATATATTCATAAATTTAGATGTTATTTCACCAAATGATAGCTCTGTTCTCCATCTTGCCAAACTTCTACTTCATCCTTTCAAATTCTCTTCTGATATCCCTTCTCTGAGAAGCTTTTCTAATTCTGCAGCCCAAGCTTCCCGGGAACATCCTGGATCAAGAATGAGCCTATACAGAAATTTTGCCTTAGATAATTCTCTGCATGTTTTTTCTCTGCAACAAATCCTTTCTTTATGAATTCCTTGATATCAGCTCTAGCATCCGATTTATTGCTGATTCACCAGTTTGAGCACAGAACCTTCTTTGGCAAACAGTAAGTACTCAATCATTGTTTGCTAAAAGATTTATGAAAGAAGTAGATGAAGGTTGGATTAACCACCATTTCCTCTACCTGGTTTTGCTTGCAGAAACAAGAGCCCAGTTTACACACCTCCTTTTCTTTAAGTGTGTGATCAATGCCATATTGACATGAAATAAGCATTGCTTGGGCCACTCAGGGATGGCATTTGGTACTGAGGTTCAACAAACAAATCAGAAATAGTACACAAGGAAGTGATAGATAGGCATTGATCACTGTCTCTGTAAGAAAAATCTATTGTCCTTCATTTGATGACTCTACTAATTCATTCAATGGAATGTTTATTTTGAGCCATATTCCGGCTCTCAGAAGGTAAATGGTCTTGTTCACGTATTTAGAGGTATAATAAAAGGAAACTGTGGTTTGAAAGCTTAGAAGGGAGGTAAAGAGAATGACACAGTAGGAAGAGATGTTTCTTGCAGCAAAACCCTGGGAGAGGAAAAGCTGGCTGAGGCAAGGTCATCGGAATGCACAATAGCAATGAAAATATAAATGGTAATGGCCGAGTTCCCAAACACTTGGTTACATAACAGGCCTAGAACTAAGTGCTTCATATACATTAATTAATTTAATCTTCATTTAACCATGGAAAGTTTTAAGCACAGAGAGGCTACTTACCCCAAAGTAACCCCAGTAACCAAAGTAACTCAGTGACCCAACAAACTCATCCCAAGGCTGCACAGAAAGAAACAGGCAAACCTAGGGTTTCAACTTGGACAGGCTAACTACAGACTCCAGATATTTCACATCACAGACTGGGGAAAAGGGAGGTACTGATGTACAGAGCACAGGACTCTGATGAGTATGACTTGGTATGACATACGTTTGTAAGGGATGAAGCTAAAATTTTGCTTTGGGAAAGTAATGCCATAATTAGCTGCGAGTGCATGGGATTTTCCTCTTGGTTATATTGAGTCAAGTAAACTAAATAGTTTATCTAACCTTGTCCATCCATCCCAGCCCATTTGCACTCTACATTTTCTTTAAGACTATTGTGAAACTGAGAAGATAGAAGTTGATTCCATTTGCCTGTATTCATGTCTCTGGTCTAATTATATTGAGTGTCTGTTGGTGAAATGCTCAATTTTGTGACATACTACCTCCAAAATGATAGCACAGCTTCATCTGCAAAGTAGTGTAATAAAAAATGTGGAGCTTGGAGTCAACGGAGTTGGAGTCTTCCATGTTGTAGGACTTTGGACAACTCAATTAGCTTTCTTGAATCTCTAATTTCTCTTTGGTAAAAGAAAAAGTGAAATTTTAGCTCTCTCCTGGGGATGTTGATAAAAATCCAATGAAATATTACATCGTCCAGCAGTTCCTAAACTTCAGGGGGAGGAGGTACAGTGTTATGCCAGGATCTGTCATTGTTGTGCTCATTCACTATTCACTCAGCAGCTGGGTGCGTAACTCCCGCAGTGCATCAAATCTGTTAGGTGTGCTGGGGACTGTATAGAGAACAAGTCCTCTGCTCCAGGGAGAACAAATGTTTGCATGAGGTGGTAAAGGGGAGAACAGCAAGAAGCAAGTAAATACATGTAATCATTTGGGAGTCCAAGTGTTATTAAAACATCAACATATGGATATATTTTCAGTTGTTTTTGCTATACCATATTCTAACCACCAGCATGGATTGACTGCAGAATATTAGTATGGGAAAGTGTCCTTTTCAAACATCCTGACCACAGTGGTATGGAATTCTGGGTGATCTGCTGCACTGTTGAGCGCCCACAGTAACCCCTGACAGAGGGCACGTGGAGGCACCCTGAACACATGCTCGCTGAATGCTCCACTAAGTGCATGGCGGTGACTGGTGCTTTCCCGATGTCCCCTTGCCGTGAAATAGTTATAAAGGAGTTATGACACTTGGAATTAAAAGGTAACTCACAGTTTTAGAGAGTTCAGTATCACGAGGTTAGTGGAGGTAGGTGAGCACAGTAGCGTGAGGGCAAACCCTTGAGTGGGATGGCTTAGGGCTTAATCTCAGTTCACAACAATGATTGTGGCCAAGTTATTTAAGCTCTTTATATATCCGCTTTCTCATCTATAAAATGGGAGTAGTAAAGTACCATAGGCCATAGGGTGGTTGATGATGTTCTATAAACCAGCAATCCCCAATGTTTTAGTACCAGGGACTGGTAGACAGTCCCTGTTTACCTGGAAGACAGTTTTTCCATAAATGGGGGTGAGGGATGGTTTGGGGATGATTAGAGCACGTTACATTTATTGCACACTTTATTTCCATTTTTATTACATCAGCTCCACCTCAGATCATCAGGCATGAGATCTCAGAGGTTGGGGAGCCCTGATATAAACTAATACAAAATGTATTTAGAATGGTTCCTGAGTGCATTGAACCTTCAATGCGTGTGTGTTAACACACACATGCACACACACACACACACACGCATTGAAGGCTCAATGTACTCAGTACATTTTTGGTTATTATTGTTTTCCTTCCTCCCTCCCTTCTTTCCTTCCTGCGTTTCTTCCTTTTGTCAATTGGAAAATTAGTCTTCCAGTTCATTTACCATAAGTCAAAGCAAATAGCAGAAGAACAACTAGAATCAAGGTGCTGTTTGGCTTTTCCTTCTATTACAGCTTGCAACTGTAAACTCAGGTGGCCCCTCTGGGCTTGGATTATGTTTTTCAAATGGGTCAGGCTAGAAAGCAAGCTGATCTTTCCTACACAATTTGAGATGAAAAACTCTGAGCCTCTAGAAGCTGTTTATCTCATAGATACTCTGGTTTCTGTCTTTATGCAAAGTTATGTTATCTAACCAGTGAGAAATCCTCTAGATCCAAGATGCCCACATTGAGGACAAACAGGTGACATTTTGCTGTTTTGATTATTGGGAATTAATCATAAAAATTACCTGTGGTTGAAACCCTATCATAGACCAAATTCTAGGCTAAGTAGCTTACATATAACATTTAATTCTCATGGCAAATATATGAAATAGTTATCATCCAGCTTCTATGTTTGAGAAGAAGCAGTTACATAACTTATTTAGTATCACACAGTGGATTCTGGATCTATCTGATCTCAAAGCCCATGTAATTTCCTCTAGAAAGCATCCCGCAGACAGCATCACCTTTCTTAGATTACGACCTTGCCATTCCTATGATATATACAGAGCTTTCTAAAATTTAAAATTCCAAAGTCTTGCCATTCATAAGGGGCACCATGACTCACAAACAACATGAACACTTCCCAGCACATACACACACCAAACCCTTGAGTAAGGAATGATGACTTTCCTTACTTATCACAGGAAGGGGAAATATGGACATTTTCAGTAAAGGCACTGGTGGTGAGCTTTCCCCAGCAATAATTACTATGGCTTCCTTGTCTTTTCATAAATGAGACATTTATTTTATTCCCAAGAGCTTGGAGCTAGAGCCTGAGCCATGGTTGCAGCAGCTAGCATGGTGCAAATGTTTAAAGCTCTAATCAATATCCAGTCATTGGTTACACAGTCGCTTTTCCTTTTGATGAGGAAATATGCGATTCCTTAGGGATGAATGTCAAATGTTCATAAATAGAAAAGCATCTGAAATATCCATGAGCGATACTTATTTATAGGGATCATTTATCCAGACTCTCTATGTGCATTTCCAGCTCCACTATTTATCTGTGGCATTATCCATCACCGTGTAGCACTCATATATCCACATGCTCTTTCTATTTATATGCATGGAATCTATCTCGCTAATTGTTCTCAAATCTCTAACTAGTGAGTACCGTAATTCACCTCCTACCAGATGGTAGCACGTGCTTTTCCATGATTTCTAATTCTGTCCACAGTAAACCTATCGGCAAATCATTTGTCTGTTCATTCATGGTTTCTTGCTACATCAATCAGCAACTTTATTTGTTTCTATCTACAACATCAATGTGGGGTTCTTTTCCATATACAATGCATTTTCCCCATTCAACTTTCCCCATACTTCTGACCCTTTCATGAGCGTCTGCCTGTATGTACATTCTCAGCAAAACCAATTATTTTTACCTAATGCTTGTGACGACCAAAATGGTGAAAAGAACATCTGTTTTGGATTATGGTGATGTGAATTCAAACCAAGCTTTCACTTTAAGCTAATTTCATAAACAAAGCCACTTCATTAGTAGGACCTAATTAGTACTACAAATCTTATAGCTTTTTCTTTTTTTTTTCAGTAAGGGAGGGCTAAGCTGTACGTTACAATATCTGCCTATAAATATGCACTAGACCTTCCTAAGAACTTATCTGCTTAATTAACATTTGCTTAGCACTTATTCTGTGCAATGACTATGCTTTGTATTTTTCAAGTCACTTAATCTTCAAATAATTCTAAGAGGTAGCTGCTGTTGTTATTTTGATTTAATAAAATGAGAAAACTAAACGCTATCAAGGTTGGTAATTTGCACAAGAACACACAACTAGGAGAACAAGGAAGAAGTGAAGTGAGATTAAGAGTCACTCTGACTCTTAGCAACCCCACGGACTATACAGTCCATGGAATTCTCCAGGCCAGAATACTGGAGTGGGTAGCCTTTCCCTTCTCCAGGGGATCTTCCCAACCCAGGGATTGAATCCAGCTTTCCCACATTGCAGGCAGATTCTTTGCCAGCTGAGCCACAAGGGAAGCCCAAGAACACTGGAGTGGGTAGCCTATCCCTTCTCCAGCAGATCTTCTTGACCCAGGAATTGAACCGGGGTCTCCTGCATTGCAGGTGGATTCTTTACCAACAGAGCTATGAGGGATGCCCAAGGAAGCAAGGTTCGAATCCTTGTTTTTCTGAATCCAAAGTGCCAGATACACTTTTCATTGCTGAATTCTCAGCACTTAGAACAGTGCCCAGGGCTTCCCTGATGGCTCAGGTGGTAAAGAATCTGCCTAAAACACAGCAGACTGCCTGCAACGCAGGAGATCAGAGCTCAATCCCTGGGTCGGGAAGATCCCCTGGAAAATAAAATGGCAACCCACTCCAGTATTCTTGCACAGAGAATTCCATAGACAGAGGAGCCTGGTGGGCTACAGTCCATGGGGTCACAAAGAGTTGAACAGGACTGAGTGACTAAACCACCACCAGGACAGTGCCAGGCTCTGTAGCTTTCACTTGGCATCTACAAGCTATTGCTATCATTGGAGTTAAATTACATCTCTGTTCTTGTGATATTTAATGACTGTATAGTTGGTTTGACCCTATGGATAAATCTGACAGTTAACTCATAAATGCAGATGAGTGCTTTAGAGTTTCAAACACATCTGTCTCTTCCCAGAAATACCGATGGCATATCGACGACATTGATGAAACTATAGCTAAAAATAGCTCACATTTTGGTGTGCTTGCTATATACCAACAGACAATACTAAATACTCAATACACATTACCTTATTTTATTTTTACAATAACTCTATGAGGTAGATAACAGTGTCATCCCAATTTTATAGATGTGGACACTAAGTAACAGGGAAATTTAAGTAATTTGCCCAAAATTATAATTATGGTAACTATTTAAGCTGGGGTTTGAATCCCAGCATTCTGTCTCCAAAGCCTCCTTATAGTTGAGCTAGTCGCTAAACATCTTTAACCTACATTTAGGGTACTAATATGATGGGGATGATAATATTGGCTAACACACAGGATTTTGAAAATTAAGTGAGATACTGTGTTCTTGAGCCAGTCTTTGCCACTTTGAAGAGTAAGCTCAGTATATATCAGTCAGTACCATTAGTAGCTACTAGATTTCAAACTCCCTGAGTACAAATATCATGTCTAGTTCATTTCCATTTCCCCCACAGCACCCGGACACTATTTGTTGTCTATTATTGGTGCATAAGGAGATCCAACCAGTCCATTCTGAAGGAGATCAACCCTGGGATTTCTTTGGAAGGAATGATGCTAAAGCTGAAACTCCAGTACTTTGGCCACCTCATGCTGAAGAGTTGACTCATTTGAAAAGACTCTGATGCTGGGAGAGATTGGAGGCAGGAGGAGAAGGGGACGATCCAGGATGAGATGGCTGGATGGCATCACGGACTCGATGGATGTGAGTCTGAGTGAACTCTGGGAGATGGTGATGGACAGGGAGGCCTGGCATGCTGTGATTCAGGGGGTCGCAGAGTCGGACACGACTGAGAGACTGAACTGAACTGAACTGAACTGAACAAATGCCTTTGAATGAGACTGAACAGAGAATAGGACTCAATCAGTAAGGGATCAAATCTCCTATGAGAAATTTAAGAGCAGTGGCCCTCAGGCATTTCTGGGGGCTCAGGGAAAGGTAGGGTTACTTTTAAGTCCCTCTCCATACATGCGACAAAATATTGGATTGGCCAAAAAGTTTGTTTTGGTTTATCCATACCCTCTTATGGAGAATCTGAATGAACTTTTTGGCCAATCCAATAAATGAGCCCCCTTATCATAACCTTCTTAATATCTGGCTTCCCAGATGGATTAGTGGTAAAGAATCCACCTGCCAAAGCAGGAGATGCAGGCTTGATCTCTAGCTTGGGAAGATCCCCTGAAGGAGGCAACCTGCTTCAGTATTTCTGCCAGGGAAAACCCCTGGACAGAGGAGCCTGACAGGCAACAGTCCATGGGGTTGCAAGGAGTTGGACATGGCTTAGTGAGTCAGTTCAATTCAGTTCAATTCAGTTCAGTCACTCAATCATGTCCGACTCTTTGCGACCCCATGGACTGCAGCACGCCAGGCTTCCCTATCCATCACCAGCTCCTGGAGCTTACTCAAAGTCACATCCATAGAGTTGGTGATGCCATCCAATCATCTCATCCTTCGTCATCCCCTTCTCCTCCTGCCTTCAATCTTTCCCATCATCAGGATCTTTTCAAGTGAGTCAGTTCTTCGCATCAGGTGGCTGAAGTATTGGAGTTTCAGCTTCAGCATCAGTCTTTCCAATGAATATTCAGGACTGATTTCCTTTAGGATTGACTGGTTTGATCTCCCTGCAGTCCAAGCGATTCTCAAGAGTCTTATCCAACACCACAGTTCAAAAGCATCAATTCTTTGGCACTCAGCTTTCTTTACCGTCCAATTCTCATATCCATACATGACTACTGGAAAAACCGTAGCTTTGACTAGACAGACCTTTGTTGGTAAAGTAATGTCTCTGCTTTTTAATATGCTTTCTAGGTTGGCCATAGCTTTTCTTCCAAGGAGCAAGCATCTTTTAATTTCATGGCTACAGTCACTATCTGCAGTCATTTTGGAGCCCAAGAAAATAAAGTCTGGGACGATTTCCATTGTTTCCCCATCTATTTGCCATGAAGTAATGGGACTGGATGTCATGGTCTTAGTTTTTTGAATGTTGAGTTTTAAGCCAGCTTTTTCACTCTCCTCTTTTACCTCCAGCAAGAGGCTCTTTAGTTCCTCTTTACTTACTGCCATAAGGGTGGTATCATCTGCGTATCTGAGGTTATTGATATTTCTCCCAGCTTAGTGAGTAAGCAACAACAAAAACCTTCTGAGGAAGCCCCAGCTCTTGGAATTGCACTGAGTTCCTAAGGGCAGGAGCAACCCAACCCTCCCACTGCACACACTCCCCCTCCAAAAAATGGGCTCACTAGAGGGACAAGCACAGCCAATATCAAGGAAGTGGTAATCAAAGAGCCCCTTAATCACAACCTCTACCTTAATATTGCCTTCTACACACCAGAGACACAAGCAAGAGTCTCTACCTATGGCAGGTGGTAGGTCTATGGAGATGTTCAGAAGCAAAAGAGAGTGTTCATCCAAACATGTGGATATCTTCATATACAAATGAAAACACGTTCATAGAGAAAAAGAACAATCAGTGATGGTGGCTGCTGCTGCTAAGTCGCGTCAGTCATGTCCGACTCTGCGACCCCATAGACGGCAGCCCACCAGGCTCCCCCACCCCTGGGATTCTCTAGGCAAGAACACTGGAGTGGGTTAGTGATGGTGGAGGCTACCAAAATTCAAACTCCCTGGGACTGGCTGTTGAACAACTCCTGCTGCACATCCAAGTTCCAAAGCATACTTTGTAGTCATGTAGCATGAATACCCCCGGATGACAGTGTAAAACATTTATAAATCAGACCCTAATGAACAGCGTCTGTGCTTTATAACTGCATTTAACTGTTTTTCACTTCTCTGCTGGTAGAAAACAGGAATGCGTAAACATATACTAAGAAGAAAGAGGAAAAGCCTATTCCTAATATAAATTCACGTGCAAAAAGGGAATGAGGGAGAAGCACTCCTCTCGCTGTGTTGTGATAATTAATAGTGATTATGTTTCTACTGCCTTGAGAACTCGTCATGTTTTGGGTAGTCACCTCAGGGCTATACATGCATCATCTGTAGTTCCAAAATATGGTGCAAGGGTGGGCATCATTTTCCTTTTAAGGATGTCAAACTGGAGTTCAGAGAGGTTTAGTAATCTGCCCAGAGTTGAAGCTGAACTGTAGGACTTTTGATATCCAGCCCCCAAATCAATCATGAAGGTACAGCAAAAAGACCAGACTGAGGCAAAACTCAGAAACAGACACATGATCGTGTTCCACTAGTCTCTACTCCAGATTTAATTCTCTCTCTGACAATCCTGGATGTAAGGTCTCATCATCTCAGCAAAACTGAGCTCAGAGTACGTCTGTAACTCTTGCAAGGTCACTTCGGTTAAATGCTGGCGTGGAATTTGGAATCAAGTGTGTTGTCTCCAAATACTTATCAGCCCGAGAACATCAAGAAGATGGAGGTGTGAGTGAGTTTTCTTCTATACTTGCTGCCATGCCTTCAAATGCTCGTGAACATCTGGGTATCCCTTCTTGTAGATTTCTGCCAACTATCCTTTCTGCTTCTAAGCTGACTTTCTCAATACCTGGAAGGGTTGGTTGACCTGCTTAGGACAAATATTGTGCACTTAGCACCCTCATAGAATAGAACTTGTCAAGATTTCAGAATATTTAACCAAAATCAAACAGCTTTGGTAGCAGCAACATTTGACCTTAAAGGGCTGCTTCTCAAGAAGTATGGATTTATGACCTAATAGCTGTTCATAGCTCAAGGAGATCAAACCAGTCAATCCTAAAGGAAATCAATCCTGAATATTCATTGGAAGGACTGATGCTGAAGCTAAAGCTCCAATATTTGGCCACCTGATACGAAGAGCCGACTCATTAGAAAAAGACCCTGATGCTGGGAAAGATTGAAAGCAGGAGAAGGGGATGACAGAGGATGAGATGGTTGGATGGCATCACTGTCTCAATTGGCATGAGTTAGAGAAAGCTCAGGGAGATGGGGAAGGACACAGAAGCCTGTCATACTGCAATTCATGGGATTTCAGAGTAGGACATGACAGGGAGACTAAACAATAACAAGCTGTTCATAGGAGATGGATTTGGAGGGGAGGGGCTAAAGGTCCCTCTCATTTGAATACCACCTCTGCATGAGGACAACTCTCTTTTATAAAAAGAAAGATTTGGTAAAAATAGATACCTAGTGAGGAGATGCTAGATAGCACAGAGAGCTCAGCTCAGTGCTCTGTGGTGACCTAGATAAATGGGATGTGGGGAGTGAGCTCAAGAGGGAGGGGATCCTTGTAGAGTCCTAGCTTATTCACTTCATTGTACAGAAGACACTAACACAATATTGTAAAGCAATCATACTCATATATATGTATTATATATGTGTGTGTGTATATATATATATATATATAAATCAGTAAATTAAATACTGGCAAACAAATTAAAAATAAATTAAGATAAAAAAAGAATTGCTTTTATTGTGGAGTGCATGTCCTACTCATTTTTGTACCCTAGTATCTGGCACACGAATGCTACATTAATAGCCATGGATGTTCTTTGCATATGTAGACTGTCTGGACCACCACTTGTCTATAAAGGACCTCCCTGGGGTGTGACCAGAGCTGCTACAGGCATCCAAAATGACTGGCAAGGCTGGAAACATATGCATGGATTTTTCCAAAGCTAAACCCATTCATCACCTCTATAATGTCTCAGAAGGCAAGAGGCTTGTCTTTTTTTTTTTTTTAACCATTGGATCCCAAAGGCCTAGAACTGTGTCCATATATTATAGGTTCTCAGTGAATGTTTGGTGAATAAATAATAGCCAGAAAGTGGAAGCAACCAACATGGCCTTCAACAGACGATTAGATAAAAAGACGTAGCACACATATCAGTTCAGTTCAGTTCAGGTCAGTTGCTCAGTCGTGTCCGACTCTTTGCGACTCCATGAATCACAGCACGCCAGACCTCTCTGTCCATCACCAACTCCGGGAGTTCACTCGGACTCACGTCCATCGAATCCGTGATGCCATCCAGCCATCTCATCCTCTGTCGTCCCCTTTTCCTCCTGCCCCCAATCTCTCCCAGCATCAGAGTCTTTCCCAATGAGTCAACTCTTCACATGAGGTGGCCAAAGTATTGGAGTTTCACACATATAAATAAGTAAGTAAGTCGCTCAGTCGTGTCCGACTCTCTGCGACCCCATGGACTGCAGCCTGCCAGGCTCCTCTGTCCATGGGATTTTCCAAGCAAGAATACTGGAGTGGGCTGCCATTTCCTTCTCCAGAGGATCGTCCCAACCCAGGGATCGAACCCGGGTCTCCCGAGTTGTAGGCAGATGCTTTTACTGTCTGAGCCACCAGGGAAGTCCTTCACACATATACTCAGGCATTAAAAGGAATGAAATTGTCATTTCACTTGCAGAGTGCCATTTGCAGAGATGCGGATGGACCTAGCAACAGTCAAACAGAGTGAAGTAAGTCAGGAAGAGAAAAATAAATATTGTATATATGGAATATATATCCCATATATATGGAATATAGAAAGCTGATACAGATGAATTGATTTGCAAAGCAGAGATAGAGACACGGGGGCAGAGAACACATGTATGGATACCAAGACCGGGATGGGGGTAGGATGAATCAGAACACTGAGATTGATGTATATACACTAGTGATACTATGTATAAAATAGATAACTATTTTATAATAAATATATGAGAAACTCATGTACAGGTTCTCATATAGGGAACCCTATTCAATGCTCTGTGGTGAATGGGAAGGAAATTCCAAAAAGATGGGATATACGTATATATATTGCTGATTCACTTTGCTATACAGAGGAAACTGACACAATATTATAAAGCAACTAAACCCTGATAATTTTTTAAGTGATTCTTGTCACATTGTAATTTAGTTAGCCTTAACTTCCTTTACACACACATAACTGCATGTACACACACCCACACCCACATAACATGCATGAAAATCCATGAATTTGCACACTACTGGTAGGCTTTGACCTGAGAATGCCTTGAGGTCAGAAATTGTTTTGTGTTTCTGTCTGGCCCCAGGACTTAGAATGGTGACTGGTACTGCCTTAAGGGAACATTTGTTTGGGCTGGTAAACCATCTCCCAAGGATGTTTTCTAGGGCTCCATCCCACAGAGTTTTAAGAGGCTCTGTTATATCTAATTTTTCAAAGCTTTTCTTCCTGATAGTATTACCTTCTCATCAATTATTTCTCCATTTTCATTCTGAATTTTTGCCTTTTTCCTTGTTATACCTTCACCTACCACTACACAATACATCACTCCTGGGGATTTATGTTGAAATCTCTGCTACAGAGCGTGTATCACCAGCATGGGCTTCTATAGCACTTCCAAAGTAGTACCAAGGAGCCCACCTTTTGTACAGTGACTATAAGGTGTTACTTGTACAACATGAAAAGGGATGAACTGCAAAGATTATTCTGGAAAGAAAGAGGAATTCTGGCTAGGGCGCACAGTAAAGGCAAGAGCCCAAGACTACAGCGTCCCCTCCCTACACACACAAAACTGTGAAAGAAGAGACTCAGCTGTGGGATGCGGTAAAGAAATTGTAAAATAAAGAGGAAGCCGGATATACACAAAGAAAGAAGTAGCTTTAAGGTTGAATTGAGTGTGCGTGCATGATATGTCACCGCAGTCGTGTCTGACTTACTGCAGCCACAGACTGTAGCCCGCCAGGCTCCTCTGTCTGTGGGATTCTCCAGACAACAATACACTGGAGTGGGTTGCCATGCTCTCCTCCAGGAGTCTTCCTAAGCCAGGGATTAGATCCATATCTCTTATGTCCTCTGCATTGGCAAGTTCTTTAACACTAGAGCCTTATTAAATCTTTATTTCAATCTATACTTATTGAGTTCCTTCTAGATATCTGTCTCCAGGATATTGGGTGCCAGGACACACACAGTCCCTGCCCTCTTATGCCTTAGACCCTAGTGGGGAGCGAGGCATGGATAAGATAGTTACATAAGTAAATATTAAAAAGCTGATGAGTCCTGTAAATGTGTGAAAGAGGCTCTGATCTATTTGGAAGAGTCTGGAAAGCTTTTGCCAAAGAGGTTATTTATTTATTTATTTTTGTGCCTCACAGCAGGCGGGATCTTAGCTCCAGACAAGGTATTGAACCTACGCCCCCTATGGTGGAAGCATGGAGTCTTAACCACTGGACCACCAAGGAAGTCCCCAAAGAGATCATTTTTGAGTTCAGATTCAGAGATGGGGAAGAGTTAGCTAGGCAAAGGAAGGTGAGGGGAGTTGAAGGGAATTTAAAACAGAGAGGACAATATGTGCAGAGATTGTGTTTGGGGAAAGAACATGTAAGAGGAAATGTAAAGAGACCAAGTGTCCAGAGCACGGAGGTTGGAGAGCTGCCTGAGAAGAGGTCAGACAGAAGGTAGAAATCCCTTAATGACTAGGAACAAAGGCCACAGAGGGGACAATGACCTTCACCATAAGAAGGATTGTTATTGTTTAGCTGCTTCAATTGTGTCCGACTCTTTGCACCACTATGGACTATGGCCAGCCAGGTTCCTCTGTCCATGGGCTCTCCCAGCAAGAATACTGGAGTGGGTTGCCATTTCCTTCTCCAGGGGGTCTTCTCAACCCAGAGATCGAGCCTGCCTCTCTTGCTTGACAGGCAGTTTCTTTACTACTGAGCCACTTGGGAAGCCCCATAAGAAGGATAGGAAGCTGTTACTGGGATTTAAGTCAATGAGTGATAGGAGACATTTGCATTTTTCAAGTTGACTCTGGCTAATATGTAGGAAATGGTCTATTTGGAACAAACAATAGAATCAGGATGTCCAGTTGGACAGTAACGGCAGGAATCCAAATAAAAGATGATGGCTTAGACTAGCATGGCAACGGGTTGAGGAGGAATGGGGTATGTTTGAGACGTACCGAGATATAAAACTGGCAGGATTGCCAATGGATACAGTGTGGTGGTGGGCAAGTTCCCAGTATGGTTCTGGATTATGCACCTAGATGACGGGGTGTTACCTCCTGGGGCTTCCCAGGTGGTGCTAGTGGTAAAGAACCCGCCTGCCGATGCAGGAGACACCAGAGACACAGGTTTGATCCCTGGGCCAAGAAGATCCCCTGGAAGAGGAAACGGCCACCCATGCTGCGTGAGGACTGAGTGGGCTTGGAGAAGAGCATGCAGTTGTTTGGGTCCAACGCTTCGTTTCCTCACCCTCTAGTCATGAAAATTAACGCATTAGATTCACCTCTCAGAGGTCAGTTTCTTTATTTGCCATGTTAGAATAATGCCTTGTCTGTAGAGCTGTAAGAATCAGATGAGACAAAATTACAAAAATTGAGCAACGCAGTGCTGGCTCTCATCTCCTGTCCCACAGATAACAGTGGTCACTGCATTACTAACTTTGTGATCTCAAGTCAGAAAATTGACCTCTTTTCTCATCCGAGGAATGGAATTAATCATAGTGGCTTCCTTGCACTTTGCTGTGAAAGACAATGCAGAAACCATGCCTGTTCCAGAGTGGCTGCTCAGTGCACATTACACATTAATATTAAAGTTCCAGAAATGTACTTGATTTCTGTTTTGCTGGATGAGTAGGAAATAAGTGCATGAAATGAGGGGGAAAAAAAGTAGCCAGGAGCAAACATGAAGACATTTGCCTGTTTTTGTTAGTGCCTGTCTTTGCTGGGGCTGTCTTTTTCAACTAGACTTTCACTTTACAATCTATGGGATGGAGATGAAGCTTATTTCTACTTCCTCTCCGGGTCACCAGGCAGAAGGTCACTGAAGAAAGGATCCTTTTGAGACTTCCCCGGTGGTCCAGTGGCTAGGAGTCTGCCTGACAATGCAGGGAACATGGGTTCGGTCTCTGGCCCAGGAAGATCCTATATCCCATGGAGCAACCTGCATCACAACTACTGACGCCTGTGTGCCTAGAGCCCGTACTCCACAACAAGAGATGCTGCCGCACTGAGAAGTCTGCGCAGCAAAACTAGAGCGTGGCTCTCGCTCGATGCAACTAAAGAAAGCCCGCACGCAGCAACAAAGACCTAGTACGGCCATGAATAAATACGTAAAAAATTTTAAAAACAGTCCAAATAAAAAAAAATCTTAAAAAAAAGAAAAGACGCTTTGTCCACCTGGAAATGCTTGTGCTGGGAAGGGAGCAACAGATGGCTGCTTTTCAGCACACTCGCAGAAAGAGGGCATTCTTCTTTAGAAAACTTAAAGATAGTGTCTCAGCCTCCAGGGAGCCAGGGACAGCAAAGCCAAGAGATAATGAAAGAGGGAGGGAGGTGGACAAAGACACAGCCTGGAGCTAACCGTGAAAGACAGGCTGCCTGCCTGCTGTCTATCCCTCTGTGGCAATGTCAAGTCAGGGCCCATCAACGCTGATGAGAAATCAGATAGAGGGACTACAGGCGGGTACATTCCAAGGAGTCATTCATCTCTGGAGGCTAAACCTACGTAATGTCCTTGCTAATCTTGGGCTCCTGGGTTATGAAGCCTGCCATGAGGGATGAGTTATATTTTCAATAAGTCATTCTAGCTAATCAGGCCCTCTCATAGTGAGCTGCTCAAGAAGAGACAAGATGAACCACTCTGAGCTTCTGAGCAGGGGGCCCAGATGAGGAGAGAAAACTCAGTGGGGGCGTCCTGACCCCAAAGGGCGCTGCCATCCCCACTCCCCTTGCCAGTTGGCACAAAGGGAAACAGACCGCGTAAGCACAGGAAGATGACGGGATCGGTGTTTGATAAGGTTATGATTAAATCAAGGCTTTTGCTCTAATTATACTGCATTTAAATAAACGCAGCCTAGTAATTGTAATTGATGTGCAATTAAACGTGTATTTATATCACCATTGCCTTTCCCTGTGCAGCTGTCTGTCCCTGCTTCTCATTGAGGCTGGGGACACTGAAATCTGCCTGATGCTCAGGAGGAAGCCCTGCTTCTCTCACGTGGGTTCCTGGTCCAGGAGGTATAGCAGGAGCCCTGGGGCACGCTTAGAAACATTCCAGCTTTCCAGGGCCTGAATGATATTTGCAGGTCTTTTCAATCAGCCTTTCCAGGAGAGGGCAGGGGCTGAGGGTCCTTCTTCCCCCCAGAAGGTTTTCATCTTCTCATCTATCTGCCGGTTATTGTTGTTCAGCCACTCAGTTGTATCTGACCCTTTTGACCCCATGGAGTGCAGCACACCAGGCTTCCCTGTCCTTCACCATCTCCCGGAGTTTGCTCAAACTCATGTCCATTGGGTCGGTGATGTTATCCAATCATCCTCTGTCACCCCCTTCTCCTCCTGACTTCAATCTTTCCCAGCATCAGGGTCTTTTCCAATGAGTCAGTTATTTGCATCAGGTGACCAAAGTATTGGAGTTTCAGCTTCAACATCAGTCCTTCCAATGAATATTTAGGACTGATTTCATTTAGGATGGACTGGTTTGATTTCCTTGTTGTCCAAGGGACTCTCAAGAGTCTTCTCCATCACCAGAGCTGGAAAGCATCAATTCTTCAGTGTACAGGCTTCCTTCTAGTCCAACTCTCACATCTGCACATGACTACTGGAAAAACCATATATGTGCCAGATGGGTCATTAAACAATGACACAGTTAGGGAGAGATGAATGGAACATCACAGCTATGGAAAATATCATTGGTGTTATCAAAAAGCCATGAGGGAGATCTTTGAGATCCTAGGTAGAACCTCTGTGAATTTCTAGGTGTTTCAGCTATATAGAAGATAAGCCCCAAATATGGCAAGGTGGAGAAAAAGGGACAGGTAAGAAATTACATGAAGATTCAAGCTCAATTTACACTTCAGGGAACACTTATCAACCCTGGCAGCTAGAATACATCATAAGGCTGAAGAAGATATGCCCTCAGGATGTTCATCATCTAAGCTATATGAAAGTAGGAAAACAGCTCAGGCAAAGAATTAAAGCAATGTAAATCAAAGAAGGTTAGGGGCATTAATGCTGAGCTCACTGCTGACTGCATATTTGAGACTTAGATGAATATCATAAACCTTTAGCTTCTTTCCCCAGAAGTCATGATGCCAGGGCTTCTCTTCACCCATCAGAGTGCTAATTAAGAGGCCAGAGAAATACCACCGTCCACCTCATCTGTTTTTGTTCTCCTGTTAAAGGACACCATGCATCTCCCTGACAGCTAGTCATTACAGGAATGTATGGGCACCTGGACTTCTGCCAGAGACAATGAAGACCCCTAAAGATCCCGAGCAGAACCCTCAGCCATGCTGGTGCCAAGGAGGGGTGCATCCTCTCACCAGCTACTATGGCTGATGCAGATTTTAACTCCCAAAGGGGTTCAGTGGTGCAGACCTCAGTGGAATGAGGGTGTCGGTAGACAGAACAATGGGGAAGAGGGAAAAACAACTGATCTTGCATTACTGCAACTCTCTGAGGTCACTTTCAAATCTAAGGCACTTGAAAGGTGAAAAATGGTTTCAGCATATTAAAAAAGCTCAGTACTTTCCACTTTCTTTCACTCTTCCTTGTTACCAGGCACTTCTCTATGTGATATTTAATTGACCTTTATCCTATAGCATGCATTATTATCTCTAAGTGACTCATTTAAAAAATGGAGACCTAGAGGGGTTAAGGGCCTCTTCAGGGTCAGAGGACTGTGCAAATGATAATGCTGGGACTAAAGCCCAAATATACAGCTACCAATCCAATGTTCTTTAAAAGTCAGTCAGGTAAATGGGCACAAAGGATCTTTAAGGATGATGGAAACGTTTTAAAGCTAGAAATGGTGATATTTGCACAACTCTGTAAATTTTCTAGAAACCATTGTACACTTAAAATAATGACCTTTATGGCATGTAAATTATATTACAATCAGCTCTTAAAAATTAAAGGCAACCAAGTGTAGTAAGCAGGGCCTGAGCTTTGGTGTTATTATACCATGGTTCAGATCCTAATTCCAGCTCTTAAATCCTGGGCAACCTTGTACAATTTCTGCCCACATCCATTTCTTCTTCTCTACAATTGGAGAATTATTACCCACTTCTCAAGACTGCTGTGAGGATCTGGCACCAAAGCAATAGCAGCTAATTTTATTTCTGTTATTTCTGATGCCTAGGAATCCTGACATAATAAAGTCATTAGTCCTTCACTGCTTGCTTAATCAATAATCATATTCATATCAAGGTGAAACTTGGATGAGCAAGAGACATATGATATTGTTTTGATCAAAGTCCCAAATCAGTACATTTCACCATCACTCAATTAGCAACTAATTAGCTCAGCAGACCAAGGGCATCTGCATATTCACCTTCTCCTGAACTCAAACTCTAACTAAACTCCTTCTCAAACTTGACTACTCATAAGTATAGACTGGAGAGTTGTAAGAATTGAATGCCCAGGTCCCACCCTAGATCCAGCTAGTGTGTGCTCAGTCGTGTCTGACTCTTTGTGACCCTCTATCCATGGGAATATCCAGGCAAGAATTTCATTCGTCCAGAATGGCCCCCACTCCCTTGTTGCCTAGTCCACTAATCGCTATTCTTATTCCTTCCTGTCTTGGGCTCAGATTGATGCCTTGACTTTCTTTCAAGTAACTGCTCCTGTGCAGACCCAGATTCTTTCTTTATCAAACCAGTTATCATCCTAGAGAGCTTGAGGATGGGAGAATCAGGGGGTTCTATGGGTCAGGTAGAACTGACATGGGCAGATTTGATCAGAAGCACTTGCTCTTATAAAGGAGTTCTCAGAAAACTCTGGGAAGACAGCAAGCTTCTTTCACTGGACAGGTGAAGTAGGTATTGTCACTTCAACCACATTTCCAGCTCCCAAGGATTATGACTGAGCCATCATGTCCTGTCCTTGACCAAGTGATGGACCTCCCTTCGCTGTTTGCCCCCACCAGAATCCTTTGTGGCCCCATCCCACAGGGTCAGGTAGGCAGGGTGAGCCAATCCTGGTAGATGTAGAGCTGAGATAAGATCAGCATGTACTCCAAATCCTGGTGATTTGTATTCTCAGGAAGTAAAGAACCTACAGGTCCAGCTCCCAATTTTCTCTCCGGGCTTTATATCTGTGCTTCTTTCCTCAACTTCTTGCCCTCTCTCCCAAAATAGTAAATGAGAGTGATGCTATCAGGAAAGCACTTAGGAGGGATAAGAGTGGGTGATGATCTTTCCACTGCTGTGATGTGTGACATCACTCACCCTTAATCAGATGGCCTGAAGTGCATTATCTATCCAGTCCACTCAACAATGGACCAGAAAGCCCCTCTAAACACTCTAGAGGTGCTCTCAGAGAACTATTATTAATTTTTTACACTCTGATACCCTTATCAATAAAGTGGACATGGCAATAATTAATGTGAGAAGTTGCTTCACGTGGTATCTAATTTACAAATGTTACCTATTATTTATGTTGTTGGTGAACAGAAGGGAGTTTTTGTGAAAATTTTGTAAAGGTTTTGGAATGACCACATGATATGAAGAGGAATGAATGAGCATCTGCCGTGTGGTATGTATTATTGTAAGCATGCTACTTATTATCTCATGTAAGCCTTACAACAATATATCATACAGATACTCTTATCCTTCCCACTTTATGGATGAAGGGAATTATCACAGAGAATTTAAATGACCATAGCAATAAACATTCTCTGTGTTAATAAAAAATATATTTGGAAGATTCCAATGAACGTGTCCTCTGCATATTGGTAATTTCTCTGATACTTAATCCGTGCCATGTACAGACACTATTTAATAAAGTTGTGGATGAAGGAATGAATAAGTAATGCCCATAGCCTAAAGCAGCAAGTAGGGTGACATCTTCCTACTTCCCAGACCTTGAAAGTGACTATCTTTCTTAATCCAGTGATCAGAACATTTCAGCCTGTGCTAAATAGATGTTGGGATATAGACTAATAAAGTCTTATCCTTCCCACTGTGCTCAAATGGGTTGAGAAAGACTGAGAATCCCAGCACCAAGTAGGTGGATAACTTTATGCTATGAAACCCACAGAGCAATAGCACTGAAGTCTCCCAGGCCAAGGCGACTGGCTGGCAAAGCAATGGAAAGAACGACAAATCCTTTATTTTCAGAACTGTAAAATGATCAAAATGTCCATCAAGGAAGAATGGTTAAAGAAGCTAGGGTACATATATATAGTAGAATATTACAATAACAAGGAATGAATTTGGGCCATTTGTAATGATGTGGATGGACCTAGAATCTGTCATACAAAGTGGAGTAACTCAGAAACAGAAAAGCAAATAATGTACATTAATATATATATAAATGGAATCTAGAAAAATGGTACAGCTGAACCTAGTCGCAGGGCAGGGATAGAGGCACAGAGAATGGATAAGTGGGCAAAAGGAAGGACAAGAAGAGTGGAATGGACTGGGAGAGTAGCACTGACGTATATGCACGACCAAGTGAAAAACAGGCAGTGAGTGGGAAGCTGCCGCCCAGCACAGAGACTTCCTCTCTGTGATGACCTAGAAGGGTAGGATACGGCCTGAGAGGGAGGTCTAAGAGGGAAGGAATAAATGTATACATATGGCCCATTCTCTTCATTGTACAGCAGAAACGAGCACAATATTGTAAAGCAATTAGACTTTCATTTAAAAATAAAAGATAAAAAATAGCAGCTCCTTCTATGACCTCCCATTAAAATTCAATCATGTCACTGACTTACTACTCCACTTGTAAGGCAGACATAGTCCTGTTAAGGTAGCGGAAGCTTTGCTTTCCTGGGATGAGGATTTGGCTGCAGAGTTACTGGGGCTAATGGTCCCAAGGGATCCTAGATGCTAAGCCTGACATAACCTGTGCCATTTCTGACACTTCCGGAACTTGGGGATAAAATTGACCCAAGCTGTTACTTCCTGTGTTCCAGACATGATTCCATTTTCATCCATTATTAGGTCTATCAGGATTTCAGCAACATTATTTTCATGTGACTTGCTATTCTGATGCTTTCCTTGTGGTTTGCATGAGACTGCCACCCCCCAAACCATTAGAAAGTGCCACCTTATTTTCAGAATGCATTGTTGTGTTTATCTCATGTCCTCAGACTCAGCGTCTGCCAGCAACCATGATTTCAATTCCCCAGTTCCGTTCTGATTTCTGTGTGATTGTTCTGGTGGGAGGCATGGTTACTTATCATGCACAATGTACTCCTGATGTGCATAGAGATCTGTAGATCTCAGCAACCAGAGGACAGACTTCTTAGCCACTTTTCCTGGGGACTTGCAATTCTGAGAGGGAGAGCAGAGACTCTGGCTTAAACTGGAACCTGGCATCACTATAATGTGCTATAAGATTGACTCCTTCAAAATTTTACACTGGTAGTCTTCTCTCCATCTCCTTAAGAACTGGCAGTGGTAAAGCGAGGCATTCTCAGGCTAGCTTCCAATGAGAAAGCTCCCTTCACTGAGTAGGGAGCCTCACTTCATACTCAACAAGTGCCCAGGTCTGAACCCAGAGTATCCACACTCAAGCTGGACTAGGTCTGTGATCTCAGCCAGGTTGATTATTTCAGCTGATTTCTGCTTTTTCATCAGCAGGGCTGCAAAGATCAAAAAAAAGCAATAACCTGCAAAACACCTAAAATCATTCCTAGAACATGAAAGATGTTCAGGAAATGTTGGCTTTTCTCTATATTATTATACTCTCCTTTGTCCCCATGGATGTTTCCATTGCCACCATTAAAGACTGAAGGATAAAGATAGTTAAACTAACCATCCTAAACTTCTCCTATGGAAACTTAATCTAGCGTGGAACTACTTTCCCATCACGGATTCTCTGCCTGAGCCCAAACAAATCTATTGAAAAAATCAAGTTGTATTTTTTCTTGCTTACTACTATTGAATGATAGACTCTCAGTGAATCCATTCTATGATAGATTATGCTACAAATACCTGAATGAGTGAGACCATGCCTGTATTATTGCACCCAGTTCTGGGGACTAAATAGTGAAAGAGGTGTTACATGCACCCAATGTTCATTGCAGCACTATTTACAACAGCCAGGACATGGAAGCAACCTAGGTCCATTGACAGATGAATGGATAAAGAAGATATGGTACATGGATAGGATGAAATATTAATCACCCACAAAAGGGATTGAAATTGGGTCATTTGTAGAGATGTGCATGGACCCAGAGTCTGTCATACAGAGTGAAGTAAGTCAGAAAGAGAAAAATAAATATTGAATGTTAATGCATATATAAGGAATCTAGAAAAATGGTACTGATGAACCTATTTGCAGGGCAGGAATAGAGGGACAGATATAGAGAATGGACTTGTGTACACAGCAGGGGAAGGAGAGGGTGGAACAAATTGAGAGGGTAGTATTGACATATACACAAATGACACATACACATATATATGTGTATGACCTAGAGAGGTGGGATCAGGGGAGAGGCTCAGGAGGGGTGGGATATATGTATAATTTTAGCTGATTCACGTTGCTGTACAGTGGAAACTATCACATTGTAAAGCAATTATTCACCAACTAAGAAAATTAAAAAGGGTGTTAGTACTCCAAATCATGAATTATAATCATGAAGAGACTTGATACCACATAATTAAAAGGAGGAGCATGGGATAGTGCATCTTAATTTTTTGTGTGTGTGCTCTTTATTTATTTATTTTTTTACTTACAATACTGTATTGGTTTGCCATACATTGACATGAATCTGCCACAGGCGTACATGAGTTCCCAATCCTGAACCCCCCTCCCACCACCCTCCCCGTATCATCTCTCTGGGTCATCCCAGTGTACCAGCCCCCAGCATCCTGTATAGTGCATCTTAATTTTTTTAATGGGGTATACATGATAGCTACATTTTCATTGATTGCTTCATGCTTTTCTTCTTTCAAAAATAAGGTTTTGAGGCAAGACTTCTAATATGGCAAATCCTCTCAGTGAATCTTCCCCAACATGAGCTATGAGACTGGACAAAATTGTTAAAAACACATACACAATTTTAGGACTTTGGAAATTAACCAAATGCCTATATTGAGTTTGGAAACAGTTATTCATAGACAAAATACTGAATTTGGGGTACAAAAACTGAAAGCCTGTGTCGTTCTTTCTATAAGAATGTGCCAGTTCATAAAAACCAGAAGCTTCACTGATGGCAAGGGCCAATTTTATCTGCAACAAGCAGACAAGAGAGAAGCCCTGTAATAGCTTTGTCAGTCATGTTAGCTATCTCTGTAACAAATGAAAGAAAGACCACTTGCTCACTTAGAGGTGTGGACTTAGCTAGGCAAGTAAGAAACTGGCAGGGTAGACAGAAATTTAGCAGAGAAATTTGATAAATGGCACAGCAAAAAGGGGTCCTGATCTTTCCCACTGGTCTCTAGTTGACTAGAAAGTGCACACATGCAAAGCGGACCAAAGAGAATCTAGCTTGTGTATATATTGATGTCTGACTCTGTCCTTGTATATATGCAATAGGACCTGTGGAAAGTGAAAACTGGAGCTGGCCTAAAAACTGTACGAGGGACTTCTCTGGTGCTCCAATGGCTAAGACTCTGCATTCCCAGTTCAGGGGCTCAAGTTCAATCCCTGGTCAGAGAACTAGATCCCACAGTACTATATCTAAGACCTGGCACAGCCAAAGAAAATAAATGAATAAAACAAAAATAAATATTTTAAAAAATTGTATGAATTTGAATGTGTGCCCCAACATATACACAAATCCATTGGTAGAGGGTAGAGACTTTCTGAATTGAGGTATTTAGCACAGATTTTCAAATATCACTGTTTGATCATTAAGTTATGCAGAAAAAAAATGACTCCTAGGAAATCATGAGTAAAATAAAAAATTTTAAACAACAACACTCTCTGACATAAATCACAGCAAGATCCTCTATGACCCACCTCCCAGAATACTGGAAATAAAAGTAAAAATAAACAAATGGGACCTAATTAAAATTAAAAGCTTCTGCACAACAAAGGAAACTATAAGCAAGGTGAAAAGACAGCCTTCTGAATGGGAGAAAATAATAGCAAATGAAGCAACTGACAAACAACTAATCTCAAAAATATACAAGCAATTTATGCAGCTCAATCCCAGAAAAACAAACGACCCAATCAAAAAATGGGCCAAAGAACTAAATAGACATTTTTCCAAAGAAGACATACAGATGACTAACAAATACATGAAAAGATGCTCAACATCACTCATTATCAGAGAAATGCAAATCAAAACCACAATGAGGTACCATTTCACGCCAGTCAGAATGGCTATGATCCAAAAGTCTACAAGCAATAGATGGTGGAGAGGGTGTGGAGAAAAGGGAACCCTCCTACACTGTTGGTGGGAATGCAAACTAGTACAGCCACTATGGAGAACAGAGTGGAGATTCCTCAAAAAACTGGAAATAGAACTGCCTTATGACCCAGCAATCCCACTGCTGGGCATACACACTGAGGAAACCAGAATAGAAAGAGACACATGCACCCCAATGTTCATCGCAGCACTGTTTATAATAGCCAGGACATGGAAACAACCTAGATGTCCATCAGCAGATGAATGGATAAGAAAGCTGTTGTACATATACACAATGGAGTATTACTCAGCCATTAAAAAGAATACATTTGAATCAGTTCTAATGAGGTGGATGAAACTGGAGCCGATTATACAGAGTGAAGTAAGCCAGAAAGAAGAACACCAATACAGTATACTAATGCATATATATGGAATTTAGACAGATGGTAACGATAACTCTGTATGCGAGACAGCAAAAGAGACACAGATGTATAGAACAGTCTTTTGGACTCTGTGGGAGAGGGAGAGGGTGGGATGATTTGGGAGAATGGCATTGAAACATGTGTAATATCATATAAGAAACGAATTGCTAGACTAGGTCAATGCAGGATACAGGATGCTTGGGGCTGGTGCACTGGGATGACCCAGAGAGATGGTACGAGGAGGGTGGTGGGAGGGGGGGTTCAGGATTGGGAATACGTGTACACCCATGGCAGATTCATGTTGATGTATGGCAAAACCAATACAATATTGTAAAGTAAATAAATAAATAAAATCTGAAAAATAAATAAATAAAAACACCTTAGATAAATAAATAAATAAACAAATCAGTAGAAACAGTAGCAGTCACATACCTCAAGTGAAATAGATTTTGTAGGTTTATTCATAGCAAGTTACTAAGAAAACACAAAATTTAAAAAAAAAGATTCTAGAAACAAAAATTTCTGCATAGACAGGACATATCAGAATTCAGTTACTGTCCTCCATTATCTAAAATATTCCCATTTCTAAAAAAAATTGAGAGCTGCAAGTAAAGGGGAAATGCAAGGCATAGAGAAGGGGGCGCCAGAGAATAAGATGGTTATACAGAGTGAAGTAAGCCACTCAATGGACATGAGTTGGATCAAATAGCAGCAGATTGTGGAAGACAGGGAAGGTCTGGTGTACTGCAGACCATGGCGTCGCAAAGCGTCGAATGTAACTCAACAACAGAACAAGAGCAAGAAAGGCACACTCAGAAAAGTGTTAGAAAGAAGTCAATAGAAAGTGTTTTTGAGTGGGGCCATATATTGCATTTAGCAGAGTAAACATTACGAAGTATGCTCAAAGGACTAAAGAAAACTGTGCTTAAAGTATGATGACAGTGATCAACAAACAGAAAATCTCAACAAACCAACAGAATTGTGAAAAGCGCCAACTGTAAATTCTGGAGTTGGAAAATATACTAATGAACCACGTGGCAAGAAACGGTGGATGGTCTCTAGGAACCGCAGATCTGAAGGTGGCAGCATTATACACAATAACGCCAAACTGGAAACAATCACAATGTCCATCAGCTGGTGAACAGATAGACAAAGCTGTGTACCAACACAACAGAACACTAATCCACCACAAGAAAAGAAAAATTACTAATATGTGTTTTCATGTAAGATGGGTAAATCTCAGAAACACCACACTAATTGAAATAAGCTAGACGGGGAAGACTATGTACGGCATGATACTATTTATATGACTTGTCCAGAAAAAGGTATATATATAAAATAAGAAAGATTAGCAGTTGCCTAGGTTGGGGCTGGGAGGACGTTGATTTTAGGTGGAAACTTGGGCTAATGGGGTGGGAGATTAATTCTTGGTGGAAATTTGGGATGATGGTAATATTCCAAAGCTGGATTGTGGTGATGATTACACAAAGCTTACTAAAAATCATTGAATCTTATACTCACCAGGAGTGAAAGTCATTGGATTTAAATTATATCTCAATAAAGCTGTTAAGAAACCTCTTTAGTATAAGCCTCTTGAGGTCAAGGGTTCACACATAGAGCTCAGTTAAGAGACTTTAATTCACTCAATTAGGGTTGAAAAGCAAAAACTAAACACTTCATCATGCTAGGTTGCCTTATTCTCTTGCCTTGAGGACTATGTTTGAGATCCCTCCTTCCCAGCTTAGCTTCTTTGTAGATCATTTCATAAATGGGAACAAATAAACCCCTAGTTGGTCAGTTGGGTAATTTAGTTTGGTTAGTTTTCCACTGTTAAATGCCCAACAAATATTTTTTTTACCATAGAAACTCTCCAAATCTTCAAATCTAACCCTACCTCTTTTTTTCATACCCATCCCTCTCTCTTTGGCCTTAGGGTTTGCAACTTGATGTTTTTGTTTTTTTTTTTTAAAGAAAAAAGCCCCAGCCCATATTGCTGCACTTAGAGTATACCACTCTTGCTGTTGTAACATCTGTCACTCTCTCCATAGCAGGGCCATCAAACTGTCAGGGCCAAGTGAAGTCTGGCTGATTCAATGTACTCCTCCTTCGGAGATCCCTGTCAGAAGCACTGGGCTGTGGTGGATACAGATGTATGCTCTTTGGGTGACTTGCTTTTTTAGTTGTTGCCTATTAAAGACCCTGTCACTGTTTGTTTACCTATAGCATTGAGTCAGAGGCACACAGTCAATACTTGTTGTTCGTTGCTTGGAAAACTGCCTCCAAATGCACTCTCCCTATCTCTCTTCCAGTCATGGTGCCCTCTCAGCCCCAAGGTGTGAGGTCTGACCTGTTGGCAGGAGCCCTGAACCCTATCTTGGGTACAGTGGGGAGAAAAGTTATGAGCAACCTAGACAGCTTATTAAAAAGCAGGAACGTTACTTTGCCAACAAAGGTCCATCTAGTCAAAGCTTTGGTTTTTCCAGTAGTCATGTATGGATGTGAGAGTTGGTCTATAAAGAAAGCTGAGTGCTAAAGAATTGATGCTTTTGAATTGTGGTGTTGGAGAAGACTCTTGAAGAGTCCCTGGACTTCAAGGAGATCCAACCAGTCCATCCTAAAGGAAATCAGTCCTGAATATTCTTTGGAAGGACTGATGCTGAAGCTGAAACTCCAATACTTTGGCCACCTGATGCGAAGAACTGACTCATTTGAAAAGACCCTGAGGTTGGGAATGGTTTAAGATGGGAGGAGAAGGGGACAACAGAGGATGAGATGCTTGGATGGCATCACTGATACAATGGACATGAGTTTGAGTAAACTCCAGGAGTTGGTGATGGACAAGGTGATGGACTGCCTGGTGTCCTGCAGTCCATGGGGTTGCAAAGAGTCAGACACGACTGAGTGACTGAACTGAACTCAACTGGCCTTCCCAGGTGGCACTAATGGTAAAGAATGCACCTGTCAGTCCATGAGATGCAAGAGATGTGGGCGTGATCTCTGGGTTGGAGAGATCCCCTGGAGTAGGAACTGGCAACTTACTCCAGTATTTTTGCCTGGAAAATCCCATAGACCGAGGAGCCTAGCGGGTTATAGTTCACGGGGTTGCAAAAAGCTGGCCACAACTGAGCTCACAGCACAGGGGACTTGTAAGCATCTTACAGAGGGGATTCATCGAGTGTGAGGTCATTAAGGAAGGAAAAAAGGGTGAGTGTAGCCCTCTAATTAATGATACTGATGGGCAATTGCACACTGGCAAAAAAAAGGCGACACTTTGAGCAGAGCTGCAGGCAGTGTTCATCTGGTAGCACTAATCAACAGACCTCATATCAGTGAGGAATTCTGCACTTCCATTTGAAAAGAAAGAATGCATTCTCCCATTGAGTACTGGGATAATTGGTAGAATTAAGGAAAACTACATCATTCCATTTGGATCCAGTACTAATTGGAGTGAACAGAATGATCAGCTCAGCAGCATGAAGCACAATTCCTTACATTCCCACTGCAGAAAGGAGACTTTATCTACACAATGAGCCGCTGTGGCCCCTTCATCAGTAGTTAGATCGCCTGCTCTGCTCATCCAAAGCCCTGCGGGAGGTCCCTGAGCCATGTTTTCTACCAGTCAGTTACTGATTCAGAAAAGCAAGCCTTCTAATTTGTTGCAGTGGAACTGGAAGGCCAGCCCACAGCGAGACTGGGCTCTGCCTGGCTGCTGAGCTCAGGCAGAGGTCTCTGCAATATCACAGAGCAAGTTTCAAGGGCTTGATTCATTAGAGAGAAATCAATCTATCTGAGGAACTCAGAGTCCAAAACAAAGTTCTTAGGCAATTCCCGAGCCACCACTTCAATAAAAGCCTTCCGCTTCCTAAAAGCAAAAACACTCAAGACAGGTGAAGTTGTACTTTCTTCAATATTGATAGCTGAGGTCTCATGCCCTTCCTGAAGAATGAACACTGAATTCTTTCTCACTGCTGACAACAGCGGGCAAAACAAAGCTGTTTTCTTTTTCTGAGAATTCAGATGATACTGTTTTTCTCCTGATGGATTCAGAGTTTCTGATTTTTCAACCCACCCACCCCCAAATCCATTCACCCATCTCCCTTGCCTTTACTGAACCTCTGAGCCAGACTCTACTAACTGATTGGTTCCATTTTATAGATAAGGAAATGTAATTTTAGAATAATTAAAGAACTTGTTCCAATCCCATATCTAATAAGGAGTGGAGCTGGTATTTTATAAATGTGATTTTTCTGACTCTAGAGCCCAAATCCTGGTATAAATAGTGAAAATGCCAAGTTTCAGATTGATTAAAATTAAATTTTATAAAAATAAATTTAAAAATAAACTTAAAAAGAGCATTCATAGGCCCTTCAAAATGCCAACATTATAGCAAAACATTCTCTGAAATTCTCACCTGAATTCATATATGCTTGCATTTTTACACACAGAATTTCCCACACACTACAATATTTTCCCTTTCTGACCTAACTCCTTATAGCCCTTCCATTTTCTCACTTTTCCTAACAAAATCTTTGTGGAAATGATCTCATTAGCTCAAAACAAATGATAAGTACTTCAGCAATAATTGTATTTTATTTGGCCAATTGCCCTCTTCCTTCTTGTAAAAGGGGAACAGCCACAGAAATGCAGAATTGCTTCTAGGGCTTGAATACAGACAGCTACATCCCCCATGCAGGCTGATCCACTCTCCCCAACTGTAAGCATCACCAGGCTTGTTTTAGAACTTTTTGATTGGTAGGGAAAAATTTAATTATTTCTGGGGGAAAAAGTAACCTTCAAGTTCTACTTTCAGAAGATAGCTCTTTTGGTAAAGGGCTTTTGGCTGCTGATGGCAAACTGCAGAGAATCTAATGTATACCTTCCATTAAAGGGTTGGGCTATATCCTAGAGAAAAAAAGGACAGGGACATCGATGATTCAGATCTGAAGAGAGAGGGACTTCTCTAGTGGTCCAGTAGTTAAGACTTTGCCTGCCAAAGCAAGGGACACAGGTTCGATCTCTGGTCTGGGAAGATTCCACATGTCACAGAGCAACTAAGCCCGTGCATCACAACCAGAGAAGCCACCTCAGTGAGAGGTCCACTAGCCGCAGCTAGAGAGTGGCCTCACTCACTCTAGAAAAGCCTGTGCACAGCAGTGAAGACCCAGTGCAGCCAAAAATAAAAGAATAAATACCATTTTTTAAAAATGATGAGAGGAAAGATGGGGAGATATATTTTAAGATAGAGGATGAGCATGAGATAACACCTTTGTCTAAGACTAGATAATGCATTTGGGTAGGCTATGTGGGGATGTATTTTTTAGGAACTTAAGCTTTGTCAACCAGGGACATTCGTAAGAAATAGTTCCCATTGAACAAATTGCAAAGACACAAGCCAAAGGAATATTTCCTTAATGGAGAGGGTAGAATTCCCATAAATTGATGGATGGGGTAGTTTTCTTGTTTTAAGATGACAATACTTGTCAGTTGGACCAGAAAACTTTAAGGTCCTGGTCGAAACCCAGTGCACTACATGCCCTTAGCAGATACAGCCATGGGATGGATCATGGGTGGGAGAAATGCATTGAAATATGTTACAAAAGCACAACCAGGTATGGTCAGGGTGCAGGGAGGAGTGGGAGACTTATGTGTAATATACAAACGATCATGTTTATTTTGCTTGAAGTTGAAATATCAAAATACATCCCATGCACATATACGGAAGTGTGGAATTACGTAGTATAAAACCATACCCCTGCTGTCAGAAAACCTGAGCTCAAATCATTTTTTTATTATTGTTTTGAAGCACATCAGTTCACTTCTCTGAGATTTATTTTCCTTATTTGAAAATGAAGTTGTTGGACTAGAAGTTCTCTTCTTTCTCAAGCTCTATGACCCAGCTTTTCAACAAAAGGAAATGAAAATGTACATTAGTTAGGTTTCAGAATTAATTCAGTTGTGAGTTTTTTGATAGATAGTGTACAGATCTTAAATTTTGAAATCTTGTTCTCTCCCAATAAAAATATGATGATCTGTATAACTGAGAAAAAGTCTACTATAAATTTTCTCCCCAAGAAGATGTGAGAAAATTGTGACTTACTTGGAAAGACAGTTTAACATAGTAATTTTATGGAAAAAGAGTCTGAGTTAAGATTTGCTCTTTATAAACACCTTGAATTACAGTAAGGCAATCTCAGAAATAAAGTTGAATGATTAACTGTATGACTTTGGAATCTGGCTTGACTGGGTTGAATGCTTCTTGCCCTAAAAGAAAAGAATCAGGAGCAAATTTCTTTTCCTTTCATCCATCTATCCTATATACCAGCAGTTCTCAGGCAGGAGCAACTTGAGCCCCAAGAAACATATTAAAATGTCTAGGAATGGAGGGTAGAGGCATTCTTGGATATAGGGGAAGCAGAAAGGGGAGCAGGCATGGGAGAAGCTGATGACTTGGCGTTGACACAGCACATGTGAGCTGTTTCTGGGACAAACCTATGGAGGTCTCCAGTTGGTCGCTGGAAGAGATGGAAGAAATTCCCACCTGTCTGGAGTTGGGGAAGGGTCTGGAAAAAGCTTCAGATAGTGTTGACATTTGCATTAAGGGCACTAGGTACTCGCTAAACAGATTTTTGGAAGAGGGGAAGAGAACAACACTCCAGACAGGGATTATACAATTAGAAAGCCAAAGGATAAATCAAGGAAGAGCAAGCTTTTAAATACGTTAAAGGAAGGGGAGCCACTGTGATGACTTCCCTATGTGACATCCCATAGTCCATGGGATTTGTCATGGAGTGATCCTTTCTATGGGTGAAGGAGTGGCTGTGTGACACTGTTGTAGTATGACATTGCGAGTAAATCTGCAGACTCTGAAAAAAACAATGTCTAAGAACAATTTTGGGGTCATGACTGAGGGAGGGAGCTTGCTACTGATGACTACTTAGTAGAGGACACAGAGGTTACTAAACATCCTGTAAGGAGCAGAAGAGCCCCTCACAACAAAATATTACCCAGCCTAAAATATCAGTAGTGCTAAAGTTGAAGGATATGAATTTGAGCAAATTCTAGGAGATAGTGGAGGACAGAGGAGCCTGGTCCAAGGGGTCCAAGGGGTCATGAAGAGTAGGAGATGGCTTAGCAACTGAACAACAATAACAAGTCTGTGGGAGGTACCCAGAAACCTGAGTCCCCAGCCATAGACCATGATGACCTTCCTAAGATAACATCATCATGGAGAGCCAGCCACATGCCATCCCTCAGCAACGTTGCTTTCATAGCTTAAAAATTACAGCACAGGAAGAGGAAAGGATTGAAAAAGAAAAAAAAATGAACGTAATATCCGGGATCTTCCACACTGGTTTCCCTCTAATTGATCTAAAGAGAAGCTAAGGGAAATTAAAAAGGTTAACTTTGCAACAACTATAGCCTCTTATATAAGAAGCTCTGTGAATACTAGACTACTTATAGACTTGTGATTTGTCTTTTTATATGAAGAGTATCTTGTTCAAAGTAGGAAAAAATACAAAGAAATGTTTCAAAGGGGAAATATGGAACTATTTTTTAGGTTTGAACATGGAAATTAGGGCTCAGTTGGTCAATCAGCCAAAAAGATTCCCAAGGCAAGGTAAGATCTTATGGGACTGCCTTGAGGCAAAGCCAATTCAATTATTTTCTGCAGCCTAACTGTCAAGACCCAAAAACTAGGTGGAATAATGAACTGATTAAAACCTGTAATTGCAATTCAACGGGGGAAACCATTCATCATGAAGATGGCAATATTTTTACACTCCAGACTGCACAGAAAAGACACAAACAAAGGTAGAACCTGGGGGCATGATGAAAACCTGAGGGAAGTGCATCTCTTAATAAGAGAATATAGAACCAGCCTGAGTGAGGAGCTAGGTCTTCATCCAGTGATGTTCTGTCTTCTGATTTAATGACTGAAACCCAGGCTTCTCTTTCTTGCTCTAACCTGAGACCCTGTTGAGGATACACTTCTAGTGAGATCACTGTCAAATTTCCTGGATTTTACCCAAAACAGACACTAGTCAGTGCGCTCAGTTATCCCTTGATGTTTTGCAAGTCTTTCTCTCATACCATTTCTATCTTTGAACCCATATTGATTTGTGAAAGAAGTGGGAGTCGCTCAGTGGTGTCCGATTCTTTGCAACCCTGTGGACTGCAACCCACCAAGTTCCTGTCCATAGGATTCTCCAGACAAGAATACTGGAGTGGGTTGTCATTTCCTTCTCCAGGGGATCTTCCTGACCCAGGGATCAAACCCAGGTCTCCTATACTGCAGCAGATTCTTTACCATCTGAACTACCAGGGAAGCCCATATTGATTGATTTGTTTCAAGGGTTAATCAATGAATATTTTGAGCTTTAAGGATTAGACTGTCTTTTGCAGTTCTTCAAGTCTGCTGCTGCATCTCAAAATCAGTCACAGAAAATGTGTAATCAAATTAATGTGATTGTGTTCCAATAAAACTTTATTTACAAAAAATACGTTGTGGGTCAAACATAGCCTGGAGGCTGTAGTTTGCTGACCTTTGTTCCACATACACAATAGTTATTAAAATAACATGTTAAGCAAAGTAAGAATTAAAAATAAATGACCAGTATACAATAACTTCCTCCATTTTTTAAAAGATTTTTTGATGTGGACCATTTATAAAGTCCTTATTGAATTTGTTACAATATTCCTTCTGTGTTTTGATTTTTTGGCCATAAGGCATGTGTGATTTTGGCTCCCAGACCAGAGATTGAGCCCACACTCCGTGCATCAGAAGGTAAAGTCTTAACCACTGGACCATCAAATAAGTCTTTCCTTCATTTCTTGAAAGATATGGTGGTCATTCTGTACTAAATGGCACTTTCTTCCAATAGCTAAGAAGACTTTTGGACCAGCTGGTAATAAAATGTACTAATGTGCATCATGGACTCGATGGACATGAGTCTGAGTGAACTCTGGGAGATGGTGATGGACAGGGAGGCCTGGCATGCTGCGATTCATGGGGTCGCAAAGAGTCGGACACGACTGAGTGACTGAACTGAACTGAACGAGTATAGGAATCCTGGGAGTAGAGTGTCTGGAAAATGTATAAAGCAATTCATTTTATTAATTTGTTCATCCTTTCACTCACTCCAAACAAGATCTGTGTGGCTATCTGTTTCAAATGCTTTTCTAGGTTCTAGGAATACAATGTTGAACAAGAACAAAATTATTCTTGCTCTTTTGGAGATCATATTCTAGTATGAGGAGGCAAACAATGAACAGATGCATACATAGGCAAGATAATTTCTAATAAAGAAAATTCTAATAAGGAATAAAACGGTGGTGTTGTATGGACCAGATGTAGGTGGAATAGTTACTACTACTGTTTGGGAAGCTAGACAAGGCTTCTCTGAGATGATTCTTTCAGCTAATGGTGATAAATTTCATTAAAAGAAGAATTAGAAAAGAAATAGGAAAGGGGACATTGGTATGGTTGGAGCATACAATTGAAGTGAATGGGAGGGTACCAAATAAGAGGTGAGAGAGAAAGGCTGGAGCCAGGTCATGCCTTGGGGCCGGTTTGAGAGTCTGAACTCTATTTCTTTCTTTCTTTTTTTGAACTCTGTTTCTAATGTGAGGGGAAGATACTGCATGATTCGAAGGTGGAGATACACAGCCTAACTACACTCTTCAAGGATAGCTCTGACTAGTGTAAGAGAGTAGACTCTAGGATGGTAACAGGGAAACTCTTGCATGATAGTGGCTTGTTTTGAAGAGTTTTCATTACATTTCTATTTGGTTAATTTATGCATAATTAAGATCTTGGTGGAAACTGGTATTTTAAGCTCTAATACCTTTTAAGAAATTACTTCTACCAAAAGAACCAAGGTCTAGGTCTGTTGACAGCAGGTCTTTTGTTAGGTTCTACATAAACCTCCTGGATTTCATCAGTTTCCACTTTAAGGATCAACTATGTGACCTGTTGTACAAATTAGCTGTGGGATTTCAGAACACAGTCTCCAATATTTTGGTTCTTGAATATGTTTTTAGTCTGGTGCCACACTGTAGATTTTAAATAGGCAATCTCTTTAGCAGCACAAACTTGAACTTCCGTTTCTCATGTATTTAAGGGTATAAGTGGTTTCTTCTGGAAGACAGCAGAATAAAATGAAAAAAAGCTTGGCTGAGAAACAAGCTAGAAGCAGCATGTTTCTGCTTAATAGCAGGCTCAAAGGTAAGAACTCGTTTTTCTTTCACTTTGTGGGTGGGATCTGATCATATGCCTGTGTGAGAAAAAGTGGGCTTTTCTTGATATAAAGCAGATATCAATTGGATAAGATATATGTCTATGTATGAACTTGGGTCCAGCTTCTGATACCAGCTCTACATCTATCTCTTTGCAAGCTAATGCTCCATAGCTGCTTGCAGTGACATTGAAGGGTCCTTACTCGTGCAAAATTTCTCCTTTAATCAAAAAACCCCATGATCTTTTAGCCATTGCTACAAACCACTGCAGGTCAAGGCATCCTGATTGCCACTCCAGCCTTCCTACCCCTTATAGTAATTACATCAGGCACATCCTCCTTGCCTCTGATGGTTAAGTGCTGCCACCTAGCCTCAGTCATTCTGGCATCTCATGATCAGCACTGATACCACGGAGCTTTTTTCTATGTTAATATCTCCCACTGTCAAACCCGGCCTAGAGAGGGCAACACACCACTGAACTCAAAGATCCTGGAGCTGCCCGCTCTTCAGTGCATTTCTTATCGCCTGACTGTACAGTTCTCTCAAAGGGTAAACCTCAGAACAGTCACACTGACATCATGTGGGAGTCCTTTTAGAAATATAAATTTTAGATCCCCAAATCTAATGGCATACTTAATTAGACTTTGGGGATAAGGTCCAGAAATTGATGTTTAACAAGTCTTTCTAAAGATTCTGTGCAGGGTTAAGTTTGAAAACCACTGACTTCATGAAAGGAGTGTCCTCTGGGATATCACCTATTCTAATATTTCCACTGTTCTGAGTCTTCTGATTTTATCCTCAATATTCAGCAAAGGCAATTCGATCTCATTAGTGTGGGCCTTTGATGTGCACAAGCTTTGAGGAGGTGCACTGAAGATTTTTACTTTTGTTTGCACAGACATACACACACATAAATAAACTGAAGAAATCTGAGATCAATGTGTTACATAAATGTTAATGTTCTAATTGTGATACTGGATTATTGTTTTACAAGAAGTTACCACAAGGGGGAACTGAGAAAAGTGTTCTTGGAATCTCTCTGTAGGTGTCTACTACAATGATCTACCTGCTGTCTTTCTATCTATCTATTTATCTATCCATCTATTTGTATTTTGGTTTCCTACAAGCATTGAATAAATTATTCAGTTTCTTCTCGGCTTCATCAGCATTTGGTGTTAAACTATTTTTTTTTTTTTTTTTTAGCCATTTAGTACATAGAGATATCCCATTTTGGGTTTTGCTTTTTTTTTTAGCATTTATCTGAAGGATAATAATCCTGAAAATATTTTCATGTTATTTACCATACGCGCATTCCTTTCAGTAAAGTGTCTTTTGACCACTTTCTAGTTGACTAGTTTGATTTTTTTTTTACTATTGTTTTGAGTATTCTTCTAGATAGAAGTCCTTTGCCAGATACGTAGCTTGCAAATATTTTCTCTCAGTTTGTACCTTGTCTTGTCATCCCCTTCATATAGTCTTTTACAGAGCAGAAGTTTTTAATTTTAATGCAGTATAGCTCATCTTTTTTTTTTTTTCTTTTTATGGATCATGCTTTTGGTGTCAAGTCAAAAAACAGTAAATTTTTCAAAAAGTGTGAGGTGTAGGTTAAAGTTCATTTTCTTGCCTATGGATGTCCAATCATTCTGGCATCAGTTGTTAAAAAGTTTTCCTGCGTTGAATTTCTTTGGTACCTTGTTGAAATCAGTCAAGCATATTTATGTGGGTCTATTTCTTGGTTCTTTATTCTGTTCCATTGATCTATGCATCTATCCCTCTGCCCATATCACACTGTCTTGGTTATTGTAACTATAATTCTTAAAGTGGGTAGAGTGATTCCTCTCATTTTATTCTTTTCATCAAGATTGTCTCAGCTATTCTAGGACCTATGCCTTTCCATATAAATTTTACAATAGGCTTTTTCAATGACTACAAAAAACCTTCACTAAGATTTTGATGGGTGTTTTATCAAACCCATAGATCAATTTAGGGAGAATTGTCATCTTTACAATTGGAATTGTTGTGCAATCCATGATGTCTCTTCATTTTAGATCTTTGATTTCTATCATCAGCATCTTGTAATCTTCACTATTCAGGTCTTGTATGTGTTGTGTTAAGTGTCTTCCCAGGGGTTTTATTTTCTTTGGAGTAATTATAAATGATACTACATTTTAATCTCAGTTTCAGCATGTCATTTTTAGTATATAGAAATTTTTTTCCTTTCATGTATTAATCTTATATTCAACAATCTTGTTAATTCATTTGTTAGTTCTTGGCAGATTTACTGGGGAAGCAGGGAGGGGGGAATCTTGTATAGAATTTTTCTAGTCTGTCCAGTCCTGTGTTAAACAATAATGGTAAAAGTAGACATCCTTGCCTTATTCCAAGTCCTAGGCTAAAGCATTGAGTCTTTTGTCATTAAGTGTGATATTAGCTATACTTTAAAAAAGGGGGATCAAACCCACATCCCCTTCATTGGAAGGTGGATTCTTGACCACTGGACCACCAGAGAAGTCCGCTGAGCTATAAATTTTTGGTACATGCTCTTGATCAAGTCAAATTCTCCATTTCTAACTACCTGAGAGTTTTTATCATGAGTAGGTGTTGGTTTGTGCCAAATGCTTTTTCTGCATCAGTTCTATCTGTTCACGTGATGTTTCATTCTTGGTCTGTTGACAGGGTGCATGCGTCAAACTTCTAGAATCTGCTCTAGGTGTTTTTAACAGACCATTGAACTCAGAGTCTCGTGTGAGTGTCTATGTCAATACATCCTCCCCTACCCAGAATTAAATATCTGTCCCTACCCCAGTCTCACCTACTCAGGATGCACTCCCATACAGAGTCTCCTGGTTTTAACTCATACACATTTGGAAGGTCCTGCAAATCCTTCCACATATAGGCTCTGAAGGCAATGGCACCCCACTCCAGCACTCTTGCCTAGAAAATCCCATGGACAGAGGAGCCTGGCGCTCTGTAGTCCATGGGGTCGCTAACAGTCAGACATGACTGAGCGACTTCCCTTTCCCTTTTCACTTTCATGCATTGGAGAAGGAAATGGCAACCCCCTCCAGTGTTCTTGCGTGGAGAATCCCAAGGACGGGGGAGCCTGGGGGCTTCCATCTATGGGGTCTCACAGAGTCGGACATGACTGAAGCGACTTACCAGCAGCAGCAGTCTTGGAGCAAGGTTGTTCTTCCCTAATACAGCTGCACTAAACCCTAACTCTGATTATTGCCCTGGAGGCAATCGAGAAAAGGGGGAAGCTCTTAAGGAGGATAAGCCTTATCTTATAAGACTTTCAGACAAGATTGCAAGCTTCTAGGCAAGAAGAGTCTGTTTTCCTGCAAGACATGGAAGGCGTTGCCTCTGCTAGCCTCAAGAATCCAGGAGAATTTAAAGATTAAAGACTTTCAGACATGTCCATCCAAATGCCCATAACCTAGGTTTCATGGTTGACTCTTCCTCTGTCAAGACCCTAATTCTCAAAGGTGATTCATTGAAAGGGATCATTCAGGTTCATTTACAGCTCTGCTATCCTTTTAGTAGCCTCTGCAATTTTCAGTGGCTTGTACCTCATAGTTACAGAAGGTGAGAGTCTCCTTAAAGTCTGTTATAAAGGCATCCCAGGGTTCATAGCATGACTCAAGCGAGCAGTAGAGTGCCCTTAACCTATCATTTTCTGTTGTCAAGGCTACCAGCATTGTGAACAGAAGTCATACTACTCCACAATCCTTATAATTGGCATTGCATCCATTCCATTCCATCACACGGCCACTACATAATCCATGTGTCACCTTCCACCTACAGCTCGTCCTACTCATACACAGGTAAAGGCCATACAAAGGGATGCCCCTAAACAAGACATTATCATCATCCCATTCTGGTACCATTATCTTAGCCTGGGTTCTAGAAAGGTTAATACCTATGCACTGCTATTCATTGGGAATATAAATATCAGGCGAGCATGAGGACAATGAAGGAAAAGGGTGTGGGATAGAAAAGGACAGGGAAACACTATGATGGTGTGTCATTGGCCACTACTTGTGATCAAGAGCAAACAATTTCTCTAAACTCACAGATTGTTATTTCCCAAAAAGATGACTGGGAAGTCTTTATGAAGTGATTGGTTCCCAGGAAAATCAATAAAGAGATAGAAACGGAGACAAATGCATTCACTGACTCCCATTCCCAAATGGTAATCAGTTCACTCTTCAGATCAGTTCAGTTCAGGTCACTCACTCAGTCTTGTCCAGCTCTTTGCAACACCATGGACTGCAGCACACCAGGCCTCCCTGTCGATCACCAAGTCCTGGAGTTTACTCAAACTCGTGTCCATTGAGTCAGTGAGGCCATCTCAAACTCTGTCGTCCCCTTCTCCTCCTGCCTTCAATCTTTCCCAGCGTCAGGATCTTTTCCAATGAGTCAGTTCTTCACATCAGGTGGCCTAAGTATTGGAGTTTCAGCTTCAGCATCAGTCCTTCCAATGAATAAATATTCAGGACTGATTTCCTTTAGGATGGACTGGTTGGATCTCCTTGCTGTCCAAGGGGCTCTCAAGAGTCTTCTCCAACACCACAGTTCAGAAGCATCAATTCTTCGGTGCTCAGCTTTGCTTATAGTCCAACTCTCACATCTATACATGACTACTGGAAAAAACAAAGCTTTGAATAGATGGACCTTTGTTGGCAAAGTAATGTCTTTGCTTTTTGATAGGATTTCTAGGTTGCTCATAACTTTTCTTCCAAGGAGCAAGTGTCTTTAAATTTCATGGCTGCAGTCACCATCTGCAGTAATTTTGGAGCCCAAGAAAATAAAAAGTCTGCCACTGTTTCCGTTGTTTCCTCATCAATTTGCCATGAAATGATGGGACCAGATGTCATGATCTTAGTTTTCTGAATGTTGAGCTTTAAGCCAGCTTTTTCACTCTCCTCTTTCACTTTCATCAAGAGGCTCTTTAGTTCTTCTTAACTTTCTGCCATAATGGTGGTGTCATCTGCATATCTGAGGTTATTGATATTTCTCATTGCAATCTTGATTCCAGCTTGTGCTTCATCCAGTACAGTGTTTCTCATGATGTACTCTGCATAAAAGTTAAATAACCAGGGTGACAATATACAACCTTGATGTACTCCTTTACCGATTTGGAACCAGTCTGTTGTTCCATGTCCAGTTCTAACTGTTGCTTTTTGACCTTCATACAGATTTCTCAGGAGGAAGGTCAGGTGGTCTGGTATTCTCATTTCTTGAAGAGTTTTCCAGTTTGTGGTGACCCACACAGTCAAAGGCTTTGACATAGTCAATAAAGCAGAAGTAGTTGTTTTTCTGGAATTCTCTTGCTTTTTCGATGATACAACAGATGTTGGCAATTTGATCTCTGGTTCTTGTGCCTTTTCTAAATCCAGTTTAAACATCTGGATGTTCATGGTTGATGTATCATTGAAGCCTGAGTTGGAGAATTTTGAGCATTACTTTACTAGCATGTGAAATGAGTGCAATAATGTGGTAGTTTGAGCATTTTGGGGCATTGCCTTTCTTTAGGATTGAAATGAAAATTAACCTTTTCTGGTCCTGTGGCCACTGTTGAGTTTTCCAAATTTGTTGACATATTGAGTGCAGCACTTTCACAGCATCATCTTTTAGGATTTGAAATAGCTCAACTGGAATTCCATTACTTCCACTAGCTTTGTTTGTAGTGATGCTTCCTAAGGCCCACTTGACTTCATATTCCAGGATGTCTGGCTCTAGGTGAGTGATCACACCATTGTGATTATCTGGGTCATGAAGATCTTTTTTGTACAGTTCTTCTATGTATTCTTGATACCTTTTCTTAATATCTTCTGCTTTTGTTAGGTCCATACCATTTCTATCCTTTATTGTGCCCATCTTTGCATGAAAATTTCCCTTGGTACCTCTAATTTTTTGAAAAGATCTCTAGTCTTTCCCATTCTATTGTTTTCCTCTATTTCTTTGCACTGATCACTGAGGAAGGCTTTCTTCTCTCTCCTTGCTATTCTTTGGAATTCTGCATTCGAATGGGTATATCTTTTCTTTTCTCCTTTGCCTTTAGCTTCTCTTCTTTTCTCAGCTATTTGTAAGGCCTCTTCAAACAACCATTTTGCCCTTTTGCATTTCTTTTTCTTGGGGATGGTCTTGATCCCTGCCTCCTGTACAATGTCATGAACCTCTGTCTATAGTTCATCAGATCAGATCTAATCCCTTGAATGTATTTGTCACTTCCACTGTATAATCATATGGGATTTGATTTAGGTCCTACCTAAATGGTCTAGTGGCTTTCCCTACTTTTTTCAATTTAGGTTTGAATTTGGCAATAAGGATTTCATGATCTGAGCCACAGTCAGCTCCTGGTCTTGTCTTTGCTGACTCTATAGAGCTTCTCCATCTTTGGCTGCCAAGAATGTAATCAGTCTGATTTTGGTGTTGACTGTCTGGTGGTGTCCATGGGTAGAGCCTTCTCTTGTGTTGTTGGAAGAGGGTGTTTGCTATGATCAGTGCATTTTCTTGGCAAAACTCTATTAGCCTTTGCCCTGCTTCATTCTGTACTCCAAGGCCAGATTTTCCCATTACTCGAGGTATTTCTTTGACTTCCTACTGTTGCATTCCTGTCCCCCATAATGATGGCATTAAACCCTCTAGACTTCAGGACTGTCACACATGGACATCGATCAGGTCCTATGATCCTACATATCTCAGAGACGATTAGCAAGCTGTAGCATAGAAGGTGAGTGTGAGCAGCCCAGGTAGAAGCTTGGGTGCTATTGGCTGTGCCATTGTGATACTGGCTGGAGTCCATGGATAATTACTGCAGAGGCAATCAGGGAATGGTCAGTAACTCCAAGGGCTCCGGAGCTTACTGACACTGAGAAGATCTGAGGCAGCAGCTTAGAGGCACAAAGCAATAGTTCACAGGATTGATTTAAGAATTGCATGAAATAATACTCATAATATTCTTATTACTACAAGAAGAAAATAGCTGATGCTCAATAAGTAGCACCTACTGCTATTATCAGTAGTAATGATTTTTACACCATCCACAGGCATCCATAGCCATCTCATAAGAGGAAAAATAGCCATCAGCATAATATACCACTGTGTAACACAAATGATTCACTTTGTGTGTCTTATCTTCAACAATTACCTTTTAAATCCCTTACTTTTTTTTTTTTTTTCTTTTTTAAACATTTGATCTTGCTTTCTCTTCCCATCTCCATTACCTGGAATTACTTTCGGTTTTTCTACTAAAACATTGTCCTTTGTTTCAATCGAATTTGTTCTCAATCTTGGGATTCCAGATGTCAACATTACCCTCTCTCCTACATCTCACATTCTTGCTAAAATATGCAAAGCACACAGTAAATGTTTAGAACCTATTCATCTAAAACCCCTATTCTGCTTCCTCTTCTTCTTTGTATTACTATTGCTACTGCTGTTGCTCTTACTACTGCCAACAGCACCTACTATTCTTAGCATCATGGTGCCTTAAATGGACAAACAAATATACTTCAAAGCTGGATTTTTGTCTTTATCCTTTTCTGCCTCAACTGTCTGTAATTCCACATAAAAATGCTGCTAGAAAAAGGCATGCAATGGCAACAACATAAACAAAAACTCTATTACAAAAACTACCAATTCACCTAAATTTATTGAGCACTAAAAGGCACTGTGGTGAATGCTTTATGTGTCACATGCCCTTTATTCTTCATAATAATCCCATGGTGAAGGGAGTATTATATCTATTTTGCAAATAAGTGAACAGAACCTTAAAAACCTTAAATAACATGTCTCCCAGCTTAAGAGAGGCAGAATAACAAACAACAACAGCTGAAGAGAGCGACAGGACCCATTTGTGTCCATTTATAAAATCACTGTGCTCAGACACTGGCCGGCCTGCCAGTCCTATGCGCCGTCACTCAGTTGCGTCTGACTTTGCTACCCCGTGGACTGCAGGCCTCCAGGATCCCCCGTCCATTGAATTTTCCAGGCAAGGATACTGGAGCAAGTTGCCATTTTCCTACTTCAGGGGGTCTTCCCAACCCAGGGGTAGAACCTGCGTCCTTTGCATCTCCTGCAGCAGCAGGAGGGTTCACCACTGAGCCTTCAGGGAGGCCCACAGACTTCCATGCTTGGCCCCTAGGAAACACTCATGCCAGAACCGTCGCTGCTCCCCTGCACACTTCCACACTCAGCCTCCATTCAGTCACTCACACAGTCTCTGTTCTGCTCAAGTTCTCACCACCCCCATCTATGTTACATCCCTCCATGATAGCTCCCTAGGGGTATGATAACAAAGTCTCATAAACTAGGTGGCTGAAAACAACAGAAACGTCTGGCCTCACCCTTCTGGCGCCCAGAAGTCTGAAATTAAAGTGCCAACAGGGCTATGGTCCCTCAGAAACCGAGGGAATTATGACTGCTTGCTTCTCGTAGCTTCTGGGATTTGCTCTAAATCCTTGGCATTCTTTGGCCTGTAGAGGCGTCATTCTGAACTCTGCTTCCATCACCACATGGCTGTCTTCTACCTGTGTGCCTCTCTCTGTATCTCTGTTCCTCTCATAAGGACTCCGTTCAGATCAGATTAGGGGCCCACTTTATTCCACGATGATGCATTTAATTTACATATTTGTTATATATGCAAAGATCTATTTCCAAACAAGATCACATTCCAGGTAGCAAGAAGTTAGGGACTCAGCATGTCATTTTGAGGAGGGGACACCATTTCAATCTATTTAATCTTCTAATTAGTGTGCATGCATACATGCACACACAGGCGTGCACACTCACACACACCATCTGATTTAACAGTTCAAGTTCATCTGACTGCATCACTCACATCTTAGATGCACATTTCAACCTAAGTGCAGACGTGTGTCAGGAGCAAGGAAATGACCTGGCTCTTGCCCTCCATCTTAGATGAGGAGATCTGAAATTTTTGACCTACCCTGCCACTTTGCAGGTACCTGATCTTGATTAATTTATGTACCTGATTCAAGACTTTGTTTCTGCAACGTAGGATGAAAATAATGCTTTCTTGCTTTCTTTCTTTTTTTTTTTTTCACAAAGTCCCTAGGAAGGTCTAACAACCTAAGGAAAAATATCTAAATGAAAAACTGTATGTGTGTGTACCTGGAAATTTGTAGGGTTAGGTCAAATATTTCAACTCTCATCATATAGATGTATACACACCTGGAAAAATACTTAGTATTTTCAAAGGTAAAATAATATAACTTTTACTCTCTGATCATTGATCTCTAGGAAGGGGCCAGTTTTCCTCTTCCTGGAGGCAATTGCATGGCTCTTGCAGGTTTTTATTTTTTGACACTTTTCCATTTTAGTATCTCCAGATCTTTTCCTCAACTGAATTGGCTTCAAATATGCTGCTTTTTCTAATCCTGAAATGATGTTTAAGCAGCCCTAGTCATTACTTTTGCTTTTCTCCTTCCCTTCATAGTGAAACTTCTTAAGGAATGTTTTTAACTGTGTTCCCATTTCCTTTTAACCGATTCTGCTGATATTTCTTTGGCATCCATTGTCACATGTCAACTGAGCTGCCTTTATGAAAGTTACACACCATTAAGTGACCTTGGCATTGAAAGCAACTAGCTGGGTGCCAGTGTATCTCTTGTTGGATTCCAAGCCTCTTGACAGTTCCGTTGTGTATCCCAACTGGCTACCCCTCCTTCTGGACTTTATCTTGACTTCTGTGTTATGATAGAAGACTTGGTCCTCTTGCCTCTGTGAATAAGATCACTCAGTCTTATTTGCTTCTACACAGAGAGCTTTTCCTCTCTGTCCTGTAGATGGGCGTCCCCCAGTTCTCAGACTTTTATAATGCATCTTTTATCTAATTTCTCCGGAAGATTTTTCGGTGGCTTTGACTAACACCTGTTATTCATCTTCCCACTGTTCCTTCTTCTTGTGTGCCCATCCCATATTCCTTGCTAAAAATGGAAGCTACTCTCCAGCATCTGAAATGCTGGTATGGTGCTCCAGGAGCCCTCTCAGACTCCCTGGATCTAAAACCTAAATGGCATGCTTCCTCCTGCTTCTCCCTCATTCCCTTCACCAAAGCATCCTTGACTGAACCCCTCAACGCTATAGATATTGTTCTCTTTGTCTCTTTAATTCTTTATTCCACATCACAGAGTGCTTACTATGCACCAGGCCCTGTACTGGGCTCTGCAGCCAATACAGATACAAATATGCCAGTGTTTATGCCTTACAGAGTTCATTGTCTTGAAAGCTACATCAGAGGGCCCTGAGAATTTTGACACTTTGGGAGATGCTGAAAAAAAAATCCCTAATTCAGTTCTGTCTTTTTGCTCCTCCCCACTCCCACCATGCCATACAATAGGTTCTCATTAGTTATCTATTTTACTGGCCAATGCAGGACACAGCTCTTTTGGGTTTCCCTGGTGGCTCAGCAGGTAAAGAAACTGCCTGCAATGGAGGAGACATGGGTTCAATTTTGAATGGAGAAACTTCCTTGAAGGAGGAAATGGCAACCCCCTCCAGTATTCTTGCCAGAAAAATCACATGGACAGAGGAACCTGGTAGTTTACAACAGTCCATGGAGTGGCAAAGAGTTGGACATGACTGAGTGAGCACACACACATAATATATAGATATGTCAATGCCAATCTCCCAGTTCATCCCACTCCACCCCACTTGGTGTCTGTACATTTGTTCTCCACATGTGTGTCTATTTCTGCTTGGCAAATAGGTTCATCTGTACCATTTGGCTAGATGCCACATATCCATTAGCTCAGTTCAGTTGCTCACTTGTGTCTGACTCTTTGCAGCCCCATGGGCAGAAACACACCAGGCTTCCCTATCTATCACCAATTCCCAGAGATTGCTCAGACTCGTGTCCATTGAGCTGTTGATCCCATCCAAACATCTCATCCTCTGCCATTCCTTCTCCTCCTGCCTTCAGTCTTTCCCAGAATCAGGGTGTTGAGCTTCAGCGTTAGCCCTTCCGATGAATATTCACGACTGATTTCCTTTACAGTTGACTGGTTTGATCTCCTTAGCTGTTCTTTTAACATCGTGTCTCTGGATTCATCTCTGTCTACTCCATCCTCTTTGCTTCCCTCTCAAACCCTCCCCAGACCTTTGAGATTTATTATCCTCTCTTCTGTCCACAAGTTGGACCCACCAAAGCATGATTTATAACACATCACCTGGGGGACTGTTTTCCCTCTTTGCTGCAACTATTCTTCCTAAAAGTGCAATAAGCACCTCTCTGCTTCTTGATAACTAGCTGTTTTCGTCAATGGGTGATCTTGACTCATTTCTTAAGTTTTTTTCTTGACTGTATAAACAGGCATACCTTGCCAGAAACAATTAGTCTCTTTAGTCTCTCTAACAATGGAAGTTTTCTCCAAGTCCTTACAGGTCAGAAATAATACCTTACAATGCTTTTCAAAAAAGAAAAAAAGGAACATCAACACCATATAGAAACTGGGAATGTTTCCGATTAATTTCTTCCACTGACCTAGCCCAGCTCACCTAACACTTGCAAACTCATCCATCCATATATGCCCAATTAAAAAAAAAAGTTAAAAGATCTCCTAAACCATAAAAATCTCCTAATCCATAAAAATTCCTTGAGTCTCTGCTAAGTGCAAACTAGTTAGATTATTACTGTGTAGATATTAAAGTATAAGGCAGTTTCTCAGTCAACTACCTCACAAATAAATGTCTGTTGTCTACCAGTACACAATATTTTATATTATATTGTCACAAAATAATTCCCAGGAGATACACCTGTGATCAACTGGCATATAACAGGCCACCTTATTTTCTGATTAGTCTATGTAACTTAATGTAGGAACACAAGAAGCTGAAAGAGAGAAGTCAAACAACATTTGCTTGCAAATTACTACTACTAAGAACCTACTATATAGCATAAGGAACTATATTCATTATCTTGTAATAACCTATAATGGCAAAGAATCTAAAAAAGAATAGGTACATATGTATGTATAAGTGAATCATTTTGCTGCATACCTGAAACTAAAATAATATTGTAAATCAACTATATTTCAATAAAAAATAAATCAAAATAAAATAAGTCAATGAAACTTGATCGAGTGTGTCTGTGATGGTTGCTGGGATATCAGGATAATTAAGACATACAGAGCTTTTGCCTTGAGGGGGCATATATATATATATATATATTAACAGGGATAATTTCCTAAAGGAAATCGGTCCTGAATATTCATTGGAAGGACTGATGATGAAGTTGAAATTCCAGTACTTTGGCCACCTGATGCTAAGAACTGACTCATTGGAAAAGATCCTGATGCTGGGAAACATTGAGGGCAGGAGGAGGAGGAGACGACAGAAGATGAGATCGTTGGATGGCATCACCAACTCGATGGACATGAGTTTGAGCAAGCTCCAGGAGTTGGTGGTGGACAGGGAGGCCTGGTGTGTTGCAGTCCATGGAGTCGCAAAGAGTCAGACACCACTGAGCCACTGAACTGAACTGAACATGGATATAGATATTAACAGTGATAACAAAATCAGATTTGAATCAGATCATCCAGACACCACAGTCCCAACCCCTACTCTAAGTAATATTTTCTCCTTTTCCACTTTTCTTTCACCTCCTGGAATATGAAGTGTCTCCTCTGAACTCCAGAGAACATAGTTCTGGGGCTTGGATCCTTCTTGGGTGAGGATTTGTGTGTATCTGTAGGATATTAACAGTCCAGGCTCACTTTTATCTTCCTGTGCGGGTCCAGTCCCTGTCTATCTACCCCATCCCTTCCCATAAATCTACAGCCTGAGTCTTCCCAGGCCTTAAGCCAAGGCAGGCTGGAGTCATTGGTAGCTCAGACAGAGATCTAGACTCAGTTCCACAGTCCTGCATTCACCCCCTTTCAGTCAGGGCCCAGGGCCAATCACAGGCAAAAAGGGAGATTGTTTCTGCCCTTCTCTTCCAGCTAGGTGCCTGACTCAGAGGGTTGGGCTGGGTTGATCATCTCAACTCAGATCATTAGTTTTCTCTGGAACTGGAGATCAGGCCTGAGTCTTCTGGGATTTGACTAACCCTGAAATCTCATTTTATTTATTCCCAGCCCTCTCTCTTTCTCTGCAATGTTTCCCCTTGTCTAATAACTGGTGTAGGGCTTGTTTCAATCTCAACAGATCTCCTTGGAGAAAAAGAGGCTGCCAGCCACAAGAAATGAGAGCTGGGTGAGGATTCTGGAAGACTTGTGTGTTGGTGTGGAAGGGATGGAGGCCAGAGGGCCATTAGAATAAGGTGCTTTGGTGTTGACATGCCTTGGAAGACAGCAGAGAAATGGACAAAGGTTCCAAAAAATATGTGTTATTCCTTTACTGAAAGGAGATAAAAAGATAGAACCGATTTCATCAGAATATCTTTTCTGATTCAGAAATATTATTAAGGATAACTTGGTTGTTGAATTTACATCATTAGAAAAATTAAAATAGAGAGCCATGCTGTGTTTTGAGAACAGCAGAATAGAGCTTCATAGCAAAGCATCTAAACCCCCTCTTTATTATTTTACTGAAGTATGGTTGCTTTACACTAGTGTGTTCATTTCTGCTCTACAGAAAAATGAATCAGCTGTGTGTTGCTCTTTTTTGAATTTCCTTCCCATTTAGGTCACCATAGAGCACTGAGTAGAGTTCCCTGCACAATAGGTTCTCATTAGTAATCTATTTCTAAGACCCTTTTTGATGACTCCCTAAAGACTTCTCCGGCCTCATCCATTGAGGCTGCCCACCTCCTTGGACTTGACTCACCACCAATCCTATCTTTCTGAAGATACCATGTCCTCAAGACAGTTTATGGCTCCCTAAACAAGGGTTTCCCAGGTGGCACTAGTGGTAAAGCATCTGTCTGCCAATGCAGGAAACAAGAGATGTGAGTTCCATCTCTGGACCAGGAAGATCCCCTGGAGAAGGAAATGGCTGTCCATTCCAGTACTCTTGCCTGGAGAATCCCATGGACAGAGGAGCCTGGCAGGCTACAGTCCATAGGGTCACAAAGAGTCAGATAAAACTGAAGGGACTTTACACAAACATGCCCCCCTACCTTCTTTCAAGAATATCTTCCTTCCTTCTCCACTCTCCTACCAGCTCCCTGCTCTCTGTTTCCACTAGTTCAGTTTATTGGAACATTCTCTTAGCCTTTAAACCCTGCCCAAAATTTGCCTCCCCTGTGAAGTTGTTTCTTTCTGATCTCCCTGTCCAGTAAAGTACTTCCTGCTTTGTAATACTTCGGGGTTTTTGCAACCTAGATGTCCACTGACAGATGAATGGATAAGGAAGTTTTGGTACATATACACGATGGAATATTACTCAACTATGAAAGGAATGCACTTGAATCAGTTCTAATGAGGTGGATGAACTTAGAGCCTATTATACAGAGTGAAGTAAGTCAGAAAGGGAAAGACAAATGTCGTATATTAACACATACATATGGAATCTAGAAAGATAGTACTGACGATCCTGCCTGCAGGGCAGCAAAGGAGACACAAACATAAAGAGCAGACCTCTAGACACAGTGGGAGGAGAGGGTGGGATGACTTGAGAGAACAGCATTGAAACCTATACAGTACCGCCTGTAGAACAGATAGCCAGTGGAAGCTTGAGGTATGATGCCGGGCACCCAAAGCCAGTGCCCTGTGACAACCTAGAGGGTGGGATGGGGATAGAGGTGGGAGAGGGGTTTAAGAGGGAGGGGATATACGTATACCTATGGCCGATTCACGTTGACGTATGGCAAAAACCTTCACAATATTGTAGAGTAAGTATCCTCCAATTAAAAATGTAATATATACATATATATATATATATATTATTGGACTTTCAGATACATATGTCACTGTAAAGATCACACTCTTATTAGGCTCACTTCTTTAGGGGCCAGGCATGCACACACCTGGAATGCTTTGTGGGCAGCAATTACGTTCATTCATTAGTGTTCCCAGCATAGCGCCTGGACTCATGTGAATCCAAACTGGTTTACATAGTGAGTATTTCCAATAATACAGAGAGGAGTAGCTGAGGGGCAAAGGCGAGTTAGGGCATGTATTTACTTGTGAAGGTTGGCTATGATGAATAAACTTATAAATCTGAGACTGTGGGAACCCACTGACGGAGGAGCATATGAGAATCACCTCTGGCTGTTTAGCTAGATCTGTGGGTTTGGGTTCAGTTACTCAGGGGGAATTCAGGACACCCTGACTTCAGAGGTCCTCAGTGGCTTGAACACCACAAATTATTTCAGAATTCCAAGGATGATTCCAACACCAAGATACAGTTGAGCATCCTATTCGTCATTTTAAAGAAGCAGCTTAATAACCCCCTTTTCTCTTTGTAGCTTCTTCTACCATAAGGTTCAGTGCACTGATGGAGTGGATTGTTCTAAGCACTAAAGAGAGCGGTTAGAGCTAGGAAGAGACGGCAATGGCTTCTGTGTGTGCACATGCATGTGTGTGCGTGTATGGGGGGATGCATGAGTGAGTGTTTTATTTATGACAAAGTTAGTCTGCTATGGGAAAAGAAAGCATCTGGACTTCATTCTTTTTGAAACTGAGTGAGGTGTGCAGAGAAAAATAATTCAATATGAAAGTAAACAAATTGTCATATGGTTAGGCTAGAAATCAGGAGACCTGAGTATTCATCTTGGCTCTGTCACTAATTAGCTATTTGCCCTTAGACATTATAATCAAAAGCCATTTATTCTGAAAGTACATTAAAGTTTACAAAGTGTTTTTCCATATGTTGATTGATCTGAGAAGCAAGCAAAAGAGCTATTTTCCCATGCTTTCAGAGCTGAAAACTAATAAGCTTTGGAGCAGATAAGTATCTTGAAAATGGGTATAGCCAATTAACATGAATTAGTACACATGCCAGAGATAGAATTGATTCCAAGTCAGAAACTTAAACTATATGTTTTCTGTAACTCTTTCCAAACCCAATGATGGGTATTACAGTGTTAGTTTAAAAAGACTCACTTAAAATTGTTGTCACATGTTACACTTGCCTCTAACTTTCTTTTTGCTATTGTGTTCCCAATAGGTATTTCCAACATCATGTAATTTGGAACTCACCCCATTAAAATCACTGGAGTCTAAGATTATTCCGTGATCGCTGGCTGACAGAAGGGCCATGCATATAAATATTCAACTATATTTAAATACAACAAGAAATGAATCTGGAGAGATTTTTATACAGAGAAATAACAAAGAAACAAAGAAAATGTTACAGGGCCATGAAAGAGAAGTCTGGAGAAGGACTCACACTCACATTTATAGCCCCAAATCCTGTTCCTCCAGTTGTTACATATCTAAACTTTCCAATAGCCTCCTGACTGTTCTCCCCATAAAAGATGGAGAGAGCCTCCTGTGGGTCCATACTTTTATTCTACTGGGTAACTTAAAAGCTCACATCTGCTAAAACATCTTCAACTGACCCTCATTACCTGTAGGACAAGGACCATGTTCCTGGGCAGAATTCATGTGACATTTCTTTTCCTAGCTACTTTTTGAAAAAAATATTTATGCATTCATTCATTTGGCTCTGCCAGGTCTTAGTTGCAGCTTGCAAATCCTTAAGTGTGGCATGTGGGCACTAAATCCATGACCAGGGGTTGGACCCAGGCCCCCTGAATTGGGAGTGCAGAGTCTTAGCCAATGGACCACCAGGGAAGTCCCTTCCTGGCTACTTTTGATGCTCACCCTTTTCTATCACTCCACCTGACCCTTCTCCTCTAGACAGATTGGATAACTTCAGCTTTGATTAATACTTCAAGAGTTATCCATATATTTGCACATTATCTTCCCCTTTTGGTTGTAATAACCCTCCTTGGTCCATCTGCTTGGCAGACAACAGCCAGCCCCTTAGGACTTGGTTCATATGTTGCCTTCTCTGGTACTATAGATGAAATTAAGCACTTTCTCCTCCATATGTCCTAGAAGCCCCATTCCCATCAATTTCTCCTTTGAAACTGATAGCCTCTTGCAGTGAGATTCAGGTATCACTCAACTTGGTCACTACCATCCCTACATGCAATGTTTAGCACATATCAGAAGTATAATCATATCTGCTGATCAAATGAACATTTTAGAGACAAGCTGGAATTTAAGAGTAAAGATATTTCTCCACAAAGAAAGAAACCCAGTGAGAGGGAGGTGGGGGGGAAGAAACCTTCTCTGAGCTGGCTCTTCACAGTACAGAAAAGCTTGGATTCTTAAGGATTCTGAGAAATGGGGCTAATTAATCAAAGCAGCACTAGAGATTGAGATGACTTTAAGTCATTTAGTCCTGCCAAGACTATAATATTCCCCACAGTATATCTCCTAGTGTATTATCCTGTCATACGTTAAATATTCTTGGTAATGGGGCTTTTCAGAGGTGGTGATTAATAGGGTTTAAAGAAAGACTGAAGACGAGAACTACACGACAAGGAGAGAGAGATGAACATTGTGATGTCTTTGAGTCTAGAAGGTAAAACGGGCATCCCCTCTAGGCAGTGTGCTGGACACTGGTGAGAAAACCTTTGGTTGTATTGTAGCTAAATGGCAGATGAGAAAATCCCTACTCATTCAGAAGGACTAACTGAGCCAAACAGTCAAGGAGATTGTATTACAGATAATGTGTGTGTTTCTCTTTTTCTCTCTCATTGCAGAACTGAAAATCTACTTAGTCCTAAAGAAAGGAGAACTAGTGTGTTTTTATAAGAGCTTCCTGGGTTTGAACTCATTGGAGACGTGATTAGCAGGACTGCCAAATCTCTCACTTCAAGACGGAGCAAACCCAGAGCTAAATTAATGTGATATTTTCATAGGCTTTAAAAAGAAAAAAAAAATACTGGAATCCAATATTTCCATGCCAAGTGTTTTTGTTAGAGGTGATCATTTATTTATCTTGTTAAAAATCTACTCATCCAACAGAGACTTGACCAATTAAAAAATACACAAGACTCATACCAAGGAAACACAAAGTTAGATTCATCATTCTTTGTCCTCTTAGAAATTTTCCAGCCTGGGTGGTCTGAATTTTAATATTACAGTGAGAATGTGTGGTCTATCAAACTGTTGTAAAGTACTGAGCCTAAGTACTTTTAATTTAAGTAAAGGAGACCTAAATGCTTTTAGAAAATGATCTGGCATGACTGGAAGTTCCCCAAGTCCACATGCTCTTTTCTTAATGCCCAGGGAGTGCCTGGATTTCTCAGTTACTAATCTCATGGGTTAGAGAAATGTCCCCAGAATTGTCCAACCAAATGGAGCAGTGTTGACGCTAAACCTACTCACAAGTTCACACACAGAGTTAGTGTATCAGATTAGCTGGTTTCTGAGTAAGAATACAAATGAATGGGACAAACGCCAAACACACTTCGATAGGAAAAAAAAAAAATCTTGGTTATGGTGTAGCTCCAAGAATGTGTATGTGGGGGAGAGGGTGGATTTAAAGGTGTTATCCTTGGATATGATAAAGACAGGAACTGATGGGGTAGAAGGAAATCACTGAAGTAAAACTCTCTCTGTCTCATATTTTGTCTAGGAAAGACCTTAGTAGTAAAAACTTTCAAGTCACCAGTTCTAAAAGGAGAAAAATGAGAAGACCAACATGAATTATTTCACACACACCCAAATTAGAATGAGGCATTGTTCTTCAGTGAAACAGATCTTGGATTGAATCATGAATCTATTACTTTCTAGCTAGTGACCTTAGGCAAGTTAATTATTTCCCCTAATCCTTTCATGATGAGAATAAAATGAGACGATGGATGTAATAAACTGCTTCTCTATGTATTCATGTGTAATTTTGTGAGTAGAAAAGAGCGACTCATTAAGGAAACCATAACATTGCAACTCTGTTTGCCCTATTGGCATCTCATACAGTGTTTGGACCAGCTAAATGTGATCGACAAATATTCACTGTGCATATAATTGAATGAATTGTCTAAATGAAAAGAGAAGATTCATCCATGATCACTGACAATAAAGAAATTACAGAGACAACTAAAATTGAAGATAAGAGAGGTAAATGAAAAAGGAAGTAGCTAAAGAAACAGTGGGGGGCTTCTCTGCTGATTCAATTGTAAAGAATCTGCCTGGCAACGCAGGGCTCATGGGTCCAATCCCTGGTCTGGGAAAATTCCACATGCTTGGAGACAACTAGGCCCACAGGCCACAACTACTGAAACCCCCTCACCCTAGAGCCCATGTTCTACAACAAAAGAAACCATAGCAGTGAGAAGCCCACACACCCCGACTAGAGCCCCTGCTCGCCACAACTAGAAAGAGCCCGTGTGAAGCAAAAAGGACCCAGGGCCGCCAAAAATAAATCAATAAATAAAATTTAGAAACTAAAACTATGAAATGGCCAATTAAAAGCTTATGAAAAAGAAACATTGGAAAAGTTGGAAAGAAAGAAGGAAGGGAAAAAGAAGAAAGAAAGCAAATCACAAAATTGTGCATAAACAATCAGTTTTTCATATTAGCATATGTGGAATAGATTTAAATCATTTTTTATTCCTCTTTCAGTTCCTATGGGGCATTATTAAGGATGAAAGAAGATCAATGGGATTTAGAAACAAGAACTTGTCTGCTACACTGAATCGATGCCTTACTATTAGAATCTTAGCCAGCTCATGAGTGTTTCTAAAAGCTATTCTGTGCTTTTTAACACCTCATGCAGGCACTTCACAGAGAACACCATCTTCTCCATGGGAAGGGCATGGGTGGCACAGAGAAGCATCACTTCTGGAATTCTCTCAACTGAGAAAGGCAGATCACACCATGGGTCAATCAGTGTCTGGGAGTCTTATTTCTCAAGATGGTTGTTCTGCATAAGTGGTATGGATTGAAAACCTACTGAAAGAAAGAAAAAGAAGGAAATAAGAAGGGAGATACCACATAATAATTGCTCCCTTGGGGTAATTATCTTTTTTTTTCATTTAATCTCCCTGTAATCTATCAAGGTCAAGGTTTTTATATAACAATAATAATAATTAGTATTATATATATATATGATAAAATTGAGGCTCTGAATATTTACACAGCTTGCCCAGCTTTATACAGTTGCCAGTTGTGGAGCCTATATCCACACTCTGATAGTTCTCTCTCCCTTTAAAAAAATATTGGAGTAATAGTTGTTTTACCATGTTGAATTAGTTTCTGCTGTATAGCAAAGTAAATCATCTATATCTTTTCTGGATTTCGTCCTCCTTTAGGTCACCACAGAGCATGAGTAGAGTTCCCTGTGCTAAACAGTAGGTTCCCATTAGTTATCCATTTTACACGTAGCAGTGTTTATCTGTCAGTCCCAACCCCTCAGTTTATCCCCTTCCCCTCTCCCCTTCCTTGGTGTCCATCCGTTTGTTCTCTATGTCTGTGTCTCTATTTCTGCTTTGCAAATAGGTTCATCGGCACCATTTTTCTAGATTCTACACATATGCCTTAATACGATATTTGCTTATTTCTTCCAGACTTACTTTGCTCTGTATAACTGTCTCTAGATCCATCTGCATCTCTGCAAGTGGCAGAATTTCATTGTTTCTTACTGGAGGGTGGAAGGCTTGGAACAGAACAGGTACAATATTTGTCTTACTTCTACTCTGTAGCACATGCTTTATGTACCATTTCTCATTTGATACCCAAAGTCCTCTAGTCAGGCTTTTTTTCACCCAGGTGTCAATAAGAAAAAAGTGATTCAGAAAACCCAACTCACATATTCAAGCTGAGGATTCACTTATAAGCAGGAAAGCTCCATATCCTGGGTACTCTCTCATTCCAGCCAAAGTGAGACAGTTGGTCACCCTATCATCATCCATGCTCCAATGTCAACACACATTCACAATATTCAGGATTTCTAAGGTACATAGGAGCTTCCCAGGTGGTGCTATAAAGAACCTGCCTGCCAACGCAGGAGACGTAAGAGATGCAGGTTTGATCCCTGGGTCAGGAAGATCCCCTGGAGAAGGGCTTGGCAACCCACTCCAGTATTCTTGCCTGGAGAGTCCCATGGACAGAGGAGCCTGGCGGGCTACAGTTCATAGGGTCACAAAGAGTCAGACACAACCGAAGTGACTTGGCATGCATGCATACAAGGTATACAGACAACACTGGTAGGCTGTGGCCTCTAGGCTTGAAGTATAAAGTAATGGGATGCTCCAATCCATTCTTCAAAGGAACACAACACCACAACTGCAGACATAATCACTGTCTTGCTTTACAGTCACCATGGCCATCAGCACCAGCACAGGCGTTAACACTGGCGGGCTACCCTCTCTGCAGCCTGGCACTCAGCACTTCAAATGCCACATCTTTCTCAGGGCGCTCCGACAGGTTTTTCTGTTATGAAGTAACATGGTGATGTGTGTAGGGCATACGGAGCTAAAAGCACGCATTGTCAGAGACAACCAGCCAAGGGCTCTCATTTTCCCAGAACTCGCTGCCCATCTGCAAGCCTGACATGCCCACTGTTTAATCCCCGTGTTAACTGTGTAGAGGACTCTGACTGGACTTCATTCTCCTAATTTCTTTAAATTCTCACCAAGATCAATTTTCAAGATCAAGAAACTGCGTGGGACTAGGGAAGGACTATTGGCATTCCACAGCTAGTATGTGTTCGAGCTAGCTTTGAGCCAGATTACATGGAGTTTTTCTCAGAAAATATAGAAAGCAATTACAAATTTTAGGAAAAAAATGGACCTCGATGTATCCTCAGAAATTNGTATTATAATAAGTGTGTTATATGATATTATAATAAATATTATTATATTATAATGCAGTGTAATCTATGCATGCATGCTCAGTCATGTCTTGAGTCTTTGTGACCCCATGTACTGTAGCCCACCAGGTTCCTCTGTCCATCAGAGACTCCAGGCAAGAATACTAGAGTGGGTTGTCATTTCCTCCTCCAGGGGATCTTCGTGACCCAGGGATTGAACCTGTATCCTCTGTGTCTCCTGCATTGGCAGGCACATTCTTTACCACTAGTGCCTGCTGGGAATCTACCGCTATATATAATAATCTTTAACTATAATGTGTTATAAATTGTAATTCATATAATTAAATATGTAAATCATGTATAATAAATATAGAATAGTATCGATGCAACAATACAAGCACTTGTATATTATTTTCCATGCATCAGCACTATCCTAAGTGCTCTAAGTGTAATTTTACTCAATTTATTCTCACAACAACCCTAGAAATAGATGGTGTCACTCCCATTTTACAAATAGGGAAGGGGAGACTCAGAGAGGTTATGTGACTAGCTTAAGTCCACAGAGCTAGCGAAAGTTAGAATCAGAATCTGGACATAGCCAGCTCCAGCATCCTTATCTTGGCATACCATCATAGCCTGGGGCACTAACCTGAGGTGTATCCCTTGGGATTTCCAGAACCAGGGCATATATATCATACAGTATTAACAGCTTGATTCTTCCTCAGGGAGCTTCAGTTTTGCTTAGCCACTGTGTAAGTGAAACCTCTCCCTAATGGGTCCCTCTGGAGTGGTCAAGATGGCTCCAGGCTCCGGTTTGACCCCCAGTGACCTAGAACACACTACACTCTCATTGTCAGAGTCAATGGTACTACAATGGTCAGACAATTTCTCATTGTCAGAAACCAAATGGTATTACAATGTGTTCTCTCTGGAGGAAGAGCTGGTTCCAAGTCTTAGCATATATCTTTGTGTTTCCAGAAGCCACCCACTCTTCCATCTAATCCTTAATCCCCAACAGATTCCCCCAATCAGTCGAGCCAAGGTTTGGATATCCAGGCCTTGAGCTCTCCTGAGCTCTTGGCAGGAAGAATCCTCTGGGAAAGAGGCCCTGAGGTCACTGTAGACCTTAGTGGTGTTTCCCAGGGTCTGAGATGTTGCAGAGCCCTGACTCCAGCATTACAGGCGGTTTTGATTTTCTCAGCTGATGTGCCTGTCAAGAACTAATTAGGACAAGGATAGTGTGAATGGACTTTGGGGAATTGCAAATGAGTTATAAAGGGCTCAGTGCCGTAGCTGGTTATGGAAAGTCTTTCAGTGCTTCTCCTCTGCATTTAGAGCAAAATTAGCATTTCATTTAATACTCCTCTGCTTTGAAACACTGTGCATGTTGAGGCCACAGGGTGGTGTAGAATGGGGTAAGAATTTCAGAGAACAGTGGGAAAACCAATGACCATGTCATACCAACCTCAAGGGCCCATATTAGGTTCTTGATGTCTTCATAGCAGCTAGAAGTCATTTCAAGCAATTCTTGATTCTGTCTTCCATGAGGCACATGACCAGCCTGTTTCTAATGAGCGCTTGTCCACATCTGAGTCCAGTCTGTTCTCACCAGCTCATCGGCAGGGTCAGCAGAGAATATCAGATGCTGAGCGGCCCTCAGCCTGAAGACCTCTCTGCTCATGCTGAGCTCTGTTGTGCAGGGGGTGAGGTGCGCCAAGCAACCAGGCTCCTGAAGGAGGTTTGAGGGATGCTGGGAGGATTCAGAGAGGAGGTTCATGTGCTGCTTTGTTCAGTTAAGTCACTATCCTGTGAGTTAATAGAAAACTTCAGCCTCTGGGGTCTATTTGCCAGGTTCTCCTTACAGACATAAAATTCATTTTGAGAAAGCGGGAGGGAAAAAAGTTCTTTTCCCTTTTTCTTGTAAAAATAATGGATTGTTATAATATGTCATTGGCCCATGGGTGAGACAGCTCTGCTCAGTTCACCAATTATTTCCTGGGGCCATAAAAGGCCATCTGAGTCTTCACAACCATTTCATCTAACGTGTTCTAGAAGCTTGGCACTGGGCGTCCCTTGGCCTGCCTGTGGGACTCTGCCTACTCCCCAATGGTTCCGTCTCAATGGCATTTCCCTTGTTGGCTAATATAAACTTTTACTGTGTCAGCTTTGAGCCCTTCTCATAGTCCATGGTTTCTGGCTGCTAATGCTTCTGTTCTCTGTGGATAGTGAGCTTGGAAAATAATCCTTTCAAATGGCATTTGTCCTTAAATACTAAGATCCCTTCTAAGTTATGTGTATAGTCTTCTTCTAACGAACACATGTCCACATCCGAGTCCTACCCGATCCTGCCATGTGGGCTTAAAAACTCAGGATCTGCCCTCTACCCAACTCTTTCGCGTTGCCTCATGTCCCTGTGTTGCCTCCCCCAGGAACAGTGGGGAGCCATTTCTGTGCAAGAGAGAACAGCATGACCTAGGTTGTTTGAGGTGTGTCTTGGGCCGGAGCCTAGAGAACTGGCACTGCGTATTCCAGTTTAAAATCACATTAAATTGCAATCAGGACACATGGACAGCCTTCCCGTTTGGCTTGGCTTTCTGCAATTTTGCATCTTTCTCGACGCCAGATCTGTGGTGGTGGTGGTGGTGGTTGTTATTAGTTTTCACTTGGGTTTTTTGTTGTGTGTCTGCCTCCATCATTGGCTTGATGCAGGAAACTAGCAAAAGGGGAAACATGGTGGCTTAGAAAAGGATCAGACTGTTCTGTACTACATTTTGATTCTCTCATTAGCCAGTTGTGTATCTGTGGGCCCAATTGCTAAATCCTAGGTAATGCCACTTACTGGAAGTTGTTTTTTTATGACAGCAAACATAAGATATACTTAAAGCTCGTTATAGAATATTGTGGTCTTAAAAGATAGTGGTCTGCTTGCCTCTTTCTCAGATTCTCCAATATATAAATAATTGATATTGGAAAGTATTGTGATTCTTTTAACTCTGTTAACATTTCAATTTTAAATACACAAAATTAAAAATTTATAGTGCTGAATTTTCTGTCCCTTCCCTTTGTCTTCTAGCCTACAATTGACATTATTTTCTTAGGAGAAGCTTCTTTCTTGTCTCTCTTCCTGAGATGTCTTCAACAAACCACTGATGATGGACAAATACTAAACCAAACTCTTTCCCTATGCCTGTGGTCCTCAACTGCAGAACTGTTGGCATGCGAGGTCAGATAAATCTTTGTTGAGAAGGATGTCCTATGCATTGTAAGATCTGTGCATCCCTGACTCTACTCACTAGATACCAGTAGCCCTCCCTTTGTAGATGTGACAATCCCAAAGGTTCCCACCCACTGCCAAGTGTCTCTTGGAGGGGGTAATCTCCCCCTCCAATTGAGACCCAATACACCATGCCCTTCTCATTCTCGTCCTTTCAGAATTCCAAAATAAATATGCTTCTTACCAAGAAGCAGAAACAAAATCACCACACTGTTTATAAAATCCAAAAGAGCTAGAAGATGAATGAAAACTCAAAAGAGAGACACAAATGGGCACACACAGTTCAAATGGATCACCCATGAGAAGTCAGAGTTGCCTCTAAAGTTTTCTGAAATGACCAGAATAAATATTCATTCATGTACATATTAGTGCTACATAAGATGCTTTTTGGGCTTCCTTGATGGCTTAATGGTAAAGGAATCTGCCTGCAGTGCAGGAGATGCTGGTCTGTAGGTTCAATCCCTAGGTTGGGAAGATCCCATGGAGGAGGAAATGGCAACCCACTTCAGTATTCTTGCCTGGGAAATGCCATGGACAGAGGAGCCTGGTGGGCTACCTTCCCTCGGATCACAAAGAATCAGACACATCTTAGCAACTAAACCACCACCACCACCACCATGATGTTCATTATATTAAAAAAATCTGAATTCCTTGCCATAGTATTGCCCTTCACAAGGCTGGAGTTTCCTACACACACACACACACACACACACACACACTCACAATACAGAAGAATATCCACTTCTCTAGGGAAACTTTCCCTGATTTTGGAGCAAAAATTAATAACAAGTCAAATGAATGCTAAATGTAGTGCTAAGTACCTTATACATCTTACATCATCAAAACTTTACAATAGCTCTGTGATAAGTGCTTTATTAAATCCTTTTTACAGATGAAAAAATCAGAGCATGGAAAGGTTAAGGACATGGGTGACGTTTCATAATTATTGAGTGACTGAGTCACATTTGAAACCCAGGCTTGTCTTGCTACAAATCCCATGCTAATAGTTACCCAGGCTGTAAATCTGTCTGATCACTCCATGAATTACATTTATAGCATGATATTGAGACAATCTGCTTATTTACCTCTCCCTCCCATTAGACTGTAAGCAACTTAAGGCCAGGAACCATAATATGTATAGCCTCAGTTCCTACCTAAGACAAAGAAACTAAATCTCTTGATGAGTTTACAAGTGCTAAATTGACATTTTTTGTTGCTGTTTGGTTGCTAAATTATATCCAGCTCTTTGCAATCCCATGGATGTCAGGGTCCTTTGTCCTCCACTATCTCCTGGAGTTTGCTCAGATTCATGTCCATTGAGTTAGTGATGATATCTAACCATCTCATCCTCTGCCACCCCCTTCTCTTTTTGCCTTCAATCTTTCTCAGCATCAGGGTCATATTAAGTGCTACTTATATGTTAGACTTAAGGTAAAGCAGGTAGAATTATATCACTGCATTGGGTTCTCTAAACTGAAATGCGGCTTTAATTTGCAATTTAAGGAATGGGTGCTACAGATCTGTGACTGAGCCTAGGCATTTACTCACTGAAGTTTCATGAGGCAAGAGATATTACTGAGGCCCTGCCAAGTGGCAGGCTCTCTGCTAGAAACCAGGATACAATGGTGAAATGGCAGACGCAGCCCTTGCCATCATGAATTTCTGTCTATTAAACACTGAAGGAGAGATTTTTGAAGCTGTGAGATGGTCACTTGGAGGGTGATCACCATCACACATAAAAGTTCTAGTTTTTCTCTTTTTTTGTCTGAAGACAAGGAGGTACCAAGAAGAGACATCTCAATGGCCCTTTGCAGGAGAAATTTGCTTTTTTTTTTTTTTAAAAAAGCTCTCCAACACTAATCTTTAGTGGATAGTTCACTTATCTCACCCCTTAAAGTGTCACCTAGTATAACCTAATTCAGCAACCACTGCTTCTGATAAAAAATAATTGTCTCCTATCAGGTCCTTCCGTCCTTCAGACCTGTCTTTGCCCTCCATTCCCTGATGTTCCACTTCCTGCTTTATAAGTGACCTCCATTAGCCAGGTAACTGTAGAGCAAATATTTTCAAATGGGAAAAACAGTATGCCAAACATGTTCTGGAACTAACTTGCCAGGAGGCGGTTGCTAGCATATGGCTCCCGCTTGAGCCTGGCACATCTTGCCAAATTCCATGTTTAAATTATGTCTCACATCTTAAAAATCCCCTAAAAACCTAAGTGGCCAGTTTTCTAAGCCAAACTGTTACATTAGGTTAAGTGGAATAAGAAAGGTATAGTCTGACACATGAGACAAATCTCTGAATACCAAACATAGATATGGGAGGCTGAATTCCAGATTTCAGGTCTCTGTCCTAGAAGCTATTAAAGGAAATACTGACCCTATCCAATCAATACACTTCAAGGGTGTACTATTTGCAAAGACATAGAAAGGATAGAAAATAAAATTAAAATAAGTTTAAAAATCCTTGATTCAAATGATACACCAATAAACACAAAAGTCTCTCTACATGGTTTCAAACATTTTGTAGCTCTGCGGCATATGCTTTGCTACCTAAAGCCCGTTAAAAATGTCCCCAAATAATATTTGTAGATAACATGTGCTTATTAATTGCCAAGATCTATAGCAAAAACAATAATATTCTACAAATGATATTAATCCAATTATTTCCTGGTGGTGCAGCTATTTGCTAAAGAGAAACTGTCCTTAAGACACAAATTAGTAAACAAGCGTGATACTGGGTGCTATATGAAAAGAAATTAATGTAACGAACAATTACTTGATGATCTCAAAAGGAATCTGCTATTTTGAGACGCCCACATACATGAAGGTATTAATATGAAGCTGTATTTTATACCTTGTAATTATGCGGATATTTTTTCTGTTCTTCACTGTAACCTTAATTTTCTGATCTAAGCACTGCCAGTTACATGGTAATTAATCTTTGAGCTTTTTGATGACTTCAAGTATTATTAAGCAGTAATCTGCAGAACCATTTCATTATAAGGTAACGATTAGTTTTGTGTACAATTCCCTAGCACTTTTCAGCTAAGAACTCCATAATGGCTTACAGATTCAAGATTAAGATGTTGGGGCTTTTTTTTTTTCAGTTCAAAGTCAACAAAAAACCAGAAGTGAAGGTCAAAGTGCTTATTCCATTTCCTCAACTGCCTTACGCCTATAGAATTCCCCTAGAGCATGAATTCTAGAATCTAGCTAATTCAATCACAGTCTCTGAGGATTTTTTTTAATCGAATGAGCTACTCTGAAAACAAGTGAAAGCATTCAGAAATTTGTGTTCATGGGATGATTAAGCATATGAACTATCCTGATATAAAGAGAAGAGAACCTTACTTTTTGTGCAGTTGCTTAGTCTGGGTTACTCTCTTAACACTCATCCTTTGGACTGACCCATTTCCATGTGCTTATGCATTTTTGAAGAAAACAGAATTAAATTTACTTAGTACAGAAGAAAAAAAAAAATGTCTAAGACGTCTGCCCATAGCAAGAGGCCCTAAAATGTTATAATTGCATTCAGATGCAAATAAAAGGAACCAGAGGTGATTCCTATTCAAACTAGACAGAACTCTGAATCCGCAGTCTGGCGACTATCCAGACACTGAGTGCTAGGAATGAACCTTAGTGTATAAGAAAGAGTTCCCAAAACGAAGACTCACCTCAGATAAATACATTTATTTATTTATCTTTTTTACTTTTTCCCAGATGCCCATCCAAAGGAAAATTGCCAAGCAAAAGAACTTCTTGCCAAACTCCTCATAAATTCTTAAAATTCTCCTCCTGGTCAGGAGGTCTACTTAAAACAACAATAGAAAAAGATGGTAACAATAACCCTGTCTGCGAGACAGCAAAAGAGACACAGATGTATAGAACAGTCTTTTGGACTTTGTGGGAGAGGGAGAGGGTGGGATGATTTGGGAGAATGGCTTGAAACATGTATAATATCATATATGAAACGAATTGCCAGTCTAGGTTCGATGCATGATACCGGATGCTTGGGGCTGGTGCACTGGGATGACCCAGAGGGATGGTACGGGGAGGGAGGAGGGAGGGGGTTCAGGATGGGGAACACGTGTATACCTGTGGCGGATTCATGTTGATGTATGGCAAAACCAATACAATATTATAAAGTAATTAACCTCCAATGAAAATAAATAAATTTTTAGTTTAAAAAAAAAAGAACAAAACAACAATCAAAAAAGTACCACCGATAATAATGGAATATCTGGTCTCTGTTTTTTTTTTTCTTCTTTCAACTCATCAATAAATATGAGACTCTGGGCTTTACAACCTAAGAGTCTAAGTACATTCCTTAGCTATCTGGTCATATTACCTACCATATATGTGGTGTAAATAGAACAAGTTACTTAAATTGGCTAGCCTTCAATTTTCCAAAAGTTAAATGGGAAAAATAATATTTATCACCTATGGTTGTGATAGCACTGAAATACGGCATGTAAAGTGCCTTTATTGTTGTTCACTTGCCAAGTCATGTCCAACTCTGCAACCCCATGGACTTCAGCATGTCAGGTTTCTCTGTCCCTTCCCATCTCCTGGAGTTTGCCCAAGTTCATGTCCATTGACTCAGTGATGCCATCCAACCATCTCATCCTCTGCCACCCTCTTCTCCTTCTGCCTTCAATCTTTCCCAGCATCAGGGTCTTTTCCAATGAATCAGCTGTTTGCATCTGGTGGCCAAAATACTGGAGCTTCAGCTTCAGCATCAGCCCTTTTAAAAAGTAAAGCATCTAACTTATTGCTATTACAGAGTAGTGGTCTATCTAGTGGGTGGTAACTAATCTTAGTAATGGAAGATAGCAGAGTCTTCTTGATTCAAATTTCTAAGAATATCCAGGGATTAAAAATTCTCCTGAGATTAAAAAAAAAAAAGGTATGCATTCTGTGTATTTTTATGCAATCTTTAAAATATAATTCAGGTTGTATAGACGTTATAGATTGACTTACTGGACTCTATTTCAACTTCTTTGTAGCATGCACTACAAGTTTACCTAATGCTGTGAAGCTAAAGTCTAAATTTCCCTGACTCCCTTGCACTTAGGATTCCAAAAGTAATATGACTTCTAAGAGCAGAAAATCTTACTCAGGACTTTGAAGGAAGAAGGAAGCGTGGTGAAGCAGTGGCTGTCTAGCTCTTCTGACAACCATGTTGTTGAGCGAATTATTTTGTTGTGTTTCTGTAGAAATAGTGAAAGTTTGGTTTTGTGATTGGCTATCTAACAGCTACCAAAGGTCTGCAGTGACAGCCTCAGCATTTCACTTGGGACAGTTTCACAAAGGAGTTGGGAGACGGAAATGGCAACCCACTCCAGTGTCCTGGCCTGGAGAATCCCAGGGACAGAGGAGCCTGGTGGGCTACTATCTATGGGGTCGAACAGAGTCAGACACGACTGAAGCGACTTAGCAGCAGCAGCAGCACAGAGGGCTTGGGCATTTCTTCTGGCTGCATTGCTTATGGCTTCATACCACCTAAGCGTAGCTATGCGAACTACCAGGAAATTTCATAAATTAATTATCCCTAACAAATCCTTCTCTATGTGAAAACCATGACTAATATCTTAGCAGAGTATCTTTTGACAACAAAGTCATTAAAAAAAAAAGCTTTCTCAGACATTCAGCTTCTTATATTACTCTGAGCCCTCCACATCCACTGGGTACCTTCTTTCCATCATAGTTTGGTTCAGGTTTGGTCTCAATCTATTTTCCAATGGATTTTTCCCCTTCCTCTGCTTAGATATGTGAAACTTTAACTTGAAGATCCTTGCCTCTAAAAACGCACCTGCACTGGGTTTGTGTGTGTGTGTCCTGCAGATAGACACTTTGCCATTCTGCCATAGACATATTTAAATGGGATTTCTTTGTCCTGACCCATCTCAATCATAATTAGCTAGAAGAGTCACTCAGAAATCCGAGAGAGTCAAGCCAAAGAAAGAGATCAATAGGGAGGGAACTATCAGCAATTAGCCACTGCCTGGTGCATTTTTTATTCATCAGAGTGGGCAAGTTGAATTGTCTGCAGGATAACAGGTCCCTGGCAAGAGAAAGACAAAGGAAGGAAGGGAGAGGAGAGACAGGTCTGTACTTTTTCTGAAATGACTCTGCTTTTGCATTCCATTTTAGAGCTTCAAGGCACTTAGCCTCCTGTAGGCCATGCACCGTTGGGATGTGCAAAGCAATCTGCTATCATAGGGCAGCTCAGGGATTGTTGTTGTTGTTGTTTAGTCACCAAGTTGTGTCTAGCTCTTTGTGACCCCATGGACTGTAGCCCAGCAAGCTCCTCTGTCCATGGGATTTTCCAGGCAAGAATACTGGAATGGGTTGCCATGCCCTCCTCCGATCTTTCCAACCCAGGGATCAAAGCTGCAGACCTTCATCTCCTACATCGGCAGGTGGATTCTTTACCACTGAGCCACCAGAATAGTAGGAGCTAGTGTGAGTCTTCCAAAATGCCAATTTAACTGAGACCTTCATGAAGTCTGGCCCTCTAAGAATCATGTCGGAAATATCATTCAATGAGCTGCTTGTGCCTGGCACTAGGCTAGGTTCTACAAACACCCCAATCTGACTAAATCTTCAAATGGTCCACATGGACAGAATGATAACTTGCATTTCACAGATGAGGGAATTCAGCAGTTAAGTGACTACCCTAAGAGCACAGCCAAAAAGTTGTCTCAATTTCAACCCAAGGTTTTCTGATTTCCAGAGTCCATGCTTTAGACCACTGTAGCACCTCTCAGCCCTGTATTATTCACTTTCATTAGCACCAGGAAATAGACTTTGTAGTAAGAAAATACTAGAAAGCCCTTCCCTCTGAACCACAAAACTGGATTTGAAAACTTTTCTTACACTGTAAAGGGCCATATAGTAAATATTTTAGGCTTCGTGGATCACACAATCTCTGACACAACTACTCAACTCAGTCTTGTAGCACAGATACCCATAAACAACTGGCAAATGCAAGGGCGTGGTTGGATTTTTAAATAAAACTTTATTTACCAAAAAAAAAAGCAGTTAGAGGACTGGATTTTTCCCTTGAGTCATAGATTGCTGGCCTTTGCTTAAAAACCAGGAGAAGTCTTTCAGTGTTACAGGATCTGCTAAGTGGGGTAAAGCAGGTGACTTGATACTTCTGAAGCCATATCTAAATCCTTGGGCATCCTTAAAGATGCTTATTACGTCATGGGTGAGTTGCAAGTGGTCAGAAGCCTTTAGGATGGTGCTGCACCTGAGTCAAGCAATATGACTTTTATCTTTGACCCTTACACTTATTTGTTGACAAAAGATAGATTGAGACCAATGCCTTCAGGTTTTAGAGCGTTCACTTAAGTGCTTTGGGGAGCTTAGAGAGGAGCCTTTATGACAGAAATGAAAGGAGAGGGTGTATTATATTCAAAGTCCAGTGACATTTACTTTTCTGACAGACCACATGTCCACTCAGCCAACTTGTCTCTTCACTTCTCCTAATGTGAGGCAGAACAAATGTGACCTTTCAGATCAGAGAGAGTGAGAAGAGAATGCCAGTTCCAGCAGTTACTCTGTTTTTTGGTATGACCTTGGGCAAATCATTTTCTTCCTCTGAGCCTGAGAATAGACTTCTTTCCTTGGAAATGATGAAGCCAGTGGGTGCCTTGTAAAGTCAATGTGCAAAGTTTAGTTGGTTGACACACTGATGAAGACTGCCATACCATTAAGTCTGCACAGTGAACACGGGACATTTTCTTATGCTGGGGAAAAGGAGGGACCATGTCTTCAGGGAAGGAGCCCGCTGCTTCCTCTCTGTGTACCCCTGCGCTTCTCTTTGGGGCTGTAAGACCAGGAAGGAAATAGGCTGGTGACCAGTCTGATGACTGTGCTGGAGCATGGGTGGAGGGAGACAGTGCTTTTCAGACAAGAAAGATGACCTGCTACTCATCACATTGAGGCTATGTCTCCAACAAGCAATTGCAGAGTCATGTTCCAGACCAGGTACTAGCTGCTGTTGTTCAGTTGCTCCGTTGTGTCAACTCTGCAACCCCATGGCCTGGAGCATGCCAGGCTTCCCTGTCCTTCACTATCTACCAGAGCTTGCTCAAACTCATGTTCATCGAGTCGGTGATGCCATCCAACCATCTCATCCTGTCATCTCTCCTCCTGCCTTCAGTCTTCCGCAGCATCAGGGTCTTTTCCAATGACTCAGCTCTTCCCATCAGGTGGCCAAAATATTGGAGCTTCAGCTTCAGCATCAGTCCTTCCAATGAATATTTTCAGCAAATGTTTACAAAGTCTTTATTTCAAAGATGAGCATCTCTGAGTTTGCACCACCCCCCCCCAAAAAAAAACCCTCCAGTCCCTCTTCTAAAGCCTAGCAGACTTTATAAAAGATTGGCTGTCAGATATCACAACAGAACTCTAGCGATCCTTCTTCTAAGCAACAATTTGCTCCCCACTCCCTGCTTATTCCTCCTTTTCACCACCCAGGGATCCAGGCCAGAGCAGGTAGTCAATGCGAATTGATGAGCTGGCAATTAAGCTGAGCCTTCCAACTGAGCCGCAGTGCTGGAGCCGGACCCTGCAGCCATCAGCGCAATGGAGACCAAATTGCAAATTTGATAGCCTTCGTCTTCAGCTGCCATTTAGCAGATGACTCTCAGCAGCAGAACCCCAAACTGATAAATTGATTGCCCCTAGGTTGTGAAGTCTGCCATTTTCCCCCCTCCTGTGTCAATTTTCTTGCTTTGAGGCAGGTGCTGGTCCACAGGTGGCGCTCTGATTAGGAACTTTCTGTGATGTGATGACATAGCACCATCCTGTCCCCTCTGGGACTTTCTCTCAAAAGAACTAGCAAAACTACAAAGTTACCCACTCAAACACCTACGTACAGCTCTGTGTTAAGAACTGAAAGACAAGTGCTCATCCTGCTCAGAGGGCAAGAAAAAATGATTCTGTTATATATAAACTCATCAGGTCTGTATCTAAGGGCTGTCCAATTAAAAAAAAAAATCATTGAATCCAGGGTTGGGGGAAAGTGCACTGATGTGAAGGTAATCAACATGAGAACCCTACTTGTATTTCTCCATTGAGGTAAATCCATAAAAATTTAAATTCTCCGTTTTAACCATTGTAAAGTACACAACACCAGAAACTAACACAACACTGTAAGTCAACTATGCCTCAAAAAGATTAAAATTACCATATAATTCCATGGCTTTTTAGGACATTCACAATGCTGTACAAGCATTACCATCATCTAATTCCAGAATATCACCCTAAAAAGAAACCTCGTGCCCATCAAGCAGTCACTCCCTATTCTCTTTTCCCCCAGCAATCAACAATCTAATTTTTACCTCTATAGATTTGCCTATTCTGAGCATTTCCTGAAAGTGGAATCATAGGATATGTGTTTTTTTGTGACTGACTGCTTTCATTTGACATAAATGTTTCAAGATTTGTCCATGTTGTAACACGTATCAGTCCCTTATTCCTCTTCATGTGCATGCATGCTCAGTCCCTCAGTCGTGTCTGACTCTTGGCAGCCCCATGGACTGTACCCCACCAGGCTCCTCTGTCCAAGGGATTTCCCAGGCAAGAACACTGGAGTGGGCTGCCATTCCCTTCTCTAGGAGATCTTCCCAACCCAGTGATCAAATCCCTATTTCCTGCACTGTCAGGAGGATTCTTTGCCACTGAGCCATGTGGTAAGACTATTTCTCTTTTTGACTGAATAATACCCCATTGTATGGATATACTATGTGTTTTCTATGATACACTGTGTGTTGATTTTCTGTTATTAGTTAATGGACAATTAGGATGCTATCACTGTTTGCTACTGCAAATAGTATTGATATGAGCATTCATGTGCATATTTTTGTTTGGACACATGTTTTTAATTCTTTAGGTATATGTCTGCTATAATTTCTATGCCATATGGTGATATTATGTTAACTGTTTGAAGAACCAGCAAACTTCCTTATATATATATATATATTAGAGATGAGTATATAAATTAGAAAAAGAGAAGTATAGTCATGTCTTTTATCATTTTTTAAAAATTGGGTTGTGTTTCTTTTTGTTGCTGAGTTGTTACATATTCTGGTTACTAGACCATTATCAGATATACGATAGGAAATTATTTTCTCCCATTTCTTTCTTGATGGTATCTTTTAAAACACAAAATCTTTTAATTTTTATGAANATACATATCAATATATGTCATATATAGAGAGATTTACCATAAGTATATGTCATATATATGGATATATATCCATATATCTAACTGAATCACTTCATTGTGCACCAGAAACTAACATGATGCTGTAAATCAACTATACTTCAATTTAAAAAAGAAAAATGAAGATGATTGCATTGAGTGAGCACCAGCTATGGGCGAGGTGTTTAACATGAATTACTTATCTTAACTTTTGAAATAACCTTATGAATCAAAAGCATCCTTAACCACCAAATGTGGAAAATCAGGAAGTTTACCCAAATCATACAAATAATCAATAGAGAACTGAGATTCATATGCTAACCTACTCAGAAATATTAGCTTCAGCCTCAGTAGTTCACTAACCAGGTAATCCAGTCACAAGGCAGCTGATTGGAGGGGTTCATCCTTAGCAGACATTCGTGTTGAGTTCATGTATTTTCCAGACTAGGGTGGTGATCTAAATCTAAGGGCTGGGTCTTTGCATATTTCCAAATTTTCCTTATATTCCATGACTACCTCTCTCTTGATGCTTACTGACGATCTGAAAATTCTGATGGAGACTTCATCAGAAGACATCAAGAGATATTTTTTCCTCTTGTTACCTTGTAACATGGATTGTTTAATTATTTTGTCTACAGATTTTGAATTTTACTATTTTTTTCATTATTTTTTAAGCATTTGGGACTTATTACAGTTCTTTCATGAAACTGCTTCCTGTGGGTTACAGAAATCATAGTATGTTGTAGGAGCTGTGAGCACATGGAATAGATATATGTTTCCTGAATACACACTGAATTAAATTGGAAGCATGTTGGATCTTTATAGCAGGAGAGACTTTTAGCTGTTTAAGATTAAGAGGAAGAAATCATGAAAGTGAATTGATAAATCCCTAGGTTCTGTCATCTATTTCTTGCTGCCCTCTCCCCATTGGCATTCCAATGAAAATCATTTATTAAAGCTATACAATAAAAATAACAGGATCAAAAAAAATGAGGCCAAGTTGTCATCTTTTATGACTTAATAGTCTAGAAAAAAGGCAAGTTTGCCCTAGGGCACTAGCTTGCAGACCCTTCGCTTGTCCACCAAGTGCTGAGAAAAATTGAGAGAGCAGAGGCTGAAGAAATGTAGGGATTAACAAACATTGGCACAAAATACAACACCCTCTCAATCTCTCTCTCTGGGGGAGTGGCTCCTTTTCTACTCAGCTGGTGAAATTCCTACACCATGTGATCTCCTTTCCTAGGCTGACAGTGTTACCCAGATGCGTATGGGATAACATCTATAGCATCTTTCTTCTAGAGAAACAGTGTCACTTGCCCCACACTGAAGCTTCTTTGAGCCTTGTGATTAGAAAATAATTGCCAAGTACAAAATGAAGGCTCTTTGCTTTCTCCAGAATGTTTTACATTCCCTAAGAATGCTTATTCTTAATAATAATGCATCAGTATGTACTGAAAATAATAACAACAAAAACATCCTTATTTTTAACTCATGTCTAACTTTAAGAAATCAGATATAAGGTGAAATGAAAATAGTGAAAATAAGGAATGGTTCTGATTAAAACATGTGGTATTTCCAAGTCTCCCGGTGACTATTTTTATAACCAGAGACTATTTAAGTGATTGGAATCGTTTATGCAGAACTAAGAGCCATAGAGATAGATTTGAGGAGACTTTGCAGAGCTATCTCCAGGGAAGGATGAGCTCTCTGATGTGCCCTTTTCTCAAACAGCATTTACTTGATCAAGTGAATATCTCTATTCTTTAAAAACAAAGAGGAGGGTGTCATTAAGTTCTATGAAAACTGCTAAACCTTGCATGTGTTTTAAAAGTATGCCCTTCAGTAAGTGATGCTGAGAGCTACTGAGATGGGCACTGTGGAAATTTAGATGGTAGGAGCTAGATTAGTTTTGTATAGACCTGGATCATTGGCCAGGGGATCTGATTTAAAGGCTGATTGCTTGGACTCCACTAGCTTTCTGAGAGGATGGAGTCAGGTCCATTTGTATTCAGATGTTGGTCCCAAACAATGGGATCATTTATATACCCTCATGACATATTTGGCTACGAGACTTTCAGCAACCCAGTAGCAATGAACAAGTTCAAAGTAGAAGCTTTTGTGATGGAGCAAATTCCAGGAGAGAGTGATGGACAGGGAAGCCTGCTGTGCTGCAGTCCATGGGGTCACAAAGAATTGGACACAACTGAGTGACTAAACAACAAAACTCCTAATTATCACATACCTCTCAACTCAAATGTTTGCTCCTCAGAAAGGCCTTTTCTGGCCAGACCAGAAACAGACCCATGCTTCAAAACTTCTCATGTTATCAAATTTGTCTGTTATCAAATGTATCATTGCCTGAATTTCTTGCTTATGAACTTATTTAATGGTGACTTATCTATGGGGTTGATTTGTTCGTTTATATGCTGATTGCTAATTGATCATCTTACACCTTGAACAAATATGTTTTATGAGTTCTTGCCTCCCTGATTTCACAGCTGCATCCCTAGTCCCCAGAGTAGATGCTCCATAAATATTCCACCAGAGAGTGAAGAAATCATTGGCTCCTGTCCTTATCTCTGTGAGGCTCTTGTCACATTGTTATTTAAAGGCCTCCTTAAATGTGGGTCTCTCTGACAACATGGAGTGCTCCTGAAGAGCAAGTTCTCTCTCCTCTTCAAACATTGTATTAATACATATGATAATGGTGTGCAGTGTAGCACATGTTATGAGTTCATTAAGTGTTTGTTGGATAAGGAACAACTGAGAGAAGACTCCTGAGAGTCCCTTGGACTGCAAGGAGATCCAACCAGTCCATTCTGAAGGAGATCAACCCTGGGATTTCTTTGGAAGGAATGATGCTAAAGCTGAAGCTCCAGCACTTTGGCCACCTCATGAGAAGAATTGACTGATTAGAAAAGACTCTGATGCTGGGAGGGATTGGGGCCAGGAGGAGAAGGGGACGACCAAGGATGAGATGGCTGGATGGCATCACTGACTCGATGGATGTGAGTCTGGGTGAACTCCGGGAGATGGTGATGAACAGGGAGGCCTGGAGTGCTGCGATTCATGGGGTCACAAAGAGTCGGACACGACTGAGCAACTGAACTGAACTGAACTGAGAGTAGCCTGGAAACATATTTCTTTACCATATGTAAAATAGATAGCCAGTATGAATTTGCTGTATGATGCAGGGAGCTCAAATTAGGTGCTCTGTGACAACCTAGAGGGGTGGTGTGGGGTGGGAGGTGGGAGGAAGGTGCAAGAGGGAGGGGCCATATGTATACCTATGGCTAATTCATCTTGATATGGGCAGAAACCAACACAATATTGTAAAGCAATTATCTTTGAATTAAAAATAAATTAATTTTTTAAAACTCCCACAAAATATAACAATTGAGTTATTTACTCTTCCCTCAATTCATACTTGGTTCTCTGATGATAAAGCTGCTTGAGACCACAGAAGAAGAAAAAAAAAATCCAGGTTCTCTCAAAATCTCAGCCTCATGTGAGGGTCAGGGAGAGCCGCTGGCTCAGACTCCATAACTTCTGAATCCTGAGCCCTTCCTCCTGGCTTCAGTAACTTATTCCCACAATGATTGCTTTCCAAAGATATGACGCATGCTCCCCTTTCCCTCTACTTGACCTTTTACATTCAAAAAGGTAACCCCACTCAAAATATATCCCACAATTCAAGGGGATTTTCAATACAGTTATATATCAAGAAATTAGTGTCCAAATTATATAAACACTCCTTGAAAGCAACAGTTTAAAAAAGAAACTAAGTATAAAATACGGATAGAAAGTTCTTGGAGGAGAAAACCTGAGTGGTCCAATCTCAATAGGAATTAAGAAAATGCTAACTAAAACCATCATAAGATAACATCAATCAAATATTCAATAGGCAGAAATGAAAAAGACAGGCAATATCAAGTATCAACAAAGAGGAGGCACATTGGAAACTCTCATATTGGTGTAGCCAGCAAGTCCTCATAAACACTATGACCCTTAAAATCTGCAGACTTCTGTATGCTATCCTAGAGCTTTCCTGCGTGTGTGTTTTTTGTTTTTTTTTGAAAGAACAGCATTTTAGGTAACATTTATCAAGCACTTGAGTACTGCTTTTATCATGTATGCATTGATTGATTTAACCAATATTTTGTAATGAATTAATGCATACATAAAAAAGCAGTATTTTGTAATAACTGTAAATGGAAAGTAACCTTTTAAAAGTATATGTATATGTCTGTATATACACACACACACACACACACACATATATATGTGTATATATATGTGTGTATATATATATATATATATATATATATGTGTATATATCCAGGTGGCCCTAGTGGTAAATAGCCTTCCTACCAGTGCATGTAGATCTAAGAGACTCAGGTTCAATCCCTGGGTCAGGAAGATCCCCTGGAGGAGTGCATGGCAACCCACTCCAGTATTCTCGCCTGGAGAACCCCATGGACAGAGGAGCCTGGCGAGCTACAGTACATAGGGCTGCACAGAGTTGGACACAATAGAAATGACTTAGCATGCATGTACATGCATTTTTTTTTTTATTAAAAAAGAAACTTACTGGCATTATAAGCAAAACAAGACATAATAGTGTCATGGCTCTGTTCATATCCAACCCGAGTTCCAGTCTCAACTCTCCTGGCTATTACTACTTAATATTTGCATTTTGCAAAGGTCACCAAATCTCTTTATGCATCACGTCTCTACTCTGTAAAGTGAAGGTAATGGTAATATCCCTCTAACTCACAGGCTTACTGTAAAATTTAAATGAATTAATGTCCTAGAGCTTTTGAATCAGTAAGATTCCTAGGAGATTCTGCTGGGCAGCCTGCCAAACTCTGACCTGGATGATACTTCTTCCTAATCCATTCCATCTCTCACCCAACTGCCCAATCTCCTTGCTAAGAGTATCCTGTGTGTGCTTCTATACAACTAGGCCCTGGCTATCCTCCTCTGTGCATCTCAGGAATGCAAAAGGGAGGCTAGTGCCCCTTATTCATCTACTCTTTTCCTAAGAATAAGGTGAAAAAACCTTATTCTTCCACCCAGAATAACACCAATTCCTCTCTACTGTGGGACTTTACCTGAAAAAACACACCAAATCTCTTAATGTAAGACAACGACATATTACTATTACTTGTGAGACTGGGAGTTAAAAAGAGACACAGATCTATAGAACTGACTTTTGGACTCTGAGGGAGAGGGAGAGGGTGAGTGTAGGATTATTTGGGAGAATGGTACTGAAACATGTATACTATCATGTAAGAAACGAATCGCGTCTATGTTTGACACAGGATACAGGATGCTTGGGGCTGGTGCATGGGGATGATCCAGAGAGATGATATGAGGGGGGTTCAGGAATGGGAACTCATGTACACCCGTGGTGGATTCATGTCAATGTATGGCAAAACCAATACAGTATTGTAAAGTAAAATAAAATAAAAGTAAAATAATTTTTTTTAAAAAAAAGGTACTTGGGAAACAGAAAAATTCATATGTATTAGATGACATTGACTAAAACATTGAGTATGCATTAGTCAATGGAAACATCCTAGGTTAAACCTCTTCTTTTTTTTTTATTTTTCGAATAAGTGGTTTGTAGTGAGTCTCTCTTTTATTTTTATTTATTTACTTGTGATTCACACAGGGGGCATGTGGGATATTAGTTCCATGACTAGGGATCCAACTCACGTCCCATGCAGTGGAAGGGTAGAGTCATAACCACTGGACCACCAGGGAAGTCTTTTTAGGCTACTCCTTTTCTAAAATTTATATATTTATTTTAATTGGAGGCTAATCTAAACCAAATCTCTAAGGGTAGAACCTGGGCTTCTGCATTTGCAACAAACTTCCCAGGGATTTTTATTCACAGTAAGATTTGAAAACCACTGGGGCAGTGAATATACTCTGGCAGGCTGAAATAAATGTTAGCTATTATTTCTTGGATTTGCATAACCACATCTCCTATTTGCAGTCAACCCGTTCACAAAGCGAATTAACTTTCTGGCTATATTTTTTCCTGAATTCCATCAGTGGGTTGCTTCTGTGGGAAATGGTACTCTCTTTGCTCCACCATTATTAATATCATTATTAATATTTAACATGGCATGTAGGAGCTTATAATGTGCCTTCTCCATCCCAAACATTTTAAATAAGTTATCTCACTAAAAATTAACAACATCCCTTTATGGAAAGCATTAGTGTTATTCATTGGAGAAGGCAATGGCACCCCACTCCAGTACTCTTGCCTGGAAAATCCCATGGACGGAGGAACCTGGTGGGCTGCTGTCTCTGGGGTCACACAGAATCGAACATGACTGAAGCGACTTAGCAGCAGTAGCAGCAGCAATGTTATTCACAAGTTACAGATGGAGAACCGAGGTTAAGAGGTAGGTAAAGGCTCACAGCAAGTAAAGGCTGAGTTAGAGGTTTAAACACATGCCTCTCAACTGCAAAATCTATATTCTCATCTCTAGCCCAACAGTGTCCTTGCCCCAAACCAGAAGTCTAATTTTCTTAGTGAATGTGTCAGAACTCCATAGAACCTCACAGTGGCTCTTCTCATATAATTTTTTCAGCCTTAAGAAAAAGCCTTAATGAGGTATAATGAACAAATAAAAATTGTATATACTGAAGGTATACATGGTGATTTTTTTCAGTTTTTAAAAATTTATTTTTAATTGAAGGATAGTTAGAGCATTTGAGATGGACATTTACACACTGCTATATTTAACATGTGTAACCAACAAGGACCTGCTGTATAGCACATGGAACTCTGCTCAATGTTATGTGGCAGCCTGGATGAGAGGAGTGTTCAGGGGAAGAATGGATATTGTGTACATATGGCTGAGTCTCTTTGCTGTCCACCTGAAACTATCACAACATTGTTAATCGGCTATAAACCAATATAACATAAAATGTTCAAAAACATAAACAAATATTTTTTTCAAAAGATTACAAGTCCCAGAGATGCCAAGAAAGCTGTTGGCAGGGAGTCTTGAACCTTGGAGACAGGACTAGGCTTCCATGGATGAAGAGTCCATTACTCACAAGAATGACACAGTCTGTTCACATGCTTCAAAGGAAAGAGAGACTATTCTAACTCCAAAAGGGAAAGAGAAGGCAAAAACAAATAGAGGCCTTTTGTTTCAAATAATGGAATTTATGTTCAGAGAACTCCAGACATTAGAAAATCCCATAGTAGCTGACTGACATGAACACAAAGCAGGGGCACACCTTTGAAGATGATGAGAAAGAAAACAGAATGGAGGACCAGAACTTTGTCGACAGAGTCATGGTATGAGAGTGTACATCCAACCAAAGGGATTAAGGAGGGGAGGGAGCAATGAGGACGTGGGTGAGGGTGGGGGGAGCGCTATTACAAATAAAATAATTTCATTCAGTGGAAGAACTTCCTTAAAATAACTGGAAAGCATAAGTGATTTGGAAGGAATGAAGCAATTTCATGGATGTACATTCCCCCGAGATTCAGCTGTTTTTCTCAGCCTTTTAAATTATTATGCATGCCATTGGAGAGACAAAGCATCACTTACATGAAACAAACAAGCAAAAAGTGGCCAAAGAGCTGGTTACTGCAAGTTGAAACCAATTTCACTTCAATGAAAAGCAGACATGGAAAGCAGTTAGCTTTGGGGCTTTTGCAAATTTAGCCAAGATATCCTCACTGTCTTTAATTCTTAAAACATTTCATGGATGATCTTCATAAGAATGAAATGCCTGCTTTACTGTTGTGAGACAGAGTTTCAGGGGATTTCAACATGTACAGAAACACATTCTAGAAATCCAGGTTGGCTCTTCTTTCCCCACTGCCCGACTCCCTGTTGATCAATCTTGAATTCCCTTGATACACTCAGACTATAAGGTCAACTTGAAGAAGAGATTCATGTAAGTGTTGATGTATGATACAAGATTAGCTTCACTCACAAATCACTTTCTACCTACCAGTCTTATCCTATCCTTCAAAAACCCACACCTAAGTAGGAAATGGTTCTTTCTGGATCTTGTTTCTAACTCCACAAACAAGATCAGTACGGACTGGGCAGCATTTCTCTTTTTAAAACTTTTAATTTTATTTTGGAGTACAGCAGATCAACAATAATGTGATAGTTTCAGGAGGACAGCAAAGGGATTCAGCCATACATATAAATGTATCCATTTCCCCCCAAACTCCTCTCCCATCCAGGCTGATGCATAACATTGAACAGAGTTCCCTGTGCTACACAGCAGGTCCTTGCTGACTATCCATTTTCAGTAGAGCAGTGTATACACGTCCATCTCAAATTATTTAACTGTCCTTTCCCCCATCCTTCTCTGCCTTTGGTCTCTAAGACTGTGAGTCTGGTTCCATTTTGTAAATGAATTTGTTTTTAGATTCTGCATATAAAGAATGTCATTGGATACTTCTTCTTCTCTTTTGGTCTTATACTTCACTCACTATGACACTTTCTAGGTCCATCCATGTTGCTACAAATGGCATTACTTTCTTCCCTTTAATGGCTGAATAATATTCCAGTGTATATATGTATTTCAAACATTTTTTAAAAGAAAGCAATAAAATCCTACTGTCTCTACTATGAAGGCTAACCTGAATTGTTCTGTCTGCCTTTGCAGGAAAAAGATAAATATTTTGGAGTGAGAGATCATATCTACCAGTTAGCACTGGTAGATATGTTAGCATATTGACCAGTTAGCAGATCATATCATACCAGTTAGCATTCTAATAATGAGTCAGATGTTACATCCAAAAGATATGTAAGTGCTACTGTCAGATAATCCACAAGTTATTAAAAAATGATTATGATTTTGAAATGAGTCAAGGCCCTTTGATAGATATCAGTCAGTTCAGCTCAGTCATGTTAAACTCTTTGCAACCCCATGGACTGTGGCATGCCAGGCTTCCCTGTCCATCACCAACTCCCGGTGCCTACTCAAACTCATATCCACTGAGTCGGTGATGCCATCCAACCATCTCATCCTCTGTCGTACCCTTCTCCTCCTGCCCTCAATCTTTCCCAGCATCAGGGTTTTTTCAAATGAGTCAGCTCTTCATATCAGGTGGCCTAAATATTTGGCCACTTCATGCAAAGAGTTGACTTATTGGAAAAGACTCTGATGCTGGGAAGGGTTGGGGGCAGGAGGAGAAGGGGATGACAGAGGATGAGATGGCTGAATGACATCACCGACTCGATGGACGTGAGTTTGAGTGAACTCTGGGATTTGGTGATGGGCAGGGAGGCCTGGCGTGCTGCAATTCATGGGGTCACAAAGAGTCGGTCATGACTGAGCAACTGAACTGAACTGAACTGAACTGACTAAAGTATTGGAGCTTCAGCTTCAGTATCAGTCCTTCCAATGAATAGTCAGGACTGATTTCCTTTAGGATGGACTGGTTGGATCTCCTTGCAATCCAAGAGACTCTCAAGAGTCTTCAATACCACAGGTCAAAAGCATTAATCCTACAGTGCACAGCTTTCTTTATAGTCCAACTCTCACATCCATACATGACTGCTGGAAAAACCATAGCCTTGACTAGATTGACCTTTGTTGGCAAAGTAATATCTCTGCTTTTTTAATGTGCTGTCTAGGTTGGTCATAACTTTTCTTCCCAGAAAGTAAGCATCTTTTAAATTCATGGCTGCAGTCACCATCTGCAGTAATTTTGGAGCCCAAGAAAATAGTCTGCCACTGTTTCCATTGTTTCCCCATCTATTTGCCTTGAAATGATGGGACCAGATTTCATGATCTTAGTATTCTGAATGTTGAGTTTTAAGCCAACTTTTTCATTCTCCTCTTTCACTTTCATCAAGAGGCTCTTTAGTTCTTCACTTTGTGCCATAAGGGTGGTGTCATCTGCATATCTGAGGTTTTTGCTATTTCTCCCAGCAATTTTGATTCCAGCGTTTCTCATGATGTACTCTGCATATAAGTTAAATAAGCAGAGTGACAATATACAGCCTTAACGTACTCCTTTCCCGATCTGGAACCAGTCTGTTGCTCCATGTCCAGTTCTAACTGTTGCTTCTTGACCTGCATACAGATTTCTCAGGAGGCAGGTAAGGTAGTCTGGTATTCCCAACTCTTAATGAATTTTTCAGTTTGTCAAAGGCTTTGGCATAGTCAATAAAGCAAAAGTAGATGTTTTTATGGAACTCTCTTACTTTTTTGATGATCCAACAGATATTGGCAATTTGATCTCTGGTTCCTCTGTCTTTTCTAAATCCAGCTTGAACATCTGGAAGTTCGTGGTTCACATACTGTTGAAGCTTGGCTTGGAGAATTTTGAACATTACTTCACTACCGTGTGAGATGAGTGCAATTGTGCAGTAGTTTGATCATTCTTTGGCATTGCTTTTCTTTGGGATTGGAATGAAAACTGACCTTTTCCAGTCCTGTGGCCACTGCTGAGTTTTCCAAATTTGCTGGCATGTTGAGTGAAGCACTTTCACAGCATCATCTTTCAGGATTTGAAATAGCTCAACTGGAATTTCATCACCTCCACTAGCTTTGTTTTTAGTGATGCTTCCTAAGACCCACTTGACTTCACATTCCAGGATGTCTGGCTCTGGGTGAGTGATCACACCATCATGATTATCTGGTCACGAAGATCTTTTTTGTATAGATGTACTCCCAGATTATGTCCGGACTGGTATTTTGAATGAATGAGGTTTTGTCTTCACAGTCAGAATTTTTGCATATTATGAAGGTCTGTAATGTGGTCTCAGAGCCTGAAGACCCATGAGGTGTGATGGAGACAGATCCTGAAGAGCCAGGAGAAACTCTTTAGTGGAAATGAAAAAGCACAACTCTGTTAATTAATGCAAAGTGAAAGTCGCTCAGTTGTGTATGACTCTTTTCGACCCCATGGACTATCAAGTCCATGGAATTCTCCAGGCCAGAATATTGGAGTGGGTAGCCTTTCCCTTTTCTAGGGGATCTTCCCAACCCAGGAATCCAAACAGGGAAGCCCAAATTAATGCAAGCACCCCAATTAAAAATGTTTTTTTGTTCTTTAGGGCAGAAACTCTTCGTGTTTGTTCCTCCAGCAGATGATCAGAGTGTCACCATATCCAGTTTTAACAAGCCACATGAGGCTGGATGCATAAAGCATGTGACGCCTTCTCATCTCAGAAGTTTTAAGACCCCTGCTAAGACTTCTACTGCCTTTGGAAACCTATCCGTGTAGAAACATCCTTGGTAATTTTAGTGACTTGATTTTGTTCTTATGATAAAATAACTCAGACATCAAAGTCTGTTAGTTATCATAGGTTTAACGCCCAGTCCTGGAAAGATATATAAAGATTGATTAAAAAAATACATAAAAGGAGAGAGCATGAGGGAAGATGATGATTTTTGTGTTTTGATAATACTGCTAAGAGTCAGAGGAATGCTCATAATGATTATTACCATCTTTGAGCACATAACATAGGCCATGCGCTCTGAATACATTGCCTCATTATTGCTACTAAATTCTCATATCAACTCCCACAAAGGAGGTATTATATTGAAATATTAAGGGAAACCAATAAAAGAATAAAAGTATAATGTGCATCTTCCAGAACAGTAAAGAGGAAGCTGGGAATAAATAAAATTGATCAATCCTATGGAAGACAGAAAATATAGAGATAAAAGTAAAGACAAACATGGTACATAGAAAATTCAAAATAGATAAGAGGAAATAAATTAATACATATTAATTTATCATTAGTTTAAGTGAAGTAAACTTGTCAGTAAATACAGAAATGGTCAGCTTGGAGAAAATCAGCTTTATGCTATTTAAAACAGATATGAAACATAATTCAGCATTAACAAACAAGTATATTTTAAAAGATACTATTTATTGTAAAATGTACAATACTTAAGAAAAATTAAATTATGAAAATTATATAAGACTTCTAAAAGAAGACATTTCAAAAAAGTATTTAGAGGAGCTTAAGAAGAATCAATGAATTTGAAAGACAGTCCAGAGGATGGAAAATTTCACGTCAGGTTGCAAATGTACACTGTGTGGAAGTTTGTAAGCTGATTCTAAAACTGTACAGCAAAACACAAATGTCTAAGAACAGGCAAGATAATCTTGAAGAAGAAAACCAAAATTGAAGAACATACTTAAAAGAAAGCAAGATCTATCATAAATCTGTAATAATTAAGAGAGTGTGATTCTGGTCCAATGATAGAGGAGCAGATCCGCGGAACACACTGTAGTCTGGAGATGGCTTATATACAGTCACCTGACTCGTGACAGAGGTGGCTGCAGTGTAGGGAGGACAAAGCGGTCTTTTTGATAAATGCACTGTGTCAACTGGATATTCAACATCATGGCAAGTGAATGCACCTTGGTCACTGTAAAATGCTCTCTACAAAAATTAACTAAATGTGGAACATAGACCTATGCATGCAAGTTAATATAATACAACTTTAAGAAGAACACAGAAAAGAATGTTTTATGACCTGGAGGAAGGCAAAGATTTCTTGAATAGGACACAAACAAGAATATCTATAAAGGGAATTGCACTAGATTAAGAATACCTATCGTCCAAAAATACCCTGGTAAAAAAGTAAAAAGTGTGTTGTATTTTTGTGTCCAAATTAACCAGAAAAAAATATAACCAACTCAACAGGACAATGAGCAAAAATTGGAACAGCCTTCTCACAAATGAACATACTCAAATGGTTCATAAAATACAAAAATTAAAGGCTCCATTTCATTAGTCATCTGAAAAAAAGCAAATTAAACCACAAGTAGATATCACTACTTTCCATTAGAATGAATCGATGATAAGGAAAGGCAATTCCCATAAGTGGCAATATGGAGCTTCAGAATTCTTCATAAATGTCGAAAAAATCTGTCAGTACTTACTATAAGCTGAATATATGTGTACCAATGACTCATAAGAGAAACATCCTTGCAGCTTATTTAGTTTATATATTTTACATAGTAGTTTATATTTTAATCTGGGTGATACAGGATACAAGAAGAGAAAACAGTCCAAGGGTTATAGAACAAAGAAACAAACCTTTGCATATATGAGAGCTTGGCACATGATAGAGATGACATTACAAAGACTTTGATGATGTTACTGAGACTGTTAATTGGCTGCCTATATAGGAAAAGACGAATTAAAACTCTCTCTGTATGTATAACTGAAGTTCAGGTGGGATAAAAGATATGTGAGAAGTAATCCTATAAAACTTTTAGAAGAAAATTTGGAAAAAAATAAAATCTTCATCATGAGGTTAGGCAACAAATCCGAAACAGTACAAAATACACATCAATCCTAAAGGGAAAAAATCATGTAATTATTTCAAAACATATTAAATAAAACACAGAAATGAAAAACACAGAGACATTTCCATAAAAGAAATTCAAAAAGCAGGAAAATGAAAAGACAAAGTCACAGACTGGGTGAAAACACTTTTAACCCCTGGACCAAACAAAGGACCAAGTATTCGGGATATAGAATACATTTCTCCAAATCAGTAACAAAAAGAATATAACAGAAGGAGAAACAACAAATGGAAAAATGGACAAAGTATATTAATAAGTTATTCATAGCAGAAGAAACTTAAGTAGCTAATAAATTGTGAGAGAAAAAGTTCAACCTCACTAATACTTAGGAAAATGGATATTAAAACAATAGTGAAATATCCTTTCACATCCAGATTGTCCAAAAGCAACTACATGGATCAGGAAGTATTGATGAGGATGTGGACCAACAATTCTGATTCACAATAGCTAACACAGAGAAACTTTCATGCAAGTGAAAGAACAAAGAAAAAGTTACTGTGTCCCAGTAAAAGAAATAGATCTATAAATTTTGAGTATCAATGCAATGGGATACATATTATCCCAACCCAGGAAGCGAACCTGGGTCTCCCAAATTGCAAGTGGATTTTTCACCAACTGAGACAGGGAAGTCCATACTGTTCTTAGAATAAATGAATGAGGCCCACTTTCATCACAGACAAATCTCAAGAGCAGTATTTTGATTGAAGAAGACAAGAGAGAGAATGATCAAATAGGATACAACCTGCGCAAGATTTTAAAATATACCGTGTGTTGTTTGTGGATACATACATAGTGTTTGCATAACTGAATCACTTCGGCTGTATACCTGAAACTTACACAATATTGTAAATCATGTATACTTCAATTACATAAATAAATAAAAATTTTTTAAACAGAAAAAATAGATAAATGCATAAATACGCAGAATAACCTTCACCAACTTGCAGTGATGGTTTCCTCTGAGATGTTCAGGATATTGAAGAGAGAGCAATCATGATTTAATTATATCTTCTAAAGGAAATCAGTCCTGGGTGTTCATTGGAAGGACTGATACTAAAGCTGAAACTCCAATATTTTGGCCATCTCATGCAAAGAATTGACTCATTGGAAAAGACTAATGCTGGGAGGGACTGGGGGCAGGAGGAGAAGGGGACAACAGAGGATGAGATGGGTGGATGGCGTCACCGACTGGATGGATGCGAGTCTGAGTGAACTCTGGGAGTTGATGATGGATAGGGAGGCCTGGCGTGCTGTGATTCACGGGATCACAAAGAGTCAGGCACAACTGAGCGACTGAACTAACTATCTGCCTAAGAAAGCTACGTAAAGCAAATCTGATACAAAGTTAACTTTCTAAAATGTTAGTGCTAGCTACATAGGTGTCTGTTACATTATTTTCTGTACATTTTTATGTGTTTGAAATATTCATAATTAAATATTTAGTTTAAAATATAGCTCTATCTTGGGGGAAAAAAAATCTCCTGCCATGAGTTAAAAATAGAAGAAAAACCTGCCACTGCAAGAGCCCTGGCCCATGAAGGAACCTAAGTATGAAATTTTAAATAGATTTTTGCATCTCAACCTGTACTAATCCCTTTTCATGTTAGCTGCCCAGAAATTGGCTATGCCAAGTGATCTATCTTCTGCTAAGAGTATGACATATTGACAGCTCTCTCCAAACTGATTTGCAGAATTTGAATAGGTTCTTTTTTCCCCATGGAACAGGCTGAGCTCTGTCGTGTCACTCCATCAAGGGATGTTTACAGTCATCAGGAGCTCCCAGTTACACAGCATCTTATCGATTCTTCCTCCACGTCGTCTCTGGAATCCATTCATCCCTCCCAACTCCACTCTCTGCCTTGGGGTAAGCCATCACTTTCTAATGGCTGGTTTACTACCTTGGAACCCTTAAAAGCCATTACTACCTTCTGGTTGGTTTACTACCATTGGACCTTTAAGATGCCTCTCTATCTTCATCTTCCATCTCTTCATATCTTAAGTTTATCCCATCCACACTAAATCAGCTGTGTAATGTCTGTCTTATTGATAAGCTTTGGGTTTCCCAGGTGGTGCTATTGGTAAAGAACTCAGTTGCCAATGCAGGAGACATAAGAGATGCGGGTTTGATCCCTGGGTCAGGAAGACCCCTGCAGGAGGGCATGGCAACCCACTCCAGTATTCTTGCCTGGAGAGTCCCATGGACAGAAGAGCCATGTGGGCTACAGTCCATAGGGTCACAAAGAGTCAGACACGACTGAAGCAACTTAGCACACACACACACACTTATAAACTTCACAAAGGCAAGGACCATGCCTGCTGTGTACACCACTGTAGTCCCAGAGCTTAGCACAACGCCTGGTATAAACAGAGGCTTCATGTGTTTTTTAATATGAATGAATTCGTTATTAGCAAATATTTTCCAGAGTACCAGAGTACACACATGGAAAGCATCTGCTTTCCAGTTAAAACGGTTGTAAGGACCCGGAGATTATCATACTAAGTGAAGTAAGCCAGGTAAAGACAAGAATCATATGATATTGCTTATATGTGGAATCAGAAAAAAAAAAAAAAAACATAATAAAACAAACCTATTTACAAAACAGAAATAGACCCACAGACATAGAAAACAAGCCATGGGTACCAAAGTGGCAAGTGTGCACACGCTTAGTTGCTCAGTCATGTCTGTGGACTGTGGTAGCGGATGATAAATTAGGAGTTTGGAATGAACATACACACTATATATAAAACAGATAAACAACAGGGACCTACTGTATAGCACAGGGAACTGTACTAAATATTTTATAATAGTCTATAAGGGAAAAGACTCTGAAATATAACATATATATATATATATATATACATACACACACACACACACACACACACACACACATATATGGATTAATGTGCTGTACACCTGAAACCAGCATCGCATTGTAAGTCAACTACACTTCAATAAAATAATTAAAAGAAAATAATCTGTTGTGTGACGATGCAAAGGGTAACATTATATCTCCTCAGATCGGCATTTGAGACCCTACATGATCTAACCCCAGTTTACCTCTCCATCTCAATTATTGTACAGTAAGTCCCCTACATATGAGTTCCCATATAAAGAAAAATTAATAAATCAAATTTGTTTGTAAGTCCAGCAAATTTAACCTAGGTGCCCAACTAACAGAATCAGCGATATAGTACTGCACTCATTATAATAATTACTGCATTAAAAGCTTAGAACAGGCTTCCCTGGTGGCTCAGATGGTAAAGAATCTGCCCGCAATGCAGGAAACTCAGGTTTGATCCTTGGGTCTGGAAGATCCCCTGGAGAAGATAATGACAACCCACTCCAGTATTCTTGCTTGGGAAATCCCATGGACAGAGGAGCCTGGTGAGCTACTGTCCATGGGGTCACAAAGAATCAGAAGTAACTGAGCAGCTAACACAAACTTATAATAGGTTTATAATACATTTTACACAAATAATATATAAAAAACAGAAAAATAGTACAATCCCTTGAAAAGTACAGGAGTACAGTACAACAGCTGGCACTCAGGGGCTGGCATGAAGTGAAAAGGCAAGAAGAGTTAGTGATGGAGGAGGGAGGGGAGGTGGGAGCTGGTAGAGCTGAAAGGTCATCAGCAACAGGAGACGGAGGGCAAGCTGCCGTGTCACTCACTCCTGACATCGACAGAACACAAGTTCACATCTTTGAAATTAATTGCACAACTTGAAGGTTCACATGTACGGGACTTAATGTACTCCTATTTCATCCTTCTCAATGTGAAGCCATTGGTCATTCAACAAATATGCCCTGCTAACATCTCCTGCCTTGACACACTGTTAGCACTTCATAGAACACCACCATCTCCTTTTTCATCGATGTGAAAATCTTCATTTTCCTTACAGTTAACTCCCACAGCAGCCTTCCAGGATTCTTCAGATACTGGGTTCCTACCTCTTCGCAGGTCTCCCTGAACTTAGAGCTCTCTAAATGTCCCCTGTTGTAGCAACTGCCCCACTGTGCTGAAATGACTGCTGATCGCCTCCCATAGATTTGATGCATTTATATTAGAGCACAGTTGTCTTACATTGTTACGTTAGTTTCTGCTGCACAGTGAAGTGAATTAGCTGTATGTAGACATATATCCTCTCCCTCCTGGATCTCACTTCCGCCTCCCCCCATCCCACCCCTGCAGGTCATCACAGGGCCCCACACTGAGCTCCCTGCGCTGTACAGCAGCTTCCCACCAGATAGCTGTCTTGCCCATGGTAGTGTATGTGTGTCAATCCCACTCTCCCAATTCGCCCCGCTCTCTTTACTGCCCCCAGTGTCTACATGTCTGTTCTCTCCATCTGCGTGTCTATTCCTGCCCTGCAAAAAGGCTCATCTGTAACATCTTTCTAGATTTCATATATATGCATTAATATATGATATTCGTTTCTCTTTCTGACTTACTTTACTCTGTTTGACAGACTCTAGACCCATCTACATAACTACAAATTACTCAATGGTATTCCTTTTTTATGGCTGAGTAATATTCCATTGTATACACGTATCAAATCTTCTTTATCCAATCATTTGTTGATGGACATTTAGGTTGCTTCTATGTCCTGGCTGTTATAAATATCACTGCAATAAACATCGGTACATGTACCTTTTTGAAATATGGTTTTTAAAACCACAATGACATATCATGTCACACTGGTCAGAAAAGCCATAATTTAAAAATCCACAAACAATAAATGCTGGAGAAAATTTACGCTCTTATGCTGTTAGAGGGAATGTAACTTGATACAATCACTTGATACAGAACAGTATGGAGGCTCCTTAAAAAATCTTGGAATACAACTACCATATGACCCAGCAATCCCAATACGAGGTGTATATTCTGAGATTTTAAGTTTTTGATTGCAAATACTCTGTTTTGTTCAATAGTTTGTCCCTTATCTACAAAAAATGTGAAATAAATATTTGTTCCATGAATGAATGAATCAAACCAAGAAGGCATGAAAAACACCATTGTTCCTGGTCCATGTCTCAGCTACGCCATTGTTATAGTTCAGTCACTAAGCCATGGCTGACTCTTGCGACCCCATAGCCTGCAGCAGGCAAGGCTTCCCTGTCCTTCACTGTCTCCCAGAGTTTGCTCAAATCATGTCCATAGAATCGGTGATACTATCTAACCATCTTATCCTCTGCCATCCTCTTCTTTTGCCTTCAATCTCTGCCAGTATCAGGGTCTTTTCTAATGAGTTGGCTCTTCAAATCAGGTGTGAACCATCCTGTACTGACCCTCAAACACAGTATTAATATCCCTATTTGAAACCATCCATCACTGGGATTAATGGGCAAGATGAAAAGACCACACAGAGCTTAAGATTTTTGCAGGGAAAGTGACTCTGTTTTGGGGATCTGTTGGCCTGTCAGAAATAACTCATCTGGAGCAAGCAAAAATAGGAGCGCAGATAAAGCAGTCAGGTTCAAGCTCAAAGACTTCTCTTATTACTATCCATGCCACTCCAATTTCTCACACTGAAGTTCTTTCACAGGACTGAAGTTGCAGAAACTCTTGGTTACAGTTGCTAGGCAGAGCCTTTTGGGATGGAACCACCTGCCCTAATTAATAGACAAATTTTTCTGAATGTGGGTCATTGGGTCCTGCCAACACCCATAAGTCTGAGAATAGATTTTTTTCTGTGACTGTGTGGTCCCTTTCAGAGCCAAACTATTCATTTTCCATGGTTTGTTAAATAGGTTCCCATCTGTCAGGAGCTTCCCTGTGGAGCTGATATATTTCATTCTGAAACCCCACAGAGATAAGAAGTCTAGGAGTGATTCTTTCAATAGATACCTGAAAGCTCTGCTTTTTCCTTTTTTCAGTGCATGTAGAGCCAACTAGTGGTGCTTAGGCCCTGCGATGAAGGTAAGGAAACTGACTTCTGGTTTTCTATACATTTATTCTATTGGGTTACTGAAGTCCATATTTTATAGATCCAAGTCATGCATGAAAGAGTTATCTTTCCACAAGGATAAACATAAATCCCACATACACTTCAAGACTTGGTTCAGCTGGCACATTCTTCAGGAGGCCTTTGCTGATCCATTTAGGAGTATCTCCTCTGTATTCCTTCACTGTATTACCATGTGAAACTAGGCCACTCTCTTTTTAAAGCTATGTCACATCTAGATGACAGCTCTTTAAAATCAAGACCCAAAGTCAATAATAACCCAGAGCCTAACACAGGGTATGTATGTAATAAATGCTGATTGAATGTAAGCGTACCATGGACAGAGAAGCAAGCACACTTGCCCGCTTCCTTCTGGATGTGTGCTGAGTCGGTCAGTAGTGACTCCATGGACTGTAGCCCGCCAGGCTCCTCTGGCAATGGGACTTTCCAGGTGAGAATACTGGAGCAGGTTGCCATTTCCTTCTCCAGGGGATCTTTCTCACCCAGGGATCAAACCTGCTTCTCCTGTGTTTCCTACATTGAAAGGTGAATTCTTGACTGCTGAGCCACCTGGGATTATTCTGGGAGATCTAGGCAAATCTAACAGCAAATCTCCATTTTTCAACTATGTATTAGGTTGGCCAGAAGGTTCCTGTGTTTCCCTGTATTTGATTGGCTAGAAAGTTCGTTCAGATTTTTCAAATGGAAAAATCTGAATGACCTTTCCGGCCAACCCAGTACTTAGCTACTGGTAGTTTGCTACTGCATTTGAAGGGTTAAATGGCTTGGAAGCATTAGTTATGATAAGCCATCTCCATTTTCTCATGCCTCACTCACTCCTCAACCCACTGCATCTGACTCTAGCCCTGATAACAGTATTGAAATGAGTCCTAAGGCCACCAGTGGCATGCACATTGCTAAATCTGATTAGTATTTCTCAGCGCTGTTTATTGGACTTGTCAACAGCAAACAGAAATTGTGACCACAAGATCCTAAACATTTTTCTCCTTCCTTGGTGGGCACAAAAAAATCTCCTTCACTGTGATGACCTAAGGGGGTAGGATGGGGGGGTTGGGAGGGAGGCTCAAGAGGGAGGAGATATATATATATACACATAGCTGATTCATGTTGTTGTACAGCAGAAACTAACACAATGTTATTAAGCAATTATACTTCAATACAAAATAAGTTGATTAATTTTAAAAAAGCCTCCTTGATTTTCTACTGCCTCTCTGGTCGCCGTTTCTCTGTCTTCATTTGCAGACTCATTCTTTTTTATTTAGCTATTAAATGTTGGACTCAATATATCCCCCAAGGCCCAGCCCCAGGGCTTTTCTCTATGGACTATTAACCTTTTATTTTGTGACTTTATACATGCCCATAAACTTAATTATCATCAGTTCATAGACAACTTGCAAATATATATCTCCTGTCCAGAGCTCTTCTCTGAAATTCGAGTCCCATGTTCTAGCTATGTAACTGACATTTCCATGTGAACGTGATAAAGGTGTATCACTTAAAAAGTGAACTTGTGATCTTTACACCCCTTCTACATTTGCTGTTCCTATAGGTTTCTCTATTTTTCCTTGGGTGACCCTCTAATTCAATCACTTTTCCAATCCAGAAACTCAGGAGTGCTTTTTAACAACTCCCTCCTTCTTAATTTCCATACTTAGTTGATCAATGCATTAATTTAATATCCTAAATATCTCCCTGATGTGTGTTATTTTCTCCATTCTGAGTTTCACTACTCAGGTCTATGCAATTCATCTCTCTTATCTAGATCACCATAATCACCTCCATACACATCACTGCTGTCCCTCTGACATACACCCTCCATAGTGCAGCCAGTGTGATCTCTTTGAAACACAGACTTAAGCATGTCTCTAGCTTAAATCCTTCAATTATTTCTCATTGTTTTTGAGGGAAAAAGGTTCAAATAATTCTTATCTTGGCCTAGAGGAACATGCACTGTAAATGTTCCTTTAGGTTGCAAATGAGAACAAGTCCAACTCAAATTAACTTAGACACAAAAAAGAAAATACAGTTTCCCTCAAACTGAAAACTTAGAGCATTTGGTTTATTTCATTGATGACTATATTTCTAGATATAATCTCAAATAATATGATCTGAGTATTTTTTTCCTCAAATCTTCTAAGACTGCTTTCTTCTGTGAGTTTGCATTTTTAAGCTCTCTTTGTTTGTTCAAGTTTTTTTAAAGTTTATTTTTAACTGGATAATTGCCTTACAATGTTGCTCTAGTTTCTGCTGTATAACATAAATCAACCGTAAGAATGCATGTGTCCTCTCCCTCTTGAACCTCCCTTCCCCAGCTCACCCCTCTAGGTCATCACAGAGCACCAAACTGAGCTCCCGGTTAAGTCCTCCTTAAGGACTATCCCTGATGCCCCAAGGATTACCTGGCCCAGCTATAATCAGAGAGAACTTTGGCCCTAAGTATAATTCCTACCGATGTTGCTTGGCAGTATGGCTGTTCTTGTAACAGTCAGTGTGTCTGGGATCAGAGGTGGGAGCTGGAGATAGAAATAAGTAACAGGTCAAGTCTAGCTCAGTGGCCCAGTTCTGGAAGTAGAAGGTCATGCTCAGTCCCAGGTAATTTTCAAGGACTAAGAACAGAGGACCGATAATTTCCCAAAGATGCTGGGCAGACTGGAAAGCCAAGCCCACGTGTTTTCCTGGCCTCATTTCCTGCACTCTGAGACCCAGTGGTGCTGGTCTTTTTTTTTTTTAGATGTGTCATATCAGAGATATAAAAGCTGCTCCTCTCAGGCCCTGATCTCACCTGTGACCACAGAAGAGCTCCTAGGCTTACCCAGAGCTCATTCATGGAAACACCTGTCTCCTTTATGACACTATCTGATTACTGGTAACTCCTCCTTCGAGCAGCCTTGGGGACCCATAAACTCTCCTACTGGGAAATGTGACTTCCAGCAGCTGGGAGACATAGCAGGCCCTTTGCTTCACGTACATTTTCAATTCACTGAAGGAAAAGACATAAGGAAAATGATAAGCAACAGTATTTGTGAAGGTTCTGTATTCATCCCTTTGTGTCTGACAAGAACCATTTATGCGAGAATGGTTTCCATTCACCAATCACGTTACCTCTTGTGCTGAGTCAAATATTTCAAAAAAGGATGATGAGTTGGAAGAAAGCTACCTGTTCACCCTCCAAACCAGAAGAAAAAGGGAAGACAAGGAAAGATGCAAACCAGTTTAGAGAAGCTCTCCCTCCATAAAGTGATACAGTCATTCAAAGCTGCTTCTTGCACAAGGATAGTGCATAGCTACTTAGCATGTTGGAAAGTCCATACATTCAATTCCTAAGTCTCTCCAGTTACTAGTATCTGTTATTTAATCCCTTGGAGCCCTTTCTCATATGTTTAAAATATGGGTAATAGCAACCGTATTGCAAAGTCATTGAAAGGATTAGGAATAGTGAACCTTAAATACTTAGCACTATCTATACTAATTATAGTATCACTTCCTTATTTTTTTTAACTGGAATAATTGCTTTACAATGTTGTGTTAGAGTCTGCTATACAGCAAAGTGAATCAGCTATATGTATGCATATGTCCCCTCCAACTCCCACCCCATGCCACCCCTCTAGGTCATCACAGGGCATCAAACTGAGCTCCTTGTGCTATACAGCAGCTTCCCACTAGCTGTCTATTTTATACAAGGGAGAGGATATATGCCAATGCCACTCTCTCAATTCATCCCACCCTCTCCTTCCCCTGCCACCATGCCTACAAGTCCATTCACTATGTCTGTGTCTCTGTTCCTGCCCTACAAATAAGTCCATCAGTGTCATTTTCCCTAAATTCCATATATATGCACCAATATATGCTATCTTGCTATCAAGCCTGAAATCCCAGGGGCCTAGTACCATACAAGCTTGGCTTTTGCTCAAGTAGGTTCCAGCACAGTGTTTTTCATGCAGTGATACATGGTCAAGCCTCCTGCCATCATTCAAGACCTCCATTCTTGGGGGCTTAGTCCTTTGCTTCCACCCACTGGCTGGGGAAAAAGAGTGAGGACCACGTGTAGGAGGCTTTGTGAGTAGGGCCTGGAGGTGACAACTCCCTGCTCACACCTGTACCCAGTCACATGGCAGTCTCTTCCTGAGAGTGGAGGTGAGATTGGTAATTTAGGTGTGTGCCCAAGATGAACAGAAAACTGATTTGAGAAGAGCTGGCCAGTCTGCCCCTAACACAGAGAGATGCTTGAATGTGGTAGGTATGTTATGTGCTTATGTCTCTAAGTCATGTACGATACTTTTGTGACCCCATGGACTGTAGCCTGCCAGGCTCCCCTGTCCATGGCATTTCCCAGGCAAGAATACTGGAGTGGGTTGCCATTTCCTCCTCCAGAGGATCTTCTGAACCCAGGTCTCCTGCATTGGCAGGTGGATTATTTACCAGTGAGACACCTGGGAAGCTCAGGTATGTTTTGGCTCTGTGTAAACATACACCCACAGTTGATTCCAGATCAAGCACTTTTAAAATTTCCAGTGGAAACAGAGACCTGTCCTTATCTGGACTACTTCTTATGTCCTACCATATGGGGTCCCCAGTATCCTTGGGGATTGGGAAGTTGTCTGGTAGGAAAACTGTGCCATATACCCCAGCCATTCAGAGAGTCTACTCCTATAAATATGTCCCTCATTTCTAACCTGGAAAACTCCTAACTATCTCTGTGAATCAGCTCAAAGGACAGTCCTTACTCAGCACTTCTCTGGCGGCTCTTCAGCTAAGATATTATCTCCCCAAATATGCAATCTCACTGTCTTTTTACATCTGACAGTGCTGTGACCCTTTCACAGGGTTTCTAAGTCTCATCCCTATGCTCATTTTGGATCTGGCAGTTCTTTGCTGTGGAAGAGTCTTAGGAATTGTAGAATGTTCAGCAGCATCCCTGGTCTCTGGCCAATAGATGCTGGTAGTAATTCCACCTTCCCTCATTCATGACAATCACAAGTGTGTCCAGACATTGCCATATGTCTCCTCTGAGGACAGAATCAACCTTGTATAAGAACCACGGGTAGTGAAGGACAGGGAAGCCGGGCGTGCTGCAGTTTATCGGTCCACAAAGAGTCGGACATGACTTAGTGACTGAACAACACAACAGGAACCACTGTCTTACTGTGACTTTCTCAACAGTCTAAAGAGGCTTCCCTTGTGGCTCAGCTGGTAAAGAAGCTGCCTGCAACATGGAGACCTGGATTCACTCCCTGGGTTGGGAAGATCCCTTGGAGAAGGGAAAAGCTACCCACTCCAGTATTCTGGCCTGGAGAATTCCATAGACTGTACAGTCCATGGGGTCACAAAGAGCTAGACACGACTGAGTGACTTTCAATGTACAAAGAGGTCATATGTGTCCTGGCTAGACTAGCCTCTATCCCAAATCAAGTCACTCACTATCCCAAGGTTTACTGTTAGATTTCCTTCATGGAAGCTATCATCAGATAAAAATTATCTATTTAACTTGTTTACTCATGCCCTGGAATGTAAGCCCCACAGGTCAGGAGCCTCTTCTATGGAGCTTACTGCTGTGTCCCGAGGGGCTTAGAGAATCTCTCACGTATAGTAAGTGCTCTGGTGGATTCATGTCAGTGTATGGCAAAACCAATACAGTATTGTAAAGTAAAATAAAGTTAAAAAAAAAAGCCATTGGAGACGAAACATTAAAAATATAGTACTCTGCATAATTGGCTCCAGTTTCATCCACCTCATTAGAACTGATTCAAATGTAACAGAGAGATGATATGTGGAGGGTGGTGGGAGAGGGGTTCAGGATTGGGAACTCATGTACACCTGTGGCAGATTTATGTCAATGTATGGCAAAACCAATACAGTATTGTAAAGTAAAAATAATAATAATAATAATAAATAAAGAGCACCAAAAAAAATAATAAAATAAAATAATAAAAAATATAGTACTATGCTAGACACTGTGGACAGTATGCGGTTGTAAACTGGTCTTCCCAGGTGGCACACTGGTAAAAAAAATCCACTTGCCAATGCAGGAGACACAAGAGACACGGGTTCAGTCCCTGAGTCAAGAAGATCCCCAGGAAGAGGAAATGGCAACCCACTCCAGTATTCTTACTTGGGAAATACCATGGACACAGGAGCTTGGAGGGCTACAGTTCCTGGGGTCGCAAGTAGTAGGCTGTGACTGAGTGACTGAGCACACATGGGATTGTAACCTACTTGCCAGTTAACATGAGACCTCCTGGTCAAAGATAAAGACAGATTATTACTCACAGCAAAAGCAGCTGCTACAGCAATATGTTATAACAATTCCTGGTGCCCAATTCCCAGATCCAGTGAGGGCTTGATGGTTCCAGCACATGCAGTGGGTACATTGTAGCTGGGCACCCTGAAAATAGAGCTGTTCATAGATCGTCTACCCTAAACTCCAGAGAGAAAGACAAGGTTGGAGTTGGGCAGGGCGTAGGGGGAAGGGTTAAATTGAATTTTCACTCTAGAATACAAGTAAATATTCTCTGGCAAGGGGAAGAAGAGGTCTGTACGTTTCCTACTGTTGAGTTGATTTCTGCAAGATCTCACATTTGAATGGGACACAAGTCTGCCTGACTTCTCAACTTTGGCCTCTTATGTCGTCAGAGTGATAGTGGAGGATTTTTCAGAAAACTACTAGTAAGTACATCAAGAATAAGAAATAGCCCCCAGTTGTGACATCAGAGAATCTTACTCTAAAACTTCTATTCTTACTTTTGATGGACTGTGTGAACTTGGGGAGAAACCTCAGAGGCAAGACTCAATTTTCTCAACTCTAAAATGGGAACATTAATAAATTCATGAGAAGTCAATGAGAACTGTAAGTCAAATGAGCCCACAAAACACTGTGAGCTCAACAGTGAAAGTCACTCTCATGTCCAACTCTTTGCGACCCCATGGACTATACAGTCCATGGAATTCTCCAGGTTAGAATACTGGAGTGGGTAGCCTTCTCCAGGGGATCTTCCCAAACCCAGGGATTAAACCCAGTCTCCCACATTGCAGGCAGATTCTTTACCAGCTGAGCCACCAGGGAAACCCATTTGGAGCTCAACAAATGCTCTATTACTTCTTTCAAGATAGGGATTCTGTGTCCATTTGACTCTGGAATATTTGCTATGCTCTGAATTTCAAATCATACTTTAGGTAAGAAGTCTCCTCTGCATTTGTTATTAGGTAATCTAATAATAGCAAAAAGCATGCTAAGGTTCTTATAATATGAGGGATGTGTGTGGATGTGTGTGTGTGTTAGTTGCTCAGACTTGTCTGACTCTTAGCAAACCCATGAACTGTACCTCACCAGGCCCCACTAGCCATGGAATTCTCCAGGCAAGAATATTGGAGTGGGTTACCATTCCCTTCTCCAGGGGGATCTTCCTGACCCATGGACTTAACCTGGGTCTTCCACATTGCAAGGTGATTCTTTACCATCCGAGCCACAGTAAGAGGAATACAAAGAAGCAAAGAGGGGGTGGAAGCTATCTTTCCCTGGTGTAGCTTTACTTGATTTAGAATAGTATATAATCACATAAGACAAAGGCTGAACAGTCTATGTGTCTCCTCTCTGCATCGCCAGAATGCTTGCCTTGCTGAAGCATCTGATGGCCAGAGGTTAAACTGTAGCTATCTATTTCTCTTGATTTTGCAGGGCTCATCTCTGCACAGTAAAACACTCTTACAAAACATATTTAGCAACTGGAACTTCACCTATTGCTAATTATGTTTAAAAAATAATACTTCAAGCAATTGGTCATGGAAGTAAGCATTAGACACACTGGATACTTTTTCATTAATTCTTAAATACAATTACTTTTTAATGCAGCATAAATTTTCTAGTTAAATTTTAATATAGACCTTTTTACTAATTTACCCCAAATCATAACGTCTGGGTTATCATTTTTTGCTTTTCCTCTTGTCTATCCAGCTAGACTTTTAAAAGGGGCTCTTTAGTTTGGCAGTAGATTCTCAGAGCAGTTTTATGTGTGTGTGCATGTACGTGTCAAGATACTCTTGCTAGGATTTTTCTTTAAAAAGAAAAAATGTTTATTATCACTTCCCCAGATCCAGTGGTTAAGACTTCACATTTCAATGCAGGAGGTGCAGGTTCCATCCTTGGTTTGGGAGCTAAGATTCCACATGCCTTGTGGCCAAAAACCAAAAAGGGAAACACAAACAATACTTTAGTAAATTCCATAAAGAGTCTTAATATGGTCCACATTCATTATTTTTAAAAATTCTAATCATCTCTGATATTTGACTTAATTTTATTTCTTGACTTCACTAAATAGAACTTTTGCTGTGAAGGCTTCCTTATTCTCATCGCCATCTCACCTTATAGGCAGCAGCAGAAATAGGAATTTGGTTAGGCCTGGCTGACTGAGATATCTTGGAGGGTTAGGACCATGTCTTTTTGACTTTATATCCCTCACACATTAGCCACATCCAACATAGAGTTAGCACTCAATAGATATTTGACAAATGACTGGATGGATGGATGAATAAGAGAATCTCCACACTGAAATATAAATCACTATGACATGTTCTTCTATATTAGAAACATTTTATATGCCCATCTATCTTTTCATATAAATTTTGTATCTCTTATAATTGATGGGTCTAGAATGAAATAAAAATGTTAAATGAAATAATTTCATTACCAATGAGTTTAATAATGACATCAATTATCAATTTGTCAAGGAGTTAGCATTAAATGTAGAAAATCATCAGGTTATATTATCTTCATCAAAAGATCAGTGTCTGGTCTAAAGAAAACATATTTCAAGTAACATATAAACAATCAAACAAGCAAAAATAGTGGAATTACTTTGAAAGTGGAAACACAAAATGGTTTTGATTATAGAAAGTGGGATAGCATGGGAGTAAGAGTAGGGTTTCTGGGGGCAGACTGCCTGGGTCTGACTCCTAGCTACACTCATCAGCTAGCCTTGTGATCCTGGGGAAATTATTTAATCTCTCTGGGCTTTGTCTCTTAAATGAGAGAAATGCAAGCTATTTTATTGGGTTGTTGTGAGAGTTAAGTGAGAAAAAACACATGAACTCTTAGAATCATGCCTGGCACATAGAAAGAACTCAGGACGTATTGGTTGTGGTTGTTATTATTACTATTAAGAGATATTACAACAAACCTGGGTGTTAAAGAGCTAGAAGTTGTTCAGTCACTAAGTTGTGTCCAAATCTTTGCGATCTCCTGTGTCAGGCTTGTCTGTCCTCTATTATCTCCTGGAGTTTGCTCAGATTTATGTCCACTGAGTCAGTGATGATATCTAACCACCTTAGCCTCTGATGCCCCTTTCTCCTTAGAAATGACTCTTTGGAAAAGACCCTGATGAAGGGAGAATGTTAGAACTACTTTAACCTAGGTTGTGGGCTTCCCAGGTTTGATCCCTAGTATGGGAAGATCCCCTGGAGAAGGAAATGGCAACCCACTCCTGTATTCTTGCCTGGAGAACTCCACAGACAGAGGAGCCTGACAGGCTACGTGGTGCATGGGGACACAAAGAGTTGGACACAACTTGCAACTGAACAACAGCAACGATAACAAGCTAGGTTGCACTCTTCCTTTCTTCCAAACAACCTAGTGACTCTATCTAGTTCAGTCTACTGAGAGCACTCTGAAGCCAGAAGGTCTTACAAGATCCCTATAATTTTGATTAATTTATGTTTTGTTGCTCCCTTGGTTATAATTTACCTCCTAGCCTCAAATACATTTTTGTCTTCAGCCTCATCCTCCAATAGGGAAGCATCTACACTATAAGAAGGATTTTATTTTTAAAGCACAGGTCTAGTCATTACCACCTCAAAATATTTCAACATCATGCCATGACTCTATTCTGTACTTCAATATTTTCTGCCAAACCTCAAAAGTTGGACAGGACTTAATGACTAAACATTATCAACCATACCTCAGCCCCTTACAGCTCCAGGTATTTGAAAGTACTGCTCCATATATGTGAAATATGCTCCATTGGGGTTAATTTTGTATGTCAAGTAGGCTAGGCTAAGGGATGCCCAGATGGCTGCACGCATGCATGCTCAGTCGTGTCTGACTCTTTGTGACCCCATGGACTGTAGCCCACCAGGCTCCTCTGTCCATGGGATTTCCCAGGCAAGAATATTGGAGTGGATTGTGATTTCCTCCTCCAGGGGATCTTTGTGACCCAGGGATTGAACCCAAGTCTCCTGCATCTCCTGGATTGCCAGGTGGATTCTTTATCATTAAGCCATCTAGGAAGCCTGCCCACATAGCTGGTAAAAAACTAAAAAACATCAGTTTTGGGTGTGCCTATGAGGCTGTTTCACAAAGAGCATAGCATTTGAATGGGGGTCCAAGTGAAGTTCATCCTCACCAGTGCAGGTGGGGTACCCTCCAATCCTTTGAGGGTTGGAAGAACAAGAAGATGAAGGAAGGGTGAACTTGTCCTTTTTGCTTAAGGTAAGACATCACCTCATCTTGCCATCAGGCATCAGCACTCTTGACTCTCAGGCCCTTGGACTGAGACCAAATTATACCACCAGATTTCCTGGGTCTCCAGCTTGGGGTTGGTGGGATATCTTGGCTTCCATAGTGGCTTGAGCCAAGATACTTAACTAACACCGTCAGCTATATAGTACTGTGCTATAATCGGTTTATAATACTGTTCACATAAATAATACATAAACACAACAAATAAAGTATTCTTCATCTTGCAGTACAGTACCTTGAAAAGTACAGTAGTACAGTACAACAGACGGCACACAGGGGCTGGCATTGAGTGAATGGGCCAGAAGAGTTCCTGCCTGAAGGAGGAGGGAGAGGAGGTGGGAGACGGTAGAGCTGAAAGGTCGTCAGCAATAGGGGACAGAGGGCAAGCTGTGATTTGCCCTCCTGATAGAACTCACATCTGATAGAACATACATTGGCACCTTTGAAAGTTCAAAACTTGAAGTGAACACTCATATGTATGGGACTTAACTGTATTCCATATGTTATGGAAAAACTCAAACCTTTTGGCCAACCCAATAGACTTCTAGGTGGTGCAGTGGTAAAGATTCTGCCTGCCAATCCAGGGGACTCAAGAGATGTGGGCTCAACCCCTGGGTTGGAAAGATTCTCTGGAGTAAAAGGGCAACCAACCAATTCCTGTATTCTTGCCTGGAGAATTCCATGGACAGAGGAGCCTGGTGGGTTACAGTCCACAGGGTCGTAAATAGTTGGACACGGCTGAGTAACTGAGCACACTCACACACACTAGATATCTATATACCCTATTGATTCAAATTTCTGGATAGCCCTAACCTTCACACTCCATCATCTTTCTTATTTAGCCAATAAAATAAAAGGTGCTACTTTCTCCAGGATGTTTTCTCTGACCCACCAGGTGTAACCTGGGTACGCTTCCTGCCCCGCCCTAGAACACTGAGTGTCTCCAACAACAGAGCTCACCAGGTTGGGCTCGAGTGGACTGTCACCTGCTTCTCTTTCTCACGTGACTGTGAGGGCCCCGATGAAACTGCCTGGATTGACTGCGTCCCTGCGTCTGTCACAGCGCACGGTCACTAACTAAGAACACAGTAACCATGTGTTTACAAAAAAGATTTATTTTAAGGACAATAATGAAAGGGAACAGGAGAGAGTCCCAACTATCAGTAAAAACAGCAAGGGACTTCCCTAGCAGTCCAGTGGTTAAAACTTCCAATGTAGAGGGTGCGAGTTCGATTCCTGGTCAGGGATTAAGGTTCCATATGTCTTGTGGCCAACAACAACAACAGCAAAATATAAAACAGAAGAAATATTGTAGCAAATTCAATGAAGAATCTAAAAATTGTCCACATCAGAAAAAAATCCTTAAAGGGAAAAAAAGGAACAATAACACAAGTCAAGTGCTTTCCTGCTCTGGACCTGTGTCATTTTCAAATATAGAACACCACACATGTCATCCTAATGTGGATCCACATCACGGTACGGGCAGAACAGACTCCAGGCCATTCCCATCAAAACACACACCCTGTGGGTCTCTGCACATTTCTTAGTACTCTAGTTTTTCCTAACCACACAGTCCACCATCTCCCCACCTTCCCACCTGTAACTGGAACAGCTCTTGGGGAACCAAAGCCATGCTAGAGGACGTGATTACAGATGTTCTGTGCTTTTCCTCATTGTCTGGAAATAGGTTCATCAGAGTGCAGATGGAACAATCAGGTGCTTTCTGTATAATCTACATCTACACAGCTCAAAGTTGGCCCAAATTAACATTAAAAACTCTACTCTTCACCTGCAAGACCTTAAAAAAAAAAAATTCCTGATCAAAATGAATTAGAAATTTCATTATTCTTAATGACCTCAGCCACTGAGGCAAAGTGACCTTAATAAAATTATGTTAGAAAACAAAGTATCCGTAGAGTAGATTATCAAATCTATAACACTATTATCAGCATTCTTGCTAATTATAAAAAATGTTTATTTTTCATTTTTTAATACCAAAAGGTAACTTAAATATACAAAAAGTATGGAGGATTAATAACAGAGACCCATATACTTTCTCATTTTATAAATTTAATACATGTTAACAGTTTACATACTTGTCTCAGATCCTTGTTACACAAATACACACACACACAAACAGCATTAGACACACTCAGTTAAATATTTCAGCCAATAACCACATTCTATCTCTATCTTACTCCTTGGGTAAACCCACATGCAACAACATGTTTCTGTATCATGGGGTTTTTATTTTATTTTTACATTTCAAGAGATATGTGTTTCTTCAGTGAATGTTTTTTTAAAAGTAAGGTGATCAATGGGTTTCCCAGGTGGCACTAGTGGTAAAGAATCTACCAGCCAATGCAGGAGATGCAGGTTCAATCCCTGAGTGGGGAAGATCTCCTGGAAAGGGAGATGGCAACCCACTCCAGTATTCCTGCCTGGAGAATCCCATGGACAGAGAAGCCTGGTGTCCTTGGGGTCATAAGGAGTTGGACATGACTGAAGTGACTTAGCACGCATGCACAATGTGATCAACACAGATTGTTTGAGAAACTGAATAAAAAAGAAGAAAGTTAATGCCCTCCCTCAAACCCACCACCAGAGATTTTCATTTTTAAATTGTAGTATAATTGCTTTACAATGTTGTGTTAGTTTCCGCGGTACAGTGAAGTGAATCAGCTATATTTATACATATATCCCCTCCTCTCATACTTCCCTCCCACCTGCACCCCATCCCACTCATCTGGGTCATCACAGGGCATAGAGCTGGGCTCCCTATACAGCAGCTTCCCTCTAGCTGCCTGTTTGCTCATGGTAGTGTATTCATGTCAGTGCCGTTCTCCCAGTCTGTCCCACTCTCCCCTTCATCTGCTGTGTCCCCAAGTCCCTCTTCTATATCTGTGTCTCTATCCCTGCCCTGCAAATGGGCTCATCAGTTCCATTATTCCAGATTCCATATATATGCACTAATAAACTTTTACTACATACGACTGCACCTACATATAGCTCATATTTTATCATCTTCTACCTACCTGTACAGCTACCTATACTATTTTGTTTCTTTCTGCCTTTATCTCCCTCCATTTCAACCCTTGGTTTGTTTCTGGAAGCAGGTCTATTGCAAGGCTCAATAGCCCCAAGCAGTGGCAACTGGATTAACTTTCTAATCGAACCCACTTTGTTGTTCCTCAGAGAGACCATCTAAGCACGCCAACTCCTCTCTTTCCCTCCGCCTCTCCCCAACAGACACGCTCTGTCACATGTGTTCACATTCACACCCCCCAATCTTTGTCTGTTCATTTCCTACCCGTGGAAAGTAATCTTTCGCTCACTTCATTCCATTTTTGATCGATCTCCTGACAAGTGACTATAATCCTGGTCTATAAAGCTAAGAGTTGCATTAGGCATTTACCTCCATCAGCAAAAAAGGAACTCTATGGCCTTAGAGATAACACAATCTGAAGCAGCAGGGACTATAATCTCTAAGGTCCTATAGGAGGGAGGAGGGAGGAGGGAGGGAAGTCGCTCAATCGTGTCCGACTCTTTGCGACCCCATGGGCTGTATCCTACCAGGCTCCTCCATCCATGGCATTTTCCAGGCAAGAGTACTGGAGTGGGTTGCCATTTCTTCCTCCAGGGGATCTTCCTGACCCAGGGATAGAACCTGGGTCTCCCACATTGCAGGCAGACGCTTAACCATCTGAGCCACCAGGGAAGCCCAAAGTCCTATAGACCTCCTAGAAATTGCTCTTAGACTTCCATTTCATCTATTTTCCTATCTTCTTTAAATATGCATGTTTCAATAAAATGAGCATTTTTATATTTTTTTAAATATCTCTGATTTGTTGAGCACAAATTATTAGCAACATTTCCTGCTTCTATTTATCAAGGATAAAAAATTCTCAGTACTCTCAATGGATGCGAGTTTGAGCAAAGTCCAGGAGATGGTAAAGGGCAGGGAAGCCTGGTGAACTGCAACCCAAGGTGCTGTAAACAGTCAGACACAACACAGCGACTATGTCAGCATAGTCAACAACAACAGCTTCTTCAGTTACAACTCTCTCTAGGCTGGGGGAAGCAAATTAGGGAGATCCAATTAATTGCCCAAGCTGGTACTCCTCTACCACCCAGTTAATCTCTTCATTTGCCTTGACCATCATGAGGTTATGGTAACAAAGAAAAGACAGAGCTGTCTTCCACAAAGCCAGAGGAACAGCATCTGGGTTATTTATTTGTACAGAGGGAAGAGGCAGACAGGAGGCAAAATCTTCCTTAGCTCTCGCGGCAGCATCTGGCTGGCCAAGGTATCCATCATTTTGCTCTTACATTGGTCTATTTACATTCACAGGAGCAGGAGGCAAGCAGCAGAGACATCTCTCAGTTGTGTGTTTCCATAATGTCCCCCCATCCTTCACCCCTTCTGCGGTTTTTCTCTGCATTTAGAAAGTCGTTGAGAAATGTTAATGGTCTGGGGGAAAACTAGCGATTGGTGAATGATGAATGGGCAAGTAGCGGAATGAGGGTGTGCAGCTAATGATTTCCTACAAGTGATGATTAAACATCGTTCCTCCATCTCTCAGCACCTAATTCTCCCCAAGGCTGATTTATGGAAGACATCCTAATGTACAGCTCCTGTAGTTTTATTAGCAGGAACAATTTAGCCATGAGAGTAACCTGCCCCTGCTTCTCATTTTCTTCTAGTTGAAGAAGAAAAAATGATCAAATGTGAAGAACAAGTGGGGCCTCCTCTTAATACTAAAAAGACAAAATAGCATAATACAAAGACCACTAAGGAGGTAGGTAGTCATCGGTGGGATAAAGTTTATGAATGGCAAAGCCATTAGTCCACTGAAGTCATTACCTTGTCCCACACATAAGGGAGGGAGGATTCCTACAGTTCCTAAAGATGGAAACCTGCTGCTGCTATATGAGTCTAAAAATAACCGCAAACTTCATTTTTCCAAATGTCAGAATACCTGCCTTCACCACTTTAGGAAAAGGTATAATGTTACCATAAGAACCCAGACAAGATGTGGGAGTGTTTGTAATTTAAAAAAGTGATGACAAAAAATGTTCCCATGGTGGGCAAAGAGAAATTAGAAGCATGTGAGGATCATCAAAAAGAAAGTGGAGTCATCAAGATCTTTTCTTCCCTAAAAGAACTGACTTCCTTGTTTTCTGTCAAAGATGTTAATGTCTTTCAAGGTTCTGTACGGATATTTTCAATGATTGTCTAGAAGTCATCGAAAATCATGACTTTCTACTGAAAGTATTGCAAAAATATAGGGCCTGTGGTTTTCAAAAAATACCAAAGCACATCAATGAATATTTATTAATTCCTTAATAATTTAATAATATACTATGTTAATCCCTTAATTATGTAAGACCTAATACTCACTGGATCCTTACTTTATGTCCAGGGCTATGCTATGCAGTTTGCAAAGATTATTTTTTATTTTATTCTAATCAATTTTAGATGGAAGTTGCTATTCTATTTTTTTTTTATTTTACAAGTAAGAAAACAGAAGGAAACTAAATAATTTACACAAGGTCACCTATGACTATGCAGTATTTGATCTGAAGAGGTCTGATGCTAGAGCCTACACTTATAGACACCACAGTAAACTAATACCACATGCTTTTACCTGTAATGTTCACTTTCTACTAGCCAACTAACTTTAATAAATATAAATCAATCCTATAGTATTTAAAAGTATGAACTAAACAAGAATCCTGCAATATTTTGGATTAAATACAGAGTTTTGAATTGATCTGAACCTAAACATACAATTTAAAACTCCTTTAATTCATAGAAATCTATATAAAATCTGATCATACTCTCTGGTCTTATGAAGTATTAGTTTAAATTCTAATAAAAGTGGGTCCTTGAGTCCATGTGTGCCCTGTGACATAGGGCAGACATAGGGAATGGATGTGTAGACACAGTAAGGGAAGTAGGGGCAGGGTGAATTGGGAGATTGGGTGACATATATACACTACCGTGTGTAACTAGCGGGAAGCTGCTGTGTAGCACAGGTTCAGCTCGGTGCCCTGTGATGATCCAGATGGGTAGAATTGTTGGGGGAGCGGCGAAGGGGTTCAAGAGGGAGGGGACATATGTATATGTACATAGCTGATACACTTTGTTGTACAGCAGAAATTAACACATTATAGAGCAACTATATTTCAATAAAAAACCACAACAAAAAACAAAACAAAAAAAGTGAATCCTTGATGCCAGGACCAGAACAATTCAAGGGCAACTGAATTGCCCATACTATAGTTCAGAGCACTCATTCCAGCTTCAGCAGGTACCACTGAGCACCTAAGTGCCAGTTACTGAGATTACAAGAATTCACAAAAGCAAATTTGGTCTCCATCATCAGGTTTATGATCCAGTGAATGAGACAGACATCAATCAGTTAATCACAATGCTAAATGCAAATAACTATGGCCACTGTTAGGGCATCCCAGGTGGCACTAGTGGTAAAGACTCCGCCTCCCAATGCAGAATACATAAGAGGCGTGGGTTCGATCCCTGGGTTGGGAAGATCTCCTGGAGGAGGGCATGGCAACACACTCCAGTATTCTTGCCTGGAGCATCCTATGGACGGAGGATCCTGGTGGGCTACGGTCCATAGAGTTGCAAAGAGTTGGACACAAGTAAAGCAACTTAGCAGGCACGACTGACCACTGTTACAGAGGAATGACACATGGTACTATGAGAGCACACGGTAGCCAAGGCTATTCTAGGGGCTAGGAAGTGCTCCCTTGAGGAAGTGCTCACTGGTTTCGGCAAAAGGAATGAGTAGATGTTAACTATAGGGTGGTAAGAGGTATCAGGGCAAAGAGAGACTATGAGAAAAACCTTTCAGCAGGAGGAAGCTTTCAGTATTTTAAGAAACAAACGGAAGCCAGTAGAAATGGAGCACAAGAAATAAAGGGCCTAGGGATATCAACTGAGGTTAGGGATGTGAAGCTTAGTCTTTGTTTTTAATCATAAGAACACTTGGAAGTCATGAGGATACTGACTTGAAGTCAAAATAAATACAGAAATAGTACTTCAAAAGCCCTGATGGCTGCCTGTCTTAAGATCTCCCTTCATTTTAAGTAAAGAAGTAGAATGCTAATGTCTGCATCAGAGATGGTGCCATGAAAGCCTCCACAAAGTGGAATGAAATGCCAGAACCACTCATCTTACACTGCAAGGTCAGAGTCAGGAAAACACAGGTTTCCGAAATTCGGATCTGCATTTATTTCCTGCTACACTGTCATATAAGAGCAAAGAGCCCTCGATGGCAGAAGCACTGTCTGACCCTTTGCAGCCCCATGGACTGTAGCCTATGAGGCTCCTCCGTCCATGGGACTTTCCAGGCAAGAATACTGGAGTGGGTTGCCAGTTCCTTCTCCTGGGTCTCCTGCATTGCAGGCAGATGCTTTACCCTCTAAGCCAAAGTAAACTCTTCAGTGGCCCAAGACTAGAAACTACAAATGAGTTTATCAAGGCATGATGGGCCAGAAAGGAGATTGGAGGAGAAAAAAATAGAAAGCCCAAGGAACCAAAGGGACATCACCAAGACAACTTTCAGGAATGGTGATAATGACCCAAAAAAGTGTGGAGAGACAAGATCATTCGTCATTGAGACCAAACACATCCATTTTATTTTCAGTTTTCCAAGGGTATTTCAGAGGTATGATGTTAGGGGAACTACTGACCCAAACTGCCCACTCTGGCTAGGTACCACAGGACCATTTGCACCAGTTGGATTATGACAGGAGGTCCTGGTAATGAACATGGAAATAATGGGCCACCACCAACCAGAAGTAAACACCAGTCCACATGTCCTACCAACCTCCCAGAATCCTTCTCGATGGAACCATCTTGGCTGAGCAATGCGTGCATGACCAGGAAGGACCCTGAGTCAGAGTGATTGGATAGAGACGATCTGCAAACTAAACCCATCACCATAAAACCTGAGACTGTGAGCCACATGGCAGAGCAGTTCTCCAGGGTTCCTTTACCTTCCTACTCTCCACCCAGGGGACCTTTCTTAACAAAGTTTCTTTCTTTGTTAGCATGTGTGTCTCCTTGGACAATTCATTTCTGAGTGTTAGACAAGAGCCCACTCTCAGGTCCCTTCCTGCAGCAGTGTGAACACTGGACAGTCACTTAACCCCACAGAGCCTTGGTTTCTTCTTCATAAAATCAGAGTTGGCAAATCCTTCCAAAGAGTGTCATTGAGGGGATCAAAAGAAATGGCCGTGGAAACGGCATTTCACTTTAATAGTTTAGGTCACTCTTCTAGCTCATAGCGTGGGCTTCCCTGGTGGCTCAGTGGTATAGCACTTGCCTGCCAGTGCAGGAGATGCAGGTTCCATCCCTGGGTTGGGAAGATGCCCTGGAGAAGGGAATGGCGACCCACTCCAGTATTCTTGCCTGGAAAATCCCATGGACAGAGGAGCCTAGCGGCAACAGTGTGTGGGGTCGCAAAGAGTCAGACAGGACTTAACTAAACAACAAAAAACTAGTCCATAGTAGAGCCTTAAAGCTGATAGCTAAGGAAGTGATCTATTCCCTTAACTGTGGGAAAGAAAATACCAGTCCTACCCATTCATCTCACCTGTAGCCCTGCTGCAAGAATAAAGTGAAAGAACATGGAGAAACTCTGGTTGCTGAGATTCGGTAAGAACCGCACCAGCAAGCTTACATGAGAAATCTGAAAATAACACGATGCTTTCTCTATGCAGTCTCAGGAGACAGCATCTAAAGTTATTCATGAATAAATTTGCCTAGGCATCCAGAGAGGATCTGAATTTATAAACGCAGGGCAAATCTTATGCTGTTAATAGTTATCAATAAATTCTTGGCCTAATGAACAAATTTCACAACCCAAGATAAGGCACAGCATTCTGGAAGCTGCTGTGGCATAATTAGCTCCATGTGGAATGAGTGGAGGATGGGGAGAAAAAAGACAGGAGAACTGGATTCAACTTTAATCCACTCATTATGGGCCAAACTATGGACAGAGGGTATATCTGAATTGCCAGTGTCCTTGTTTTTAAAGCCCTAAGGACCTCCAATTGCCCTCTTTATAAAGTCTAAATCTCATTATTTATAAGATAGGCTCAGCCTATTTGTCCCGCATTGCCTTCATCTATCTATCCGCCAAGATCCAGCCATATGGAGTAGCTCTTCCTGAAGGCTTCTTGGATCAATCAGCCTCACACGTTCAAGTGTGCTGCTTCAGCTGCCCCCTTCAGGGCTCTTACATGCTCAGACACCACCCTATGCCCTCCCTCTCTCACTTCTGAACTCCTGCTCATCATTACATCTCCATTTAGGAAGTACTTCTTCAGGAAAGTCTTCCCTGACTACCCTAATCTAGCTCAAATCCTTTCCACACCTTCCCATAGAATCCCACACTTCCTTTCTTAAAACATTCATAACATGGAAGAGCAGGATCTCTGTCTAGTTCACATCTCTCACCTGGACAAAAGCCTATATCCATCTTACAAACAAATCGCCTATGCTCACACATAGGGGTTGCCTAAGAAAGTACATGGGAGAATGAATGGACTCTGGAAAAGGGATTAGAAGATTTCAGAGCAACACTTACCTGGAGCCTGGGGCTTCCAAGGTGGTGCTAGTGGTAAAGAATCTGCCTGCCAATGCAGGAGATATAAGAGACTCAGTTTCAATCTCTGCATTGGGAAGATCCCCTGGAGGAGGAAATGGCAACCCACTCCAGTATTCTTGACTGGAGAATCCCATGGACAGAGAAGCCTGGTGGGCTACAGTCCATGGGATCACAAAAAGTCGGACATGACTAAATATCTGCGCACTACCTGGAGCCTGGAAATTTTGTGAGAAAATGGCTATGCAGCCTTCTTTTATGTGTGTGCATTTTTAAAATGGGGAATTAATGGAATTTTGTGGGGGACACATCTCATTGTATGAGATGAAATATACTTTTAATTGCATATTTCAGGGCATCTATCATTCCCAGAATCAGGCATTGAAAGCTAATTTTATCCATTCAGCCCTCCAGTCTTCATGCAAACTTACAATTGACCCTACCATCATCAGTATGTGTCCAGGTGCCCTTGGAGGATATGTTGCTCCCAAGAGAAACAACAGTATAATATCCAAAGCAACTGGACTCTGGGCTAAACAGTATAGCAAATCCCAGTCTCTGACCATCTCTCGTTGTCACTTTAATGGACATCTTATTTTAGGGGACATCGCTTAGAAACAAGTCCGTGTGTGTGAGGACTGCCTGATAGTCTTGGCGCATTCTTCCCTCCCTTACTGCCTCTCCTCTCCTTAGTGTGGGTGAAGCAAGAAGTTCCATGCTGGACAGAAGTCAGTAAACATTGAAGAGCTGCACATACCACACGGAGTCCAGCCGTGGCTGTGTGGAGAGGAGAGCTAGAAAGGTAAAATCAAGCAAACCTCGTTCATCTTCAACAGTCAGGTGGGAAAGCGTGAAAAGAAACAGAGGCGCGAGAGAAGTTGACTTGCACACAAAACTAGGACAAAGGAGCAAGTAAGTATATCTGGGTACAGAGGGGAGGACAGCCAACTGGGAAGAACACCCAAAGGGGGGAATTTGGGAGCCAGAACAAAATGAACAGTAGTTTACTGCTGAAAAAAAGAAAAGATATTTAAGAAATGTCATTGGTGCCTCCTGCCCCTTGAAGAAGGCATGCATATATGTTCAGTCACTCACTTGTGTCTAGCTCTTCGTGACCTCAATAGACAGTAACCCACCAGGTTCATCTGTCCATGGAGTTTTCCAGGCAAGAGTACTGGAGTGGGTTGCCATTTCCTATTCCCGGGGATCTTCCTGGCTCAACGATCAGACTCGCATCTCCTGCATTGGCAGGCATATTCTTTACTACTGAGCCACCTAGGAACTGAAGAAGGCAAGAAACTCTATTTGTCCCAGGACCGTAATCTTTCTTGCATCATTTTCCTACAATCTTTGCTCACTCCAGACCCCAAAGATGGACTTCCCTAGTGATCCGGTGGTTAAGACTGTGTGCTTCCAATGCAAGGGGCTTAATCCCTGGTCAAGTAAGGCCCACATGACATGTGTCCAAAAGCAAAAATTAAATCCAAAATAAATGGCTTGTTTTCTCAGAGATTCTCTGTGCTACCAGTTTGCTGATCCTCAGCCATAATGATGATCTGGACTTGAAAGGAAACACAGGATAGAATTTTCTGCATTTCTCACTTTATGGTTTATTGAATGTTTTCATTCTATTTTGCACAAGGACAGAAGAACCAGCTTCTAAATTTCCTAGAGAGACAGCCCAAAACCTTAGGTTATCCATCCTCACTTTCATTCGCCTTTCCTTATCTTTCTCCCTCCTTTTATTTTTCACTTTGTCTTCTCCCTATAGCCGACATGAGTATGAAAATCCATCCACACTTAAGTATTCTCCCAGTCCTCTGTCTCTTCCTCAAGTACATGGATGATACAATTTCCCATGCCATCATTTTGCAGTGAAAGTTTTCTGATAAATCTCAAACTTAGTGTCCTAGTCTTCTTCTCTTTGTGCTAGGAAGGCTCCAAATGAGCCATTGAAAGAAAATAAAATCAAAAGGCTGAAAGAGGGACAAAAAGGATCTAAGAGAGAGGGGAGAGAAGCAGGGGAAGGAATGAGTGTCATCACGGACAGGCAAAAACAAGGATGGATTGGGCTTTTTGATGGAAATTGCAAAGTGGGCAAATGGAAAGGTCAGCACTGCTGGAAGGATAAAAGGATGAGAACAAAGAAACCACTTTATGCAGCGATATTAGTGCTATCAGGAGCAATAAAACTGAACGGCCACAATCAAACATCGGGGTAGAGGATGACGCTGGGGCAAGGCCTGGCTAATGCCTTCAGGATGCACAGGGCATTCATTGGGAGGGGTGTGGACATCAAAGCCCTGCAGGAAGCTCAAGGAGGAGCCCTTTGGACCCAAGAATGGACAGGAGAGAGTTGAAATGCATGCCTTCTTTCTGCCACTGCCCACAGAGATCCCTCCATCCTTGAGCCACTATAGAGTAAAGAGGAAACCCAGGCCTCAGCACACACTTGGTGACAGTACCATTAACCAATAGATACTGTCTGAGCATCACTTACATTTCTTGGAGCCCTGGGACTTCAAAAAACATGGGATTCGTGGGATTTTTCCCTCAAGGATCTTGCAGTCTAACTGTGGAAGCTAGCATTTGCTGCTGTTCAGTCACTAAGTCATGTGCAACTCTGCGACTCCATGAACTACAGCACGCCAGGTTTCCCTGTCCTTCACTATCTCCCAGAGCTTGCTCAAACTCATGTCCATAGTGTCAATGATGCCACACAAATGTGAAAAAAAAATAGATGGGATTATTTATTAAGGTGGCTTCTCTAAGTTGAAATAAACACAAATTCCCCTCAAAGACAAATGCCCTCTTCAAGCTGTTGAACTCATTTAAAAAATAATAGTGTTTAAATCTGCACAGACATGAAACATTATATTATATTTAAAGATAGCTAATAAAATTTGAATGCATCATAATTTAGTGTGATAGCTATCGCTCTGCTAAAGGTAAAGTTGTGATGCCGTTTTTGTGATAAAGTTTCCCTTGTGTTGAAGTGAACAACAGCATGCTTAGTAAGATTCTCAACAAGATTTTAGTAAGGACTTACAGTGCAGAGCACAGGAGCAGGGGGAAGACAGAAGTCCTTTCTCTCAAGTTGTTTACATCTGCCTGGTAAACCCCCGACAAGACTGAGATACAGGGAGACCTGAGTCTAAGCAAGAGACACACCTCTGCTACACTGAGTGTTCTGACACCGAGTTTAATATGGGCAAGTGTTGTCAGGGAGACACAAGGGGATCTTCCTCCTCTCTCCTTCGTACGGTCTCACTAGACATGATTTCCAATTAGGACGGCCTTTAAAAAGATACATGCATCACTTTGTTCATTGCAGCACTATTTACAAGAGCCCAAGACATGTAGTTCCCTGCTGGTCTAATGGCTAGGATCCAGTGCTTTCACTGCCAAGGCCTGGGTCTGATTCCTGGTCAGGAAAGTCTCTTAAAGGCTTCCCTCATAACTCAGTTGGAAAAGAATCCACCTGTGATGCAGGAGATGCCAATTCGATTCCTGGGTTGGGAAGATCCACTGGAGAAGGGATAGGCTACCCATTCCAATATTCTTGGGCTTCCTTTGTGGCTTAGCTGATAAAGAATCCGCCTGCAATGTGGGAGACCTGAGTTCAATCCCTGGGTTGGGATGATCCCCTGGAGAAGGGAAAGTCTATTCACTCTAGTATTCTGGCCTGGAGAATTCCATGGACCATATAGTCCATGGGGTCACAAAGAGTCAGACACGACTGAGCGACTTTCACTAAGACATGGAAACTGCCTAAATGCCTGTCAACAGATGAATGGATAAAGAAGAGATGGGGCAACGTGATGCCACTCAACCAGAAAAAGTAATGGAATAATGTTATTGGCAGCAATGTTGATGGATCTAGAGATTATCATACTAAGTAAAGCAACACCGAAAGAGAAAGACAGATACCATATAATATCACTTATATGTGATAAATATGCATAAATTTATATGCATAAATGAACATATCTATGAGACAGAAAGAGACTCACAGAACAGAGGTGTGGCTGAGAAGGGGGAGGGGAGCGGGGGAGGGAATGACTGGGAGTTAGGGTTAGCAGACGCAAACTAGCATATATAGGGTGGATAAAAAACAAGGTCCTACTGTATAGCACAGGAAACCATACTCAATATCCTCTGATAAAACATAATGAGAAAGAAAATGAAATGAACACATAAATTCATACATATATATGTATAACTGAATCACCTTGCTGTATGGTAGAAATTAATACAACATTGTAAAGCAATGACAGTAAGTTGTTTTTTTAAAAACATACAGCCTTTGTTCCTGCCTTGGATTACTCTTTTGTGTTTCTAAGCAAGTTTGTAGAAAAGGAAACTCTCTGGAATTGATGTAAACATTTATCTGGTGACTCATCAACAGTCAAACTTCTCAGCAAGCACAGTTAGAATGGAGACTGAGAAGAAAAAGTCCTGTTTTGAACTGCTCAGGACCATGTGAGACAATATAATATAATAATATATGTAATGTCAGTTCAGTTCAGTCACTCAGTCACGTCTGACTCTTTGCAGCCCCAAGGACTGGAGCACACAAGGCTTCCCTGTCCATCACCAACTCCTGGAGTTTACTCAAACTCATGTCCATAGAGTCGGTGAAGCCATTCAACCATCTCATCCTCTGTCATCCACTTCTCCTGCTTTCAATCTTTCCCAGCATCAGGGTCTTTTCCAATGAGTCAGTTCTTCACATCAAGTGGCCAAAATCTTGGAGCTTCAGCTTCAGCATCAGTCCTTCCAATGAATATTCAGGATTGATTTCCTTTAGGATGGACTGGCTGGATCTCCTTGTAGTCCAAGCGACTCTCAAGAGTCTTCACCAACACCACAGTTCAAAAGCATCAGTTCTTCAGCGCTCTGTTCTCTTTATAGTCCAACTCTCACATCTATACATGACCACTGAAAAAACCATAGCTTTGACTAGATGGACCTTTGTCAACAAAATAATGTCTCTGCTTTTGAATATGCTGTCTAGGTTGGTCACAGTTTCTCTTCTAAGGAGCAAGCATCTTTTACATAACATAGTCTCTATATAACATAGATATGTGTTCTCTAAATGTATTTAGCCTCTGAGTTAACAGATATACACATGCATATATATGGGCTTCCCTTGTGGCCCAGACGGTCAAAGAATCTGTCTGCAATATGGGAGACCCAGGTTCCATCCCTGGGTTGGGATGATCCCCTGGAGAAGAGAATGGCAACACACTCTAGTATTTTTGCCTGGAGAATTCCATGGACAGAGGAGCCTGATGGGCTACATACAGTCCATGGAGTTGCAGAGTCAGACCTGACTGAACAACTAACACACACACACACACACACACACACACACAGTGCAGGAAAAAATTTTAATTAAAACTTTTTTTAAATACAAGGAAGGAGTTGTCAGGGAGAAGCAGATAGGATAGTCTCTTGTAAACAGTGCCTTGATTTTGGAAGGGCTGAAGGAAAGAAGGGAAGGAAGAAGGGGAGAGAGAGGAAAGAAGGAAAGATAGGTTGGTTATTCCATGCTTAGGAGATTTTATGTGTGAATACTGCAAAATTTTGTATGGAATATTACAATATTCTGGTCCATTAATTCTGCCAATTTGCTGTCACTTATCTAAATCATTTGTCCTTGATGTTCGGTTGTGAAATGCAGTCACTGAAAAAAATAGCCCCAAAATAGCCACTCCTCATAAAACACAAAAGGGTTGGACTACAGAGTTTGGTTTCATCTCATTTCCTTTCTCTCTGAATATAGTTCCCAGTGTATCTATTCCTTGGAGGGTGGATAAAGCTGTCACCCTTAATGTCAGATGTTGTGTGAGTGTGTGTGTGTGTGTGTGTGCATGCGCACATGTGTGCTAAGTCACTTCAGTTGTGTCTGACTCTTCATGACCCTATGAACTGTAGCCCACCAGGCTTCTCTGTTCATGGGATTCTTCAGGCAAGAATACTGGAGTGGGTTGCCATGCCCTTCTCCAGGGGATCTTCCCAATCCAGGGATTGAGCCCAAGTTTCTTATGTCTCCTGCATTAGCAGACGGGCTCTTTACCCCCAGTGCCACATGGGAAGTTATAACAGTAAAGAGGGCATAGGGACACTTTATGCCCGGTCTCTGAGTCCTGAAACTGGGAGGAGGACTTAGGGTGCTAAACTCTTCCTTCTCCCTAGACCATAGGATCCTGCAAGGTAGTGACAAGTGAAGAATCCATCTACCTCTCCTTTCATCACATCATGTGAATCAGACCCATTACTCGGGGAAACGCCTGGAGATCCCTCTTACCAGACACAAGATGAATGACCTTGTCCTGAAAACCTAGACAGATGAAGATGTGTTTCAGAAACACATCTGTTTTGCTTCAGCAGCCAGTGTACCACAAATCCACAGGCTACACATGCTGGTTCCAATGAGAGTGGAAAGATGGAATAGCAGAAACCCAGGAAAACTGGAATAGATGAGGTGATGGGACCAGAGGTCTGAGTTAATGCAATAACTACTAAAAACTCTGAAGGCTTCATTTAGCTTTTTGGTTTCCATCATGGCAATGCCATACACAGAGACTGGAGAAGGTTCCAGAATGTCCACCTATACTACATTAACTCCTCACTAAGTCGGGCCACTGGGATGGAAGTGTGATTCACAGAATAGGATGAGATCAAAGTTAATTTATTCCATATATCACACATTGAACCAAGGTAATAATGTGTTGCTTAAGGAAGATTATTACAGATAAATATGTAAGAGTGGTCCATAAATCGAATATCAGTTTTTAATGTGAAATAAGCATGTGCAAAATTATAGGACCTGTAATTAAAACAACAGTTTTACTTGAAGAAATCTGTGTAAGCCTTATGTTTATGATTTTTTTTAAGCTATTGTTTCTAACTGATTTTAAGGCAGCCTTCCAAGATATATGTCTACTATATTAACAAGAAAAGATGTGTAATCTCACTTATAAAAATAATATTTAAATACAAGTCTGGAGGGGATGGAGTGCACTGGGAGGTTAGGGCTGGCATATATACACTACCATATATAAAAATGGGCTTCCCAGGTGGTGCTAGTGGTAAGAATCCACCTGGTAGTGAAGGGGAGATGTAAGAGATGTGGGTTTGATCTTTGGGCCGGGAAGATTCCCTGGAGAAGGAAACGGCAACCCACTCCAGTCTTCTTGCCTGGGAAATCCCATGGACAGAGGGGTATGGTGAGCTACAGTCCATGGGGTTGCAGAGTTGGACATGACTAAAGTGACTTAGCTTGCATGCAGGCATGTATAAAATAGACAACTCAACAATGACCTCCTGTATAGCAGAGGGAACTCTACTCAATGCTCTGTGGTGACCTAAATGGGAAGGAAGTCCAAAAATAGGGATATATGTATACATACAATTTTTGCTAAGATAAAATGGGTAGAAGGGAAGGGGAATCAAGTACAATTTCTGAAATCTGACAAGGACCATAGTATTTACATGAAAATACTAAGCTTTCTGTGCCCTCTCACTTGGAACAAGTTATCCGTCCGAATGGTCATCTACAAAAGGTCCAGAAATGGCTGAGCTTCCTTGGAGGGATAGTTTCTGATTCTCCAAAGCTCCTTCTAGAGACCATTTATTGATGTCTCTTCCTGTGCAGAGAATGATACTTAAAAGAATAGACTTTGGGTCATACAGCCCTAAATAAAATATGCTTCACTTAATATCTTCCATTTGTGTTACCAGTTCAGGTCATTGAAATGTACAGAGCCTCTGTAACATCATTTATATGATGGGTCTAATAACAAACCCTCATTAAGGGTTCATATATTTAGAAAGATGTTTCATTGCTGTTCAATTGCTAAAAAGTGTTAGTCATTCAGTTGTGTCCAACTCTTTGTAACTCCATGGACTGTAGCCAGGCTCCTCTGTTCATGGAATTCTCCTGGCAAGAATATTGGAGTGGTAGCCATTCCCTTCTTCAGGGGATCTACCTGACTCAGGGATTGAACCCTGGTCTCCCCCATTGAAGGCAGATTCTTTAATGTCTGAGCCACCAGGGAAACCCTGTTCAATTGCTAAGTAGTGTCTAACTCTTTGCAACCCCATAGACTGCAAAAACCAGGATGCTCTGTCCCTCACTGTCTCCCAGAGTTTGCTTGAATTCATGTCCATTGAGTTGGTGATACTATGACTAACACCTAGATATCAGTAAACAGCAGTTGTATTATCAAAATTATCTGTGATGATTCTTAAAAATACCAGACATCGTTCCTAAATTGAACACACATCACCCTTTGTTCTTGTTGGCATATTATGATACTATGCAAATAACAACCATTTGCTACCATGTGTGTAGCAATAGTTCTAGGACAGAGATGCCCCCAATGACCTACAAGGCCCTTGACACTTGGTAGCTCTGTCCCTAAACATGCCTCTGCAGAGGGACCAACAGTTGCAGGTGAATACCTGGAGCAGAGGAGAAGTGCTCTACAGATCAACAGGAAGACTTTCAAATGACACCGATATGCCTCTGTGTCTAACGAAGAATTCATAGCAAAACAGTAAAAATAAGCTAAAGAAAACAGGGCTTCCCTGATGGCTCTGATGGTAAAGAATCTGCCTGCAATGTGTGCAACCCATCTCCCAAAACTATGTATTAGCTCAATCAACAGAAAATAACAGCTAGAGAAACGTTCTGTGATGGTGTAAGTTTTCTCCCAGGGTGGGGGAGGAGGAGGAAGAAGCTCTCTTTTAGCCCCTCCCTGGCTCTGGGGAGTGTCTACTGCCTTGTAGTCTAACACTGATCTACAGGGAAAAGTGCCTCTGCCCTTTGCTTTTGCAATTGATGGTCTTGGACTCCACTGTTATGGCCCCAGCTCCCTGAAAGGTCTATTGATTTATTTCTTTTATATTAGAAAACCGTATCTGCTCATTATCTCAGAAGGTCACTGGAAGGGAGATATTTCTTCCAGCTTCAACATCAGATCACTTGGCCTTTTTCATATCTCTCTTGGCACAGCAGGAGCTCTGTGAGAAAAGGGGAGGCTGGGACAAAAAAAATAAAAGCACAGTTTTCCTAGGCAGAAAGTTCAATGCAAAGACCTGGCAGAATACATAAATACAAAAAGTAGGCTCATCAGCTAGTGGTCTTCAACTTCTATTTCAATTGTTTTTTTCAAAGCTAATTATTCCTAGGAAGTCCTGCCTTAACTAAGGAGGCTGGAGACTCTCAGTCACTGGATTTTTCTTTTTTTTTAATTTCAGAGGCTTGAATTTCCCTTCTATTCATTTCCTAGCAGGGACCTAGGCTCAGCTAATATTTTCAAGACACACTTGAATAAGATATGGCATTATTCTAAAAAAATTATTTTCACAAGAAAACTATATGTATTTAAATTACTTTTCCTTATGTATCCATGTTAGCTTGACTTTTCTTTCGTGCCTGTGTGTGTAAATGTGTATTTAATTAGATGCCCCAGAAGGGCCATGTTAAGTAGATAAAATTAGATCTGCTTAGATCAATGGAATCAACATTTTCAACACATAACCATTCTGATGTTGCTATAAATTCATTCAGTGTCTCTCAAAATAGTCTCGGAATAAAATAGTCTCTGTTGTTGTTGTTGAGTTGCTAAATCACGTCCAACTTTTTGCAACCCTATGCACCCTAGCACACCAGGCTCCTCTGTCCTCTATTATCTCCCTGAGTTTGCTTAAATTCATGTCCATTGAGTCAGTGATACTATCTAACCATCTCACCCTCTGCTGCCCTCTTCTCCTCTTGCCCTCAATCTTTCCCAGCAGCAGGGTCTTTTCCAATGAGTTGGCTCTTCACATCAGGTGGCCAAAGTATTGGAGCTTCAGCATTAGTTCTTCCAATGCATATTCACAGTTGATTTCCCTTAGGATTGACTGGTTTGATTTCCTTGCTGTCCAAGGGACACTCAGGATTCTCTGGGACCACCAATACTTGAATCCTCTTGGGATCTTATTTAAAATACAGTCTCTTACCAGTGTTTTATAGTTTTCTATATATAGGTCTTTAGTTTCTTTAGATAGATATATTCCTAAGTATTTTATTCTTTTCATTGCAATGGTGAATGGAATTGTTTCCTTAATTTCTCTATTTTCTCATTATTGGTGTATAAGAATGCAAGGGATTTCTGTGTGTTGATTTTATATCCTGCAACTTTACTATATTTATTGATTAGCTCTAGTAATTTTCTGGTGGAGTCTTTAGGGTTTTCTATATAGAGGATCATGTCATCTGCAAACAGTGAGAGTTTTACTTCTTCTTTTCCAATTTGCATTCTTTTTACTTCTTTTTCTGCACTGATTGCTGTGGCCAAAACTTCCAAAACTATGTTGAATAGTAGTGGTGAAAGTGGGCACCCTTGTCTTGTTCCTGACTTTAGGGGAAATGCTTTCGATTTTTCACCACTGAGGATAATGTTTGCTGTGGGTTTGTCATATATAGCTTTATTATGTTGATGTATGTTCCTTTTATTCTTGATTTCTGGAGAGTTTTTATCATAAATGGATGTTGAATTTTGTCAAAGGCCTTCTCTGCATCTATTGAGATAATCATATGGCTTTTATTTTTCAATTTGTTAATGTGGTGAATTACATTGATTGATTTGCCAATATGGAAGAATCCTTGCATCCCTGGGATAAAGCCCACTTGGTCATGGTGTATGATCTTTTTAATGTGTTGTTGGATTCTGACTGTTAGAATTTTGCTAAGGATTTTTGCATCTATGTTCATCAGTGATACTGGCCTGTACTTTTCTTTTTTTGTAGCATCTTTGTCAGGTTTTGGTATTAGGGTGATGGTAGCCTCATAGAATAAGTTTGGAAGTTTACTTTCCTCTGCAATTTTCTGGAAGAGTTTGAGTAGGATGGGTGTTACTCTTCTCTAAATTTTTGGTAGAATTCAGCTGAGAAGCTGTCTGGACCTGGGCTTTTGTTTGCTGGAAGATTTCTGATTACAGTTTCAATTTCCGTGCTTGTGATGGGTCTGTTAAAATTTTCTATTTCTTCCTGGTTCAGTTTTGGAAAGTTGTACTTTTCTAAGAATTTGTCCATTTCTACCACATTGTCCATTTTATTGGCACATAATTGCTGATAGTAGACTCTTATGATCTTTTGTATTTCTGTGTTGTCTGTTGTGATCTCTCCATTTTCATTTCTAATTTTATTGATTTGATTTTTCTCCTTTGTTTCTTGATGAGTCTGGCTAATGGTTTGTCAATTTTATTTATCCTTTCAAAGAACCAGATTTTGGCTTTGTTGATTTTTGCTATGGTCTCTTTTGTTTGTTTCTCTTTTTTTTCTCTCTCTTTTTTTTCTTTTGCATTTATTTCTGCCCTAATTTTTAATATTTCTTCCCTTCTACTAACTCTGGGGTTCTCCATTTCTTCCTTTTCTAGTTGCTTTAGATGTAGAGTTAGGTTATTTAATTGACTTTTTTCTTGTTTCTTGAGGTATGCCTGTATTGCTATGAACTTCCCCCTTAGCACTGCTTTTACAGTGTCCCAAGGGTTTTGAGTTGTTGTGTTTTCATTTTCATTTATTTCTATGCATATTTTGATTTCTTTTTTTATTTCTTCTGTGATTTGTTGGTTATTCAGCAGCGTGTTGTTCAGCCTCCATATGTTGGAATTTTTAACAGTTTTTATCCTGTAATTGAGATCTAATCTTACTGCATTGTGGTCACTAATAGATGGAGAAATACACCATGTTCATGGATTCGAAGAATCAATATAGTGAAAATGAGTATACTACCCAGAGCAATCTATAGATTCAATGCAATCCCTATCAAGATACCAATGGTACTTTTCACAGAGCTAGAACAAATAATTTCACAATTTGTATGGAAATACAAAAAACCTCGAATAGCCAAAGCAATCTTGAGAAAGAAGAATGGAACTGGAGGAATCAACCTGCCTGACTTCAGGCTCTACTACAAAGCCACAGTCATCAAGACACTATGGTACTGGCACAAAGACAGAAATATAGATCAATGGAACAAAATAGAAAGCCCAGAGATAAATCCACGCACCTATGGACACCTTATCTTAGACAAAGGAGGCAAGAATATACAATGGATTAAAGACTATCTCTTTAACAAGTGGTGCTGGGAAAACCAGTCAACCACTTGTAAAAGAATGAAAATAGAACACTTTCTAACACCATACACAAAAATAAACTCAAAATGGATTAAAGATCTAAACGTAAGACCTGAAACTATAAAACTCCTAGAGGAGAACATAGGCAAAACACTCTCCGACATAAATCACAGCAGGATCCTCTATGACCCACCTCCCAGAATACTGGAAATAAAAGCAAAAATAAACAAATGGGATCTAATTAAAATTAAAAGCTTCTGCACAACAAAGGAAACTGTAAGCAAGGTGAAAAGACAGCCTTCAGAATGGGAGAAAATAATAGCAAATGAAGCAACTGACAAACAACTAATCTCAAAAATATACGAACAACTCCTGCAGCTCAATTCCAGAAAAATAATCGACCCGATCAAAAAATGAGCCAAAGAACTAAATAGACATTTCTCCAAAGAAGACATACAGATGGCTAACAAACACATGAAAAGATGCTCAACATCACTCATTATCAGAGAAATGCAAATCAAAACCACAGTGAGGTACCACTTCACGCCAGTCAGAATGGCTATGATCCAAAAGTCTACAAGTCATAAATGCTGGAGAGGGTGTAGAGAAAAGGGAACCCTCTTACACTGTTGGTGGGAATGCAAACTAGTACAGCTACTATGGAGAACAGTGTGGAGATTCCTTAAAAAACTGGAAATAGAACTGCCTTATGACCCAGCAATCCCACTGCTGGGCATACACACCGAGGAAACCAGAATAGAAAGAGACACATGTACCCCAATGTTCATTGCAGCACTGTTTATAATAGCCAGGGCATGGAAGCAACCTAGATGTCCATCAACAGATGAATGGATAAGAAAGTGGTGGTACATAGACACAATGGAGTATTACTCAGCCATTAAAAAGAATACATTTGAATGAGTTCTAATGAGGTGGATGAAACTGGAGCCGATTATACAGAGTGAAGTTAGCCAGAAAGAACACCAATACAGTATACTAACATGTATATATGGAATTTAGAAAGATGGTAACGATAACCCTGTATGTGAGACAGCAAAAGAGACACAGATGTACAGAACAGTCTTTTGGACTCTGTGGGATAGGGCAAGGGTGGGATGATCTGGGAGAATGGCATTGAAACATGTATAATATCATATATGAAATGAATCATCAGTCCAGTTTCGATGCATGATACTGGATGCTTGGGGCTGGTGCACTGGGATGACCCGGAGGGATGGTACAGGGAGGCAGGAGGGAGGGGGGTTCAGGATGCGGAACACGTGTATACCTGTGGTGGATTCATGTTGATGTATGGCAAAACCAATACAATATTGTAAAGTAATTAACCTCCAATTAAAATAAATAAATTTGTATAAATAAATAAATAAAATGCAGTCTCCTTGGGCCCAAGTCAGCCATCTTGAGCCAGGAATTTAGAGTTGGAACCCAGGAATCTGCACTTTAAACACTCCTGATTGAGATCCTTTAGGCTCTTCAGATAAGAACTCTCAAGTGTGTCTGTAGGAACAGGGCCTCCATTCACTAAGACCACAGCCAATCTTTCATCCCACAACTTGAGAGTAGGGGGAGCTCTCCTGCCAGAAGCCCAGGTTTCCAAGAGGGAAAAACAGCCCAAGGGGTTCTGAGACAAGGGATTTGCCAGAAAGCACTGTGCTCTGGGATCCTAGTGGATTACAGCTTTGATAGTAATCTTTTTAAGTATAATTTTATTTATTTACTTTTGGCTGTGCTGGGTCTTCCTTGCTGCATGTGGTAAGCAGGGGCTACCCTTCCTTGTGGTGCTTGGGCTTCTCACTGCAGTGGCTTCTCTTGCTGTGCAGCATGGGCTTTAGGTGCTGGGGCTTCAGTAGCTGTGGCTCCCAGGTTCCCAAGTACAGGCTCAGCAGTTGCAGTGCAGGGGCTCAGTTGCTCTGTGGCATGTGGAATCACCTGTCCAGGGATCGAACACATGTCTTCTGCATTTCAGGCAGATTCTTTACCACTGAGCCATCAGGGAAGCCCTTGATAATGATCTTGAACCTCCTTAGTTTCCCCTACAGATCAATCAGAGAAACACTGATCCTTCCTTTCATTATAACAAAAGTTGGGTCAAGAATAAATGCTACATCAATGATAATGTACTTGAAAGGGTGAATATTATGATATGTAAATTATAGCTCCATAAAGCTGTTAAATAAACATTTTAAGACAATTTTTTTTTAAAATGAATGTAACTTGAGTGTGAGTGTCTTCAGGAGGTAAAGTATGCAAGCCTTTAAGATCTCCATGGCAAAATTCTTTGGGGCTCTTCAGAATTCATCTGTTCATCCAGCTTATAATTACTGAGACCTGCTCTAGGCACAGTTTAAGACCAGGTACTACAAACTGAAACTTAAAAATCTTTGAATAAATTGTATATGCTAACTCTTGCCCCATAGCTTCCAGGGAATGAGTTCATATAACAAGCACTGAAGTATGTTGATTTTCAGTTTGATTTCCTCATTATTTGCTGAACCAAGCTACCTGTAGGCTTCTGAATCTTTCCAATGTAAGAATTTAATTTGGTGACAAACAGACCAAAGCAGAGAGGGCAGCAGGAACCATTTAATCTGCATAAGGAGAGTTGTATTTACTGTGATTCTATCAACCAGAAGAACAAAGGGGGCCTGGCAGGGAAGGCTTCTTTTTATGACACTGCCAATGTCCTGAATCTAAGGAGTCAGTGCTCTCTGTGATAATCTGGGGAAAATCCTGAAAAAGCCACAGCTCCAAGAGTAACCTCCAGGGAGAGGACTTGGACAGCCAGGAGCCACTGGCTATACCGAGGGCTTCCCAGATGGTGCTAGTGGTTAAAAAAAAAAAAAAAAAATCTGCCTGCTAATGCAGGACATGAAAGAGACATGGGTTCGATCTCTGGGTCTGGAAGATCACTTGGAGGAGGGGATGGCAACCTACTCCAGGATTCTTGTCTGGAGAATGCTATGGACAGAGGAGCCTGGCAGGCTACAGTCCATGGGGTCACAAAAAGTCACACATGACTGAGTATGAGCACGTCAGCTTCAGGAACAAACAGAAGATGAGAGGTAGGCTTTTCCCTTTCCTTCTCTGCAGCCCATAATTAGATCTTATAATCCTGTGAAGCCCATAGAAACAGCAAGCCAAAGAAAACATCTTTGGCAAATAGGTATTAATATAAAATTAGATGACGGGAGTGACAACTTCAGTCTCTTGCAAAAGTTCAAGAAAGGTCTAGTCACTTTTGTCATTTCTTTCTTAAAAACAAAAAATTTCTTTGATTTGGCTGCGCTGGGTCATAGTTGCCACATGAGGAAATTTTAGTTGTGACATATGGTATCTAGTGCCCTGACCAGGGATTGAACCCAGGGCCCCCTGCATTGGGAGCACAGATTTTTAGCCCCTGGACCACCAGGAAGCACTGCTGCTGCTAAGTCGCTTCAGTAGTGTCAGGAAGCACTGCTACCATACATTTCTTTACCAACAAACTCCACAAAGGCAGAGGGCATTGCTTCATTTGTAACTAATTTTAATTAATCTTCCCTTTTGTGGTGCCAGAAGAGCCGTGAAATCTGATTCCATTTGCAGGGGCTCATAACAAGTGCACAGTGAAAATCCTCGAGGAACAGAACTCTGACAATTGATGCTGTGCAGTCTGGGTCACTTCTCTTTATTTCTACCCAATAAAAAGAATGCCAGAGTCATCAACGAGCATAGACGGCTCAATGTTTTACTGTCCGTTTTAAGTTATCACCAGCCTCTCAGCCTTCCTCTCCACTCAAAGAGCCTTAATTTTCCCTTTCATCATGTTTATCCTGACATGAGTTTTAAACTACCCACAGGTAAAAAAAATTCCAGTAGATAAGGAGAATCAGTAGGACCTAGATCTAAAGAATATTAGGGGGGGAAAAAGGGAATTAACATATATAAAACATCTACTATATGCTGAATATTAGCCTACACACATTGTGTTAACCCTAAAACCAAATTTTCAGTGTAAGCATTGCTCTTCTATTCTACAGATTGAATAACTAAAGTAAGAAGTTAAACAAAATGCCTTCTAGCAAACATTAAAGCCAAATTTGAAAGCTGAGCCTGACCTCTTCCATCAAACTGTGGTGTTTCAAAATTCAATAAAGAATTGGACTCTTTTCATGAAGGTCAATTAGCACAATGCACAATGTGTCTTTCCCATTTCTGCTTGATTGCCTGCTGATCTAAAATTTAAGAAGTTCCATCAGCACGCAGAACTGTGATGTCTTTATTATACTTCAAGACTTAAACATGGTCCCCATCACCATGGTCCACAATCCACTGTCCTTTTTCTTTTATATTTTTGGTGTTTATTTTCTTTCATGTCATTTTCTTGATTGCAAGCCATGTCTGCTCTGGCTGAATTCTTCCTTTCTAGGTTTACCTCAGACCACCTGTCCACTCTAGTTAGGCAGCTGTCTTCACAATCTCAAGGTTTCTGTCCCTCTTTTTCCTTAACTTGGCATGACATCTTGCAGTAGCAGTCTCCCTTAGCTTCCCTGTTAGAAAACCTTTCCCTGTGGATATAAACAGCCTGCTCTCAAACCCCTGGAACAAAGCATTCTCTCTACTATGTGACCCAGTCCCTGGGCATGGCTGACTTGGATACAGTGGCTTGGCGGTAAAAAAATCTGCCTGCAATGCAATCGACTTGCAGGAGACATGGGTTTGATTCCTGAGTTGGGAATGTCCCCTGGAGTAGGAAATGGCAACCAACTCCAGTATCCTTGCCTGGGAAATCCCATGGACAGAGGACCCTGGCAGACTACAGTCCATGGGGTCACAAGAGTTGGACATGACTGAGCAAACGGAACAACAACTCCAGAGGAGCAATCGATAGGCTGGCTAGTTGCAAACGATATATAGGGTCCTTCCCACACAGAAAGAAGTTCTGCCAATGGAAAGCAGAAGCTATAACTGGGTGGAGCTTAGGCAAGATAAATGATAAACTTCTGTCCTGTAAGAGGAAAGAGATTAAGCAGTCTTTTTTTTTTTTTTTTTTAATGATGGTGGGAATGGTAAGTATAAAAATGCAAATAGTATTTAGGCTCCATTGACCATACCTTGGACTGATAGACCAGGGGTCTATTCAAGATGGTGGATTAGAAGGAGGTGTGCTCATCTTCTGCGAGAACTCCAAAAGTGCAACTCCCTGCTGAACAACCATCGACAGGAGAATGTTGGGTCCCACCAAAAAATGATGCCTCACATCCAAGGGCAAAGGAAAAGCCCCAACAAGATGGTAGGAGGGGCAAAATTACGTTTAGAATCAAGCCCCATATACCCGCCAGAGACGCTCAGAGGGTTCAAACAAAACAGTGCACACCAGGACGCAGCGGCCCCACAGAGACTGAGCCAGACCTGCCTTTGATCCTCTGAGCGTCTCCTGTGGAGGAACGGGTCAGCAGTGGCCTGACGCAGGGACAGGCGCTCTGACTGCAGCAGACCGAGGGCACGGAGCATGTGGCATAAACCCTCTTGGAGGAGGTGGCCATTAGCCCCACCATAGAGCCACCGAGCAGACGAGAACCCCTAGGGAATTTGACTTTGGAGACCAGTGGGACTCGATTACAGAACTTGCACTGGACTGGGGAAGCAGACTCTGGGAGGGCACAAACTTGGGGTTGGTACACTGGGATGACCCAGAGGGATGGTTTGGGGAGGGAGGTGGGAGGGGTGTTCAGAATGGGGAACATGTGTATACCCGTGGCAGATTCGTGTTGATGTATGGCAAAACCAATACAATATTGTAAAGTAATTAACCTCCAATTAAAATAAATAAATTTTAAAAATAAATAAATAAAAATAAAAAAATAAACCTCGTGTGTGCCAGGAGACACGAGAAAGGAACAGTGTTCCCACGAGAAACTGAGTCAGACTTGCCTGTGAGTGTCCAGGAGTGGAGAGGGGAATACCAGACCGCCTTATGTGCCTCCAGGAGTTGGTGATAGATAGGGCGGCCTTGTGTGATGCAGTCCGTGGGGACTGCAAAGAGGTGGACACTACTGAGCCACTGAGCTGAACTGGACTGGTATGCGGAACTCCCCAACTGAGGATCAAACCTGCGACCCCTGCCGTGGAAGCACAGAGTCTTAACCATTGCACCACCGGGCAAGTCCTGCGCCAGAATTCTTCACAGGACTTTGAGTGTTCTTTGAAGTTGGGAGAAAGAGTCACCTCTGGATTCTAAAGCACTTTATTTCCCAAATTCTAGTCACCTAAAATGTAGTTGAATTTTCTTTCCTAACTGAAATTTATAAAACAACCTCATTGTTGTGTTAAAATTGTATTTTTTTACATGGGATACCTGAAGTCCATTCCTTTTTCCTTGCAACTCAAAGAACCCTGGTAGAATACTTTCCTTTTGTTGACCAACCCAGCACTCACCCATCTGTCTACCCACTTCCCCATGAAACCATCCCTAAATGAATGCAGTCTGTCTACTAATGTGATACGTGTTCCATAATTACTGTTCAACTTCACACTGACTGTTTTCTATTTTACTCTTATGTCTCCAGTTAGATAGCAGCCCCCTAATATTTAGGGACAATTTTGGCTCAACCTGAATGTTAACAAAACACTCAATCTTATTCCTTCCATCAAATCTTCAGAGTAAAAGAAAATAACAGTGTGGATTATACCTAGCAGCACTTTTGCACAGACTCCTAGAACTTCCTGGTGGGCGGGCTGCATTGTTACTGCATAAACCTCTTTAATTTGCATATGTGAATACTCAGACCAGTTAATGGTCAGCCAGCTAAGAAGATTCAGCCTGAACTCTCTCATCTTGGAAGGTCTGGGGTGACCCAAATACGGATGAGCCAGATGGAGAGTTTTACTTTATAACAAAGGATCAGCTTTCCACTGATAGGAGACCACCTCGGTCATAGTGACACACACCGATAGGGCTTCTAGTGTCTAAATTATGAAGGCTCTCGCCAGGGCACTTTTATTCTCTTTTTTTAAAAAAAATAGTAGTGACTTTCTAAAGCTGGGTTATTTTTATAGTAAGAGAACTCCTGGAACAGTAAACAGGAGGTAAGTGTATCAGGCTTAAAGGTGAAAGGGGTTATTTAAGAGTGTTATCAGAGCTAGCCAGTTGCAAACACACAGAGTATCAGAAAACTATAAAGCTTTCCCTTCCTAGCAGGGCTCAGTTATTCATCAGACCACCCTGCTGCAGGGGGAGGATCCTTATAAACTTGGTGTCATAGAACTCTTGAGGTGTCCACACCTCTGGGCAACCTGCTGTACAGATGAACAGTTTAAAGAGTGAACATTATGCTTCGGTCCTTCTTTATCCCCAGTGCATTAGGGTTTTGAAAGTTATCAAGAAAAAAATAATTTGTTGTTCAGTCACTCAGTTGTTGTGTCCCACTCTCTGTGACCCCATGAACTGTAACACACCAGGCTTCCCTGTTCTTCACTGTCTGCTGGAGATTGCTCAGACTGAGGACCATTGAGTTCCTGACGCCATCCAACCATTTCATCCTCTGTCACCCCCTTCTCCTCTGGCCCTCCATCTTTCCCAGCATCAGGGTCTTTTCCAATGAGTCAGCTCTTTACCTCAGGTGGCCAAACTATTGGAGTTTCAGCTTCAACATCAGTCCTTCCAATGAATATTCAGGGTTGATTTCCTTTAGGATGGACTGGTTTGATCTCCTTGCTCTCCAAAGGACTCTCAAGAATCTACTCAGGCACCACAGTTCAAAAGCATCAATTTCTTCAGTGCTCAGCCTTCTTTATGGTCCAGCTCTCACATCCACACATGACTACTCCTGCCACTTTCCAAGTGCAAAGGTGAGTCTATGATCCTAAGAGTGGAAAAATTACTCACGGGAAATGACACAGCAAGTTAGTGGCAGGGCTGGAATTGAACCTAAATCTTTGGAAGCTTGCAAACCATGATTTTGACCCGTTACTCTGACATTTATCTCTCCTTCCCAAGGAACACTAATCTTGATTGATCTTGTAGGAAATCATTATAAAATACAGGAAAGGGGGGTTTCATGGTCAAATTATCCTCCTGCAGCATCTGCCTTTGGGAGCTGCACAGTGCGTTGTAGCGCGCTGAAGGAACAGAGAAAGTCAGCAGCAGCGATGCATGCTTTTCTTGTTTAACTCAGATTCCCAAATTAATCTGACTGCAGCACCCTATTTCACAGCGTTCTTTTGCCAGGGACACATCTTGGACAGCAACGCACACCAAGTTCAGCCTTGGTGAGCAGAGCCGGAAAACCCCATACAGTTAAATATGAAATGATACTTTCCCTTATGGAGAAAGATAAAATGGACAGAGAGATATATAATATATTATATAAAAATGTATATTATAGTGTCCTAAATACTTTCAGTATACATTTCATTATTATATTTTTTTCATATAATTTGCTCACTCACCATTAATCTTTTTAAAGTCATATGTTTGAAACAGCTTTTTAAACCAAGGAACACTGTCATGGTTTTACATTGAATGTGCTGACTGTAGACACGGCAAAGCAGGAGCACAAAAGAAAAAGGAAAGCTGGATGGAAACATACCCTGAGCCTGGGACAGGGAGGGGGAGCCAAGAAGTCTCTTCACCTTCCCTGGGGGTTTGCTTCACCCATGTGGAGGGAAGCCCCCATTAGCCCTCAGTGAACAATGGCAGGAGTGGGAGGGAAGTCTTGCTCTGGGGTCTTCATTTTTGTCCACAGAGGACCATGTAAGAGCAACAGAGAGCCAAGGAAGGAAGCGCCCAGTGGGAAGGAGTCATCAGCCCCATCACAGAGGAAGCCAGTGTTATCCCAGTTCCCTTTTCTCCTGACATAACACCCTCACTTTTTTTGCAAAGAAAGAAAGTGAAAACATTAGCAGCTCAGTTGTGTCTGACTCTCTGTGACCCCATGGACTGTAGCCCATCAGGCTTCTCTGTCCATGGGGATTCTCCAGGCAAGAACACTGGAGTGGGTTGTCATTCCCTTCTGCAGGTGATCTTCCTGACCCAATGATCGAACCCGGGTCTCCTGCATTGCAGGCAGATTCTTTACCATCTGAGCCGCAGGGAAGCTCCAACTTTGTTGCAATGGGGAAGAAAAGAGCCCAGCAGTGACACTGACCTCTCACCAGGAAGGGGCTAGTCATGGTTCTGAGTCAGCATCAGGGTGTGACCTCTGCAAAACCAGGGGTGTCTATTTTTTTTTTTAATTATTTTTACTGGAGTATAGTTGCTTTACAATGTCGTGTTAGTTTCTACTCTACAGCCACTATTCCAAAAGACACACATATCCCAATGTTCATTGCAGATTTATTCATAACAGCCAGGAAATGGAAGCAACCTAAATGTCCACCAACAGGGGGATGGATAAAGAAGATGTGGTACATATGTACAATGAAATATTACTCTGCCATAAAAAGGATGAAGTTGGGTCATTTGTAGAGACATGAATAGACCTAGACACTGTCATACAGAGTGAAGTAAGTCAGAAAGAAAAAAAACCTAGGTGTCTATTTCCACAAAGTTTTCCTTCCATCTTTCAGACTCCACCCCTTGTGGACCTAGACACAGTTCATACTTCTCTGCCTAAATTGTCTTACTCATCACTTCTTTTCCTGTAACAGTTCCTAGGCTCTGCATCTTTTCCAACCACAGACCTCCTGTCACTCTCTTCCATAATCTATACAAAACTCATCAAGCCAGACTTCTCACTAAAAACTGAATTATGATTTTACTCCCATTCTAGTCATCTTTTTTTATGAAGAACTGGGTCATGGTCATATTATATTAGCAATATTTATTTTGGGTCAAACAGTCCTAGTTTTCCATCCTAACTATACTTCAAGACAACTGTGTGACTGTGAGGAAGTTTCTTAACCTCTAAGAAGCTAAGTTTCTTGTGTCAAAAAGGAATATACCATATGGATGTTCCAGGGTTGCTTATAGTCTAGGGATTTGACAAATGAAAAAGAGTAATAATATGCTAACTGCTTAGAGCAGTGTCCTGCATAAAGGTTTGATTTTAGGGAAAGTCACCTCCCTTCTTACCATGACACTGGAAAGGCTCAAACTCAGCCCATGTGAGGGGTCATTGTTACAGACTGATGGTAGGTGGGAAGAGTTTAGTTACAGATAGTGAGAAGTGCCTATTCTCATTAGTAAGTGTATGAGTGGGGAATGCTCTAGATATATATGCACCATGCAAAAAAACCCTGTCTTCTTCCCAAATGAGATCTCACAGACAAGAATAAAGAGCCTTGCAATTAGATACAGATAAACCAGCTAAAGGGCTTCCCAGGTGGATCACTGATAAAGAATCCACTTTCCAGTGCAGGAGATGTGGGTTCAGTCCCAGGGTCAAGAAGATCCCCTGGAATAGAAAATGGCAACCCACCCTAGTATTCTTACCTAGAAAATTACATGGACAGAGGAGCCTAGCTGGCTACAGTCCACAGTCACAAAGAATCAGATAGGACAGAGTGGCTAGAAAATATCTTTGACCTTTTTGAGCATCAGTTTCTTCACCTATAAAATTTTGCTTTGGAAAAATTCCTATTTAGTTCTTCCACCTATTTTTTTTTTTTCCAATAGTAAGTACTATAGTACTATATGATCCAGGGTTGGTTGAATGTATGCATAAGAAGGAATTATGCATACAGAGGAACTCAGTATAGGGAGGAACTGTATATATTTAGCTGCTGCTGCTAAGTCACTTCAGTCGTGTCTGCTCTGTGCGACCCCATAGACGGCAGCCCACCAGGCTCCCCCGTCCCTGGGATTCTCCAGGCAAGAACACTGGAGTGGGTTGCCATTGCCTTCTCTGATATATAATTTAGAGAGGCAACTATGAGTTATATGTGGATTTTCACCTGCATGAAGAGTCAGTGATCCCTAATCCCAACACTGTTCAAGGATCAACTGTGAACTATCATTTTTCTATGTTAAGATGAGGAAACTGACACAGATACATCCCCCTGACTTGCCTAAGGTACCCATCTAGTATTTGGCAAATCCTGGAATCCAAATGTTAGTCATTCAGTCGTGATCAGCTCTTTGCGACACCATGGACTGTAGTCAGCCAGGCTTCTCTGTCAGTGGAATTCACCGGGTAAGAACAACGAAGTGGGTAGCCATGCCCTTCTCTGGGGCGTTTTCCCAACCCAGGGACGGAACCCGTGTCTCCTGCACTGCAGGCAGATTCTTTACCACCTGAGGCACCAGGTCGTCTATTTGAGGCAGTCTAGCCTCAGAGCATCTCCACTGAGGGCTCCATTCTACTCTCTCAAAATTCAGAAAAATGAACTCCTGGCTGATACCCTGTATTTGAGAACATGATTTTTGAAAGAGTACCATATATCATAATCTTCATAATATTTGGCATCAATCATGATCTTTAAGTGCCAGGAACTGAAAACAAATCAGTCTGACTTAGGAATACATAGAAGAAATATTGAGAAGTTCACAGCATGAACAGGAATGCTAGAGAACCAGGGTCAGAAAAGAGGTATTGAGAGCAGTGCCTACACAGATAAGACACCTGAAAATCATGTCATATGATTCAAGCCAGCTTCTTACTGAGAACAACTATATTGTTGCTCAGTTGCTAAGTTGTGTCCAGCTGTTTGCAACAACTATACACCTGGATAAACTCATACACACACACACACACACACACACACCTATGCACATCATATATTTCAAAAAACTAGATTAAATGCATAGACTTTGGAATCCCACTGCCTGAATTTGAAACTCGACACCAGCTTTACAGGCTGCATGGTTTTAAACAAGCATTTACTCTTGTTGTGCTTCAGTTGTTGCATCTGTAAAATGGGGGTTATAATAAAATCCATCTCGTAAGACTCTTGCAACAACCTTCTTGTTAATCTTTACATGGTCATCTTGCAAGCAGAGTGATTGCAAACCAATTCCTAGAGGAATGGCACTTGAATAAATATGGGAGGGAGAATGAGCTGGAAATAAGATGGTAATGGGCAAAGTCATTTTGCAAACCTAAAGTCAGTCCGGTTGGGGTGACGGACATTTTTTTCATGTGACATTGATAACATTCTCCTCTATCTCTTTGCTTTTCAGTTTTCCTCACTCAGTTCCAAAGGCTAAGCTAATCTCCTGCATGCATTTCTAAGCCTCCTACTCCCAAAGATTCCCAGGTCCCAGATTTCTAAACCTGCTGCCTTACCCACAGGCGTGCATGCATGCTAAGCTGCTGCAGTTGTGTCCAACTCTTTGTGACCCTATGGACTGTAGCTTGCCAGGCTCCCCTATCCCTGGAATTCTCCTTGCAAGAGTACTGGAGGGGATCAAATTCTTGTCTCCTCTGAGTCATTGGGGAGCCCTGCCTTACCCTCAAGCAACCTTTATTTCAAAAGCACCCAGAAAACCTCTGGCTTTTCTAGGCTTCCTCGGGCCCAATGACTTACCCTGCAGCCCCAATGTCAGTCTGGTCAGGGGAGAGAGACATTTTTTATGTGACATTGATAATGTCCTCCTCTATCTCTTTGCTTCTTGCTTGTTTCAAGTTTCATCCGCCCTCATGACAGAAGGGAGAAAGAAAACCAATACAATTTCCTTCCTGAGAGTACTGCAGGATCTGATAGAACCCCAGAAGAACAAAGCTGGAGTCTTTACTGCTTGGTACATGATCACCTGAGCCGTCAGCTCAAATCTCGCTGCAGAATATTTATTGCTGGTGATAACGTAAGAGGCAGAAAGATCGCAGCATGATTTGGGAATGTGTGGTGGCATTCGATCCTCTCAGCCATGGGGGGGAAATCTCCAGCCTTAGGTTCTGAGAAAGCTGACTTCGAAGGTCAGAAAGAGAGAATCAGACACTACCTCCACACCCTCATCCATGAAACAATTCCTTGGGCATGTGAAATCTTCTTTCTAGGTCAGTGAACTGTAGAAAAGAAAAACCCAACTGAGCCCAGGCCAAAAAGGCCAGGAGCCTAATTCAACAATGTGGGACAAATAACCCTGTCTTTTCTCTTTGTTGGTTATATCGGTGCAATGTTGTTTATATACAAATCTAAATCCAAAGATATTTGCTTTGGCAAGGAATTAGTAATTATGCATTCTTAAATTCACATTATCTTTACCACTTGTAAAATCCACTGTCATGTGTTCTTATTCAATCGTACCAAACTGTTTGTGATAATTTTTTATTATTGCCACATAAAATCAAATGACAGATTTTATGTCCAGAAACATCGGGGAATGTGGTTAAGGTTACCAAATTAGCAAGTGGTAGCTTGTGAGCTACTCTAATGGCTAGCCAAAACAGAGAACCCAAGTCTCAAAGAATTGCCAGAACTTGGTTATGGGCCTCTAAGACTCTGTCGGGTGTGATTTAGAAAAAATATTAGTCAATTACAAACAACTAAGAACTATACAGTTTCACAGCATTTATTTATCTGATCATGCTGCTAACTTACTTCATTAGTCTCCGACTCTTTGTGACCCCATGGACTATAGCCCACCAGGTTCCTCTGTCCATGGAATTTTCCAGGCAAGAATACTGGAGCATGTGGCCATTTCCTACTGCAGGGGTTCTTCCTGACCTAGGGATCGAACCTGTATCTCCTGCATTTCTTTATTGGCAGGTAGGTTTTTTACCACTATTAACTGGGCTCCTGAATTTTGCTAAGTAATGTGCTAAGTTTCGTGGATACATCACAGAACAAAATACATAAAACTGTTGCTTCCCTGGAACTTATTCTATGACTTCATCAGTTAATTTCTTAATTTAAACTAAATCTGAGTGTGTGTTAGAGGCCTCTGAAAAATGGGTGGAATCTGTCCACACTGATCTTAATTTTGAGATGGTGAACCCAAGGCCTACAATAAATCAAGGGAGTGTACAGGTCTGTCCACTTTCCTGGTGGCTTCCCTGGTGGCTCAGATGGTAAAGTGTCTGCCTGCAGTGCGGGAGACCTGGGTTCTATTCCTGGAGCAGGAAGATCCCCTGGAGAAGGAAATGGCAATCCACTCCAGCTTTCTTGCCTGGAAAATCCGATGGACGGAGGAGCCTGATAGACTACAGTCCATGAGGTCACAAAGAGATAGACTACAGTCCATGAGGTCACAAAGAGTCCGACACGACTGAGCGACTTCACTTTCACTTTCACTTTCAGAGGTCTATCCAGTGGAAAACCCCAGGTGCAAAATTTAAGGAGGGAGTGGTGGTTAAAAAAAAAACAAACACTCAGTAATGAAGATAAATTATATTTCAATGCAGTACTTTTAAAAATCAAAATTAATGCAAAAATCCATTGTGGCTATAGTGTCAAAGATATAAATAAAGTCAAGGTTTTTGTCTTTAGCTTCCTTAGCCTTGACAGGGCTCTGAAAATCAGAATCAAGCTCCTGCCTCATGGAAAATAAACTATTTTATTACTAACTAAATTATTTTTATATCATTGTGATAAAAAATAAAAATAAGTTCTTGGGATGTACCATCCCCATGCTTTTCTTGTATCCAATAAAGACCCTTCTGCTAATGGAGAATCTATTTTCAGGTCCTTAATACATGGAGAATAAACTAGAATTCAAAACATTTTAAAAAATGACATCATCTTCCCAAGGTACCTTCTGCAGAGCAACACAGTGTTTGCCAGCCCATGTGTTACTGTGGGATACCTCAGCTGACAGTTCTGAATTGGCAAGTTCAGTTAGCCTCAAGGCCATGAGAACCTTCAAGTCTTAATCTCAGTGTCCCCGCTGTGATGTGGAAGGTCCCCGAGTATGGTCCCCCGAGCCGTCTCACCCTTCACCATGTTTTCATTTGGTAAATATTTGACCAGTGCAATCACACCCCCTCTCAGGCCACTGTATCATCAGTGTTGTGCCTTTTGAATTGGTGTCCTTATCATTAGCATCCCCAACATTCCAAATCCTGCTTAATTCTTGCTATTCCTTCTCTTTGACTCAACAGAGTCTAGAAGGGAGGGAAAATATGGTCTACATTTTCATATCCTTTTCTCCAAGTACATTGTTAACTGTGCCAAAGCATAGAAAGTAAAAAGTGCCCATGGGCATCCAATCAATAAGAAAAATGACATTCCCACCAATCATTGTAGTACTCTGTCACCAATGAACTGTCACTAAACATGGTGCATCTAATGGTCACAATACTACGTATTATCCAGCAATTCTGACTCACTACCATTGCGCCAGGGTTCCTATGATGGCTCAGTGGTAAATATCTGCCTGCCGATGCAGGAGATACAGGTTTGATCCCTGGGTTGAGTGAGAAGATCCCCTGGAGAAGGAAATGGACATCTACTCCAGTATTCTTGCCTGGAAATTCCCATGGACAGAGGGGCCTGGTGGGCTACAGTCCATGGAGTCACAAAAGAGTCAGACATGACTTAGCAATTAAACAACAATACCCATTGTGCCTAGCTCTATACATGTTCATCTTGCATGACCCTAAGTTAAAGTTTCCCACGCATTGCTTATAATTGTCCTCTTGATACAGATGGAGGAAATGTGCTAACTTGCTCAAGGTCACACAACTCAAGTGACTAAAGCTGAGGTTTAGATCCAATACCTACTCTTCTCTAACTGTTCCACATTAGGAACCCAACTCTATAATACAGCCAAAATCAGCCCTGGCTTGGTTATGGCTGAAGCACAGTGCATTTCCAGATCTTACATATAGTACTGAACAATGGTTCAGAAAACCAGAAATCTAATTTCACCTACTACAAGTATTTGCTTATGGCCTTGACTCTCTCACATATTATGGAGACACTGTTCTTCACTATGTAAAACAGAAGTTGATAAGCATGCCATGTAACTCAGTACATCATTTCTGGATCCAATAAGTCAGTTTATATTTCAATGTCTTAAAACATACAAGTCACAATGTACTCTTAAGCTAATACCATTATATTCCATTACAGTATTGCTGAATGATTTATTTTGCATATTCCTCTGCTCTTTGACTTCAATAGTGAAGGTTAAACAAAATACCATCAAATGGTTTTTCAGTTTATGCTTTATGCCAGACGCTGAGCTAGATGTAGGGGCTCCAGTGATGAGTAAGATATGAATCAGGCCCTTTCAGAGTTCACAGTCTAGTGGATGGTTCCCAAAACCACAGTTCTACTTAGAAGGGTTTTAGTGAAATCTTCAGGTATATATGTGTGTGCCTTGGTTTTTAGGACTGTTTCAGCCATGAATGCATGTGGCGCTCACTAGCCCTGTCTCTGCCACTCCATAGCCCACCAGGCTTCTCTGTCCATGGGATTCTCCAGGCAAGAATACTGGAGTGGGTTGCCGTTTCCTCCTCCAGGAGATCTTCCTGACTCCTGAATCTCTTGTTCGGCAGTCTCTTCTTTACCACTGTACCACCTGGGAAGCCCACACCTCTTGCTGACATCAGACCACAGTTCAACGGGCCACCTTGGTCTTTGACTTAGTGGTGCACATACACTCTATACCCTGGCAGAAAAGGCAAAATTCGGTCTACAGTAAGATGTTTCTGAAACAGTGTATCAGTGTATCAGAGGAGAAAGGATCCCACCGGAAAAACTGTCACAGCTGCTCACACATGCACCTGAGCAGATACAAGCATATGAAGATGATGCACATCAAGGCTTACCTAGAGACTCACCCAGGCCTTTGTTTTTTTTTTTGTTTTTTAAATTTTCAATGTGGACCATATTTTTTAAGTCTTTACTGAATTTGTTAAAATATCACTGTTTTTTATGTTTTGGTTTCTTTGTCTGCAAGGCATGTGGGAGCTTAGCTCGCTGACCAGGGATCAAGCCCAATCTCCTGCATTGGAAGGCGACGTCTTAACCACTGGACCACCAGGGAAGTCCCAGCCTTTGTCTCTTAACAGAGGACTGGAAAAAGAGGCCGCCATCACTCTTAGGCTGGACCTAGCATTGTTTGATGCCCTCATGCCTTTTGAACTTTTCCCAGGCTGTTTCCTCTCCTAACCTAACCTCCCAACAATTACTTAATTATCCCCGAAGCACCTCTTTCTCTAAGAAATCTTCTCTGACCAATCACAAGACTCTACACTACCCTGGAAGAGTCACTTGATCTTTTGTGTGTTTCCAAAACAGCTAAAAGATGTTTCTGGGCTTCTGTCTGTTCCTGTGAGCTCCTTGAATGAAATTATTTATTTTGTCCCCTTATATATGAAAAGTGAAAGTGCCAGTGGCTTATTTGTGTCTGACTCTTTGTGATTCCATGGACTGTAGCCCCCCAGGCTCCTCTGTCCATGGAATTTTCCAAGCAAGAATACTGGAGTGGGTTGCCATTCCCTTCTCCAGGGGATCTTCCCAACCCAGGGGTCGGATCAGGGTCTCCAGCAATGCAAGCAGATTCTTTACTGTCTGAGCTACCAGGGAAGCCCTTAATCTATATATAGTGGCAACATAAAAGAAATAATCACAACTCTGCATTCATTCATTTATTCAACCTATATTTAACTTTCAGCTTTATTGACTATCTTTCAAGGATATTATCTCTGCTGCAGCACTCTCAAATATTGCCTGTTTTTTTTTCTCTCTCATATCTCATATATCACTGAGCATAAATATCCTCCTTGCTCCCCGTTTTTACCTGCAGCTCACTGTTTCTTCTTCTTCTGTAAACTTCACCCCACCTCCAGCTCCTCTGATGTCTGTGGCGAAAGACTATACTTTTGCTACTGATCATCATTCCCATGGAGTCACCTGCATGCTTCAGATCACTTCTCTTCATTCCTTGAATATTTTAGCACTAAATGGACCCAAATTTTTCTGTAATTCTTGAAGACATCAACATCCAAGCAGATGACCCCTCCAAATTCCTAGCCCCTTAATTTCTTGGTCTCTGCCTCCAATGGCTTTTTCTTTGATCTCATCTACTTATTCCCAAAGGTCCTACCCAAGAAATCTTTTAAAGTTTTTTGTTTGTTTGTTTTTTAAAATTTTATAATGTGTTATAATTCAAACAGCAATGTGAATCAGCCATAATTATACATATAGCCTCCTCTTGAGCCCTCCTGAGCCTCTCTCGCTTCCTCCCATCCCATCACAGAGGGCCAGACTGGGCTCCTTGTGTTAGTCAGCAACTTCTCAATAACTGTCTGTTTTACACACAATAGTGTATATATGTTGATGCTACTTTCTCCATTCATCCCACTCACTCCTTCCCCCACTGTGTCAACAAGTCCATTCTTTTCAGTCGCATTTCCATTCGTTCCATGTGAATAGGTTCATTAGTGCCTTTCTTCTATATTCCATACATGTGTGTTAATACAGGATATTTGTCTTTCTCTTTCTGACTTGCTTTACTCTGTATAACAGACTCTAGGTTCATCCATCTCACTAGAAGTGACTCAACTTCATTTTTTTTGATGGCTAAAGTGTTAGTCACTCAGTCATGTCTGACTCTTTGTGACTCCATTGACTTTAGCCACCAGGCTCCTCTGTCCATGGAATTCTTCAGGCAAGAATAATGGAGTGGGTTCCCACTTCCTTCTCCTTTTATGGCTAACATACCACTGTATGTATGTAGCACATCTTCTTTATACATTCATCTGTCGAAGGACTTTTTTTTTTTATTTAATCACCTCACCCCTTCTTTAATTTCATTTTCAAGCATCTTTTATCTTTCTAGAAACTGTTATTTAGAACCTGACTCTTGGATTTCTCAACTCTGCCAAGACCTGCGTTCATGGGCCCTGCTGTCTTTTCAGGCCCCATGGCTCTTTAGCATCCCCACTGCCCATCTCACCGGCTTATTCTCCATGGTTTATCATTAATCACTCCTGACATTTACTCTTAACCACTTTGCTGTCTTTACGGCCATCATTCTTGTCTGGCAAAACCCATGGTTACAGACAAATATTGCCCACTGCAGGTTTGATCAGAGCAAGGAAACACAGCTGAGGAACCAGTCACATGTTTACATTCATGGGCATGTATTGCAAATTGGACTTTGAGCAGGAAAGTAAACTCTTCTCATAGGAAATCCTACAGGTTCTGTGGCAAAGAACATGCATAGTCAACCCGTTATAGAACAATGAGAGAATAAATACTTGGAAGCATTAAAACAATCTTCAGTGGTAGCAATACAAATAAGCAAGTTCATTTAATATCTATTTCAAAGACAAAGAGCAGAAAGGAAACATAAAAGAGGAGAAGAAATTAAAAAAATGATCTTGAATATGATAATTGTGTATTAGTGTTAGTTATCCCCCTTTAAAAAAAATTAAGGAGGAATAAGTACAGTTTGTGAAATGGACAAAAAGCTCTTTGTCCAACTCTTTGTGATTGTAGCCTGCCTGGCTCCTCTGTCCCCAGAATTCTTCTGGCAAGAATACTGTAGTAGGTTGCCATTCCTTTCTCCAGGGGATCTTCCTGACCCAGGGCTCAAACTCAAGTCTCCTGCATTGTAGGCAGATTCTTTACCATGTGAGCCACCTGGGTCATCCAAGGGAACCTATCACAGAGGTGGCTGGCCATGTAAGTATGGAGCTCTGGGGAGAAGTCAGGGCTAGAGATAGTAATTTGAACATTATCTATACTTATTTGTTATTTGAACATAATAGGGTCCATTGAGGATAGAATATAAACATGCAAGAGCTGAGGGCCAAGAATTAAGCTATAAGGCAACTGGATGAGAAAGTCAAGACATCAACAATTTGAGAACTGGTGAGTAGACACACTGGGGAGGGGCGTCATGGAAACCAAGAGGACACTAGTGTGTGCCAGACACTTGACATACACTTTCCATCCTCACACCTTGCTGGACAGGCATTAGTATTTCCACTTAACGAGTGAATATATATCAAAAATTAGAAAGACTGATGACCACATCTAAGTCCACACAAGAATTATATTTTAACATTGGTGATCAAGCTGAAGTCCAGTAACTTCAAAATTCCTGTGTCCCTATACTACAAAGTTACAGTCTTCAAGTACTGGCACAAAAATAGAAATATAGACCAATGGAACAGATAGAAAGCCCAGAAATAAACCCAGGCACCTATGGGTACCTTATTTTTGACAAAGGAGGCAAGAATAAACAATGAGGCAAAGATAGCATCTTCAATAAATGGTGCTGGGAAAACTGGAAAGCTACATGTAAAAGAATGAAATTCGAACACTTCCTAACACCATACACAAAGATAAACTCAAAATGGATTAAAGACCTAAATGTAAGAGCAGAGACTATGAAACCGTTAGAGGAAAACATAGGCAGAACACTCTAAGACACAAATCATAGCAGGACCCTCGATGACCCACCTACTGCACTTAGTTGCTCACTACTGTCTGACTCTTTCTGACCCCATGGACTGTAGGCCACTAGGCTCCTCCATCCATGGGAATTCTCCAGGCAAGGACACTGGAGTTGGTTGCCATGCTCTCCTGCAAGGGGATCTTCCCAACCCAGGGATCAAACCCAGGTATCCCACATTGAAGGCATATTCCTTACTGTCTGAGCCACCAGGGAAGCGTGACCCACCTGCTAGAGTCATGCAATAAAAACAAAAATAAACAAGTAGGACATAATTAAACTTAAAAGTCTTTGCACAGCAGAGGAAACTATAAACAAGATGAAAAGGCAACCTTCAGATAGGAGAAAATAATAGCAAATAAAACAACAGAAAAGTGACTAATTTCTAAAATATACAAGCAGGCCATACTACTCAATACCAGAAAAACGAACAACCCAATCAAAAATGGGAAAAAGACCTAAACAGACATTTCTCCGAAGAAGACATATAGATGGCTAACAAACACATGAAAAGATGCTCAGTATCACTCATTATTCAGTTCAGTTCAGTTCAGTTCAGTCGCTCAGTCCTGTCCAACTCTGTGCAACCCCAGGAATCACAGCATGCCAGGCCTCCCTGTCCCTCACCAACTCCTGGAGTTCACCCAAACTCACATCCATCGAGTAGGTGATGCCATACAGCCATCTCATCCCTGGTCATCCCCTTCTCCTCCTGCCCCCAATTCCTCCCAGTATCAGGATCTTTTCCAATGAGTTAACTCTTCTCATGAGGTGGCAAAAGTATTGAAGTTTCAGCCTCAGCATCAGTCCTTCCAATGAACACCCAGGACTGCTCTCCTTTAGGATGGACTGGTTGGATCTCCTTGTAGTCCAAGGGACTCTCAAGAGTCTTCTCCAACACCACACTTCAAAAGCATCAATTCTTCGGTGCTCAGCTTTCTTCACAGTCCAACTCTCACATCCATACATGACCGCTGGAAAAACCATAGCCTTAACTAGATGGACCTTTGTTGGCAAAGTAATATCTCTGCTTTTTAATATGCTCTCTAGGTTGGTCATAACTTTCCTTCCAAGGAACAAAGCGTCTTTTAATTTCATGGCTGCAATCACCATCTGCAGGGATTTTGGAGCCTCCCAAAAATAGTCTGACACTGTTGCCACTGTTTCCCCATCTATTTCCCATGAAGTGATAGGACCAGATGCCATGACTTTAGTTTTCTGAATGTTGAGCTTATTTTTTTTTGAATGTTGAGCTTTAAGTCAACTATTTCACTCTCTACTTTCACTTTCATCAAGAGGTTTTTTAGTTCTTCTTCACTTTCTGCCATAAGGGTGGTGTCATCTGCATATCTGAGGTTATTAATATTTCTCCTGGCAAACTTGATTTCAGCTTGTGCTTCTTCCAGCCCAGCATTTCTCATGATATACTCTGCATATAAGTTAAATAAGCAGGGTGACAATATACAGCCTTGATGTACTCCTTTTCTTATTTGGAACCAGTCTGTTATTCCATGTCCAGTTCTAACTGTTGCTTCCTGACCTGCATACACATTTCTCAAGAGGCAAGTCAGGTGGTCTGGTATTCCCATCTCTTTCAGAATTTTCCACAGTTTATTGTGATCCACACAGTCACAGGCTTTGGCATAGTCAAAAAAGAAGAAATAGATGTTTTTCTGGAACTCTCTTGCTTTCCACAATCCAGCAGATGTTGGCAATTTGATCTCTGGTTCCTCTGCCTTTTCTAAAACCAGCTTGAACATCTGGAATTTCATGGTTCACGTATTGTTGAAGCCTGGCTTGGAGAATTTTGAGCATTACTTTACTAGCATGTGAGATGAGTGCAATTGTGTGTTAGTTTGAGCATTCTTTGGCATTGCCTTTCTTTGGGACTGGAATGAAAACTGACCTTTTCCAGTCCTGTAGCTACTGCTGAGTTTTCCAAATTTGCTGGCATATTGAGTGCAGCACTTTCACAGCATCATCTTTCAGGATTTGAAACAGCTCAACTAGAATTCCATCACCTCCACTAGGTTTGTTCATAGTGATGCTTTCTAAGGCCCACTTGACTTCACATTCCAGGATGTCTGGTTCTTGGTGAGTGATCACACCATCGTTATTATCTTGGTCGTGAAGATCTTTTTTGTACAGTTCTTCTGTATATTCTTGCTACCTCTTCTTACTATCTTCTGCTTCTGTTAGGTCCAGACCATTTCTGTCCTTTATCGAGCCCATCTTTGCATGAAATGTTCCCTTGGTATCTCTAATTTTCTTGAAGAGATCTCTAGTCTTTCCCATTCTGTTGTTTTCCTCTATTTCTTTGCATTGATCGCTGAGGAAGGCTTTCTTATCTCTCCTTGCTGTTCTTTGGAATTCTGCATTCAGACGCTTATATCTTTCCTTTTCTCCTTGGCTTTTTGCTTCTCTTCTTTTCACAGCTATTTGTAAGGCCTCCTTAGACAGCCATTTTGCTTTTTTGCATTTCTTTTCCATGGGGATGGTCTTGATCCCTGTCTCCTGTACAATGTCATGAACCTCATTCCATAGTTCATCAGGCACTCTATCTATCAGATCTGGTCCTTTAAATCTATTTCTCTCTCCCACTGTATAATCATAAGGGATTTGATTTAGGTATGAATGGTCTAGTAGTTTCCCCACCTTCTTCAATTTAAGTCTGAATTTGGCAATAAGGAGTTCATGATCTGAGCCACACTCAGCTCCTGGTCTTGTTTTTGCTGACTGTATAGAGCTTCTCCATCTTTAATAGAGAAATGCAAATCAAAACTATAATGAGATCCCACCTCACACCAGTCAGAATGACCATCATCAAAACTTCTACAAACCATAAATGCTGGAGAGGGTATAGAGAAAAGGGAACCCTCTTGCACTGTTGGTGGAAATGAATTGATGAATTGATACAGCTACTATGGAAGACCGTGTGGCAATTCCTTAAAAAAATTGGAATAAAACCACCATATACCCAGCAACCCCACTACTAGGCATATACCCTTAGGAAACAAAATTGGAAAAGATGCATGTAACCCAATGTTCATTGCAGCACTGTTTACAATAGCTGGAACATGGAAGCAACCTAGATGTCTATTGACAAATAAGTGGATAAAGAAGCTGTGGTATATATATGTATATATACACAATGGAGTATTACTCTACCTTCTAATGAAGTGGATGAACCTAGAGCCTATTATACAGAGTGAAGTAAGTCAAAAAGAGAAAAACAGGGAATCTAGAAAGATAGTACTGGTGAAATTATTTGCAGGCCAGCAATGGAGGCACAGACATAGAGAACAGATTTACAGACACAGAGTGGGCAGGAAGGAGAGTGTGGGATGTATGTAGAGAGTAAAATGGAAACTTACATTACCATATTTAAAATATATAGCCAATGTGAATCTGCTGTGTGACCCAGGGATCTCAAACAGGGGCTCTGTAACAACCTAGAGGGGTGGGGAGGGAGATAGGAGTGAGGTTCAGAAGGGAGGTGGATATGAATACCTGTGGCTGATTCATGTTGATGTTTGGCAGAAACCAATAAAATTCTGTAAAGCAAATACCCTTCAATTTAAAAATAAATTAATTTAAAAAATTTTAAATTCCTATGTTTCATTATACCTTATTATCATCCTTGAGGAGTTTAAAAAAAAAGAATAAAAGGAAGAAGAAAGGAAGGGAAAGAGGGAGGGGAAAAGTATGGAATGTGAAGCGAGGTGAGGGGAGGGGTGAGTGAATAAATGAGTCCTGTGTCGGTGCACTAGGCCATGCCCAACTCTTTACAACCCCATAGACTGCAGCCCACCAGGCTCCTCTGGCCATGGGATCCTCCAGGCAAGAATACTGGAATGGGTTGCCATTTCTTCCTCCAGGGGATCTTCCTGAGCCAGGGATTGAACCAGTGTCTCTTGTGCCTCCTGCATTGGCAGATGGATTCTTAACCACTGAGCCACCAGGGAAGAGTGAATAAATGAATTCTAGTTCATGGCAAAAAGGTTCAGGATTTACTCTAAAATTTATCAGTCTCTATGGCATTGAAAAGAAGAAAAAGAAGACATTTGGCCCCCACTGTAAAGATGACTTGCATTTTTTTTAAGATTGCTGGATTTTTCCCTACCCCATCTTTAGAATATATGCCCACTCAGGACTGTTATCAATTAACTTTTAACTTTAATTGATACATGAAGTGCTTGCAGTGTAGCAGAGAACTGGGACTGTATATATCTAAAAATAAGATTTGTTTTCTAGCTAACTGCTGCTGACTTTCCCATACCACTGTTCTTCGCCATTTGATTAAGAGAAGCAAACGTGGTCACATACATAGGGCATGCTTTCTTCCTTACAGATCTGCAGTTCGACTGGCGGATCATTACTCCTCTTTGTCTAATGCTTAGAGATTTCTTCTCATTATATTGATATTTGTGCCATTATTTACTAAACATTGATGTTAGGTTTCCCAGCAATTCATTCCCATTATTTTTTTTTTTTCTCTTTGGAGAGAAAAGGGAAACTATTGGTAGAGAAAGGAAGTATTGGGGGATAGATTGTTTAATTCTTTAGGCAATTAGCCTAGAAGCCAAGATTAATAAGAGTACCAGAGGCAAGGACTCTAGTTCTACCTATTCAGAAATGCTTAGATTTAAGGGGGTCAGGGATAATGTTTTTTTGTTTTGTTTTGTTTTCATGGGATCATCATGTTTCCACTGCTTTTCTCCCAGAGTTTCACTTCATTTATTTTCCTGTTCAAAAGACAGGCTTACAAAATACAGTTTGCAAAGAAAAAAAAAATTCCTCATTCCCTAGCCTCCTGCAGCTCCGTGGCTCCCTGCCCCTTGTCTAGCCATTAACATCACTGCCGATTTGTCAAGCTCTGTTTCCTTTCACAACTCTAACTAGCCAAGCATTTTCTCATCTTTTTCCTCATCTGCCCTTGGTTCTGGGGTAGTTTGTTCTTTCTGGGGTAGTTTGTTCTTCTGACTGCCCTTCGTTAAGCTACACTGTTTGCCTGCCTTTGCGTGATGGCAGGGTGGTTTCTAGATGATTTTTTGTTCTTGTTGTTGTTATTTTTTGGTGGCACCATGTGGGGTCTTCGCTCCCTGACCAGGGATCGAATCCAGGCCCCCCTACATTTAGAAGCATGGAGTCTTAACCACTAGATTACCAGGGAAGTCCCTCTAGCTGAACTTTTATCAGCTGTATTTCAATAATAGCGTGTCTGGCTGTGTTGTTGACACACAGATAATTGAACTCTCCTTGTGTTTTTATCCTGAGTGGGCTTTTTAATTCTCCCAATGTATGATGCTGTCATTTCTCAGGGTGAGCATGGGGATGTCATCCTGGAAAGAGGAATAAGATCCTCGAAGCACAGATTGATGACAGGAAGTTCAGACATGCTTCTCAAGGAGCCGAGTCTTTGTTTTCCAAAGTGGATGAGGTCACCGTAGTTCTCCAAGGCAACTGGTGAGTTAATGGAATAGGAGGGTTCTGGAAAAAGCCTACAAAACAGGATGAGCACCTAAAACGAGGGGATACCCAAGGATACACGAGGATTGGCACTGAGGAGCAACAGGCGGTCTTTATGTTTACAATGACTATAACCTGGTGGCTCCTGCTCTTGCTGGAGTGCTTACTATTGGATCTGATGGTTCCTTTTTGCTTAGCCGATGAATCCCTTTTATAATGCATTCTCCCCTGGGGTTAGTGAGTGAAAGAGAAGAATTTTTCAGGTTCTCCATTGCCCATGTTAACCCATCACTTTGGCCTTGACATATTAACTTGCAGAAATGGAGATTATGAACTAGAAACTAGTCACTTTCATTATGATGTGCTCTTTCATTCCCATTGTTCCTCTGTTCTTCTCACATTTCCTCTCAAATTCTCCATGCCCCACCCTCCTCTTCCTCTGTGATTTCTTTAATCCTGCCTTCTGAACCATTTTATCACCTCGGACATTTTCTCATCTTGCCTTAATACTAATAATTAATATGTGAACACTTACTCTACAAAAAGACACTGCCTAAAGAATTCACATGGATTACTTCACAAAGTATTTTTTGAGGTAGCTTATGTTATTATCTCTGTCTTACAAGTCAATACAAAACAAAAAAACAGACAAAAAGCCCCCAGAAAAACTGAATGTAAACCAACTTACTCAAATTGACACATCTTCTAAATGGCATAACTAGAATGCCAACCCAGGCCCTCTGACTCAGAGTCGGAGCTCTTAAGCCACCTAGTTCAACTGGATTCCTATTCTACTCATGAGGTCTTGATATTTTGTCTAAAGTTTAACACAGTGTAGCCAGAAATAAGTTTGGTTCATGCATCTACCCCAAATATTAGCAATAATGGCTTTGGAATGATTGTGATCTGAGGTTTGATCCCTAGGTTGGGAAGATCCCCTGGAGAAGGAAAGGCTATCCACTCCAGTATTCTGGCCTGGAGAATTCCATGGACTGTATACTCCATGGGGTCACAAAGAGTTGAATATGACTGAGTGACTGTGACTTTCACTTTCACCATGAATTCCTTAATCAAATTCCTTGCATATTTCAAGGCTAGGAGTTCTTCCTACTCTTTTATCTGAGTGCTATACATTTTCTGGGGATATCCATGGATATTTGTATATGCCACCTTTCCCATCCGCTTGCCCTTTCCCAAGTCTTCTTAAATACAGTTTTGCATGCTAAGTTGCTTCAGTTATGTCCAACTCTTTGTAACCCTATGGACTGTAGCCTGCCAGGCTCCTCTACCCATGGGATTTTCCAGGCAAGAATACTGGGAAGGGTTGTCATGCCCTCCTCCAGGGGATCTTCCTGACCCAGGGACAGAACCCATGTCTTCTGCATTGGCAGGTGGGTCATTTACCACTAGTGCCACCTGAGAAGCTCAAATATAGTTTTATTGAGATACAGTTTAAATATTAAAAACTGCACGTTTTGTATGTACAATTTGAGTGCATATCCATACACTCATGACACCACCACCACAGTCACAGTAATAAACATACTCATCTCCTCTAAAACTTTCACTGTGCCTCTTTTGTTTTTGTATTTTTGTTTGTATGACTCAATGGACATGAGTCTGAGCAAACTCCAGGAGACTGAAAAACAGGGAAGCCTTGGCATGTTGTATTTCACGGGGTCGCAGAGTTGGACAGGACTTAGTGACTGGAGAGCAACAAGAGCACCTAACATGAGATCTAAGCTCTTAACACATAAGTGCCCAATATAATATTGTTAACTATAAGCCCTATGCCATACAACATTTCAAGAAATTATTCATCCTGCATAACTGAAACTTTTCCAAGCCTTGATGAGCTGTTTATTAATTTTTAATCTTTGTCTAGTATCTTCCAAGCTACAGAAAATATAAACAGTGATTTTTCAAAGATGTATTTAGCTCAACTAGACCAACCTAGATAGTATATTCAAAATCAGAGACATTACCTTGTCGACTAAGGTCCGTCTAGTCAAGGCTATGGTTTTTCCTGTGGTCATGTATGGATGTGAGAGTTGGACTGTGAAGAAGGCTGAGCGCCGAAGAATTGATGCGTTTGAACTGTGGTGTTGGAGAAGACTCTTGAGAGTCCCTTGGACTGCAAGGAGATCCAACCAGTCCATTCTGAAGGAGATTAGCCCTGGGATTTCTTTGGAAGGAATGATTCTAAAGCTGAAACTCCAGTACTTTGGCCACCTCATGCGAAGAGTTGACTCATTGGAAAAGAGTCTGATGCTGGGAGGGATTGGGGGCAGGAGGAGAAGGGGACGACAGAGGATGAGATGGCTGGATGGCATCACTGACTCGATGGACGTGAGTCTGAGTGAATTCCGGGAGTTGGTGATGAACAGGGAGGCCTGGTGTGCTGTGATTCATGGGGTCGCAAAGAGTCAGACACGACTGAGTGACTGAACTGAACTGAACTGGACTGATAAATCAGACTGGACAGAAAGTCACACAGAATAGAAGTGACATGAACTCTATGTAGTCCTGGAGGAGATTTTAATCTACAGGCCAGAGACCTAAGCCCCCTGTGGGACCCCATTACACTTGAGCAGCCTTTCAGGCTTCTCTTGCACAGCAATGCTTACTAGAAATGTGAATCAGGCTGTGTGCTTGGCAATCCTTAGAGTAACTCCAATTCAATCCTCCTGAGAAAGATTGGGACTGAAAATGCCAGGGAGGTTCCAGACATAGAGAGGTGATCCCCAAAAGAGCTGTAGAGAGGAAACACCACCTTCTATCCCATTCATCCCATCAAGGTATAGAATAGCTCTCATGGGCAGGATGTTTATGGACATAGCCATTGGAGAAACTATTTTAAAAGAGTGTATTTCAGAAGAATGTTAAATTGCTTTTGTTATTTAAATAATTTTTTAAAATTATTTCTGGCCGCTCTGGATCATTATTACTGCTCTTGGGCTTTCTCTAGTTTCAGCCACTGGAGGCTACTCTTCACTGTGGTGCTAGGGCTTCTCATTGTAGTGGCTTCTTTTGTTGCAGAGCGTAGGTTCTAGGCCTGTGGGCTTCGGTAGTTGTGGCTCGCAGGCTTAGTTGCCCACAGCATGTGGAATCTTCCCGGACCAGGCATCAAATCCATGCCCCCTGCATTGGCAGGTGGATTCTTTACCACTGCACCACCAGGAAAGTCCCAAATTATTCTTAAATGATATGTTAAGTAGTAAAAGCCTCAGAGCATAGATTATTATTACTACCATCAAGCTAGCAATCTAGGATGCAGTAGAGAAAATAACTCATATTGTCCTATTTAAAGAACCACAAACTGCTTGCTGAAAACTTACCAAATGATCTTTTCCCTGTGCTTCGCTTTTCTCTTCCTTTCTGTTCTCTTAAATTCTTACCATCACTCCTTCTTACTGATTCAATCTTGCAAATAATATCACAGATTCACGAAGCCATTTTCTCTCCCCAAAGACATCTGAGAACATAACGAAGACAGTTGTCATTCTTCATAATCAGCTTCATATCAACCAGGAACGATTCTGGTTGCTGAAGACGCGAAGAAGGATACAATGAGAACAAACTGTGAAGAAAACGACATCAACTTGTTTGGGAGGTAGAAAACGGGGAATTTCCATCTCTCGGTATTAGATTATCTGGTATAAGCACTTCTTCTAGGGGGAGACCTCAGATGGGATCTGTGAGGAATGCGAGCTGCAAAGAGTGGTTTATCAGATGTGTTTCCCTCGTGGCTTGTTTGTTGTATGTGCGATAAGGCTGATGACCATTATAGGAACAGTGAACAGTAACAATAACAGGGGCATAAGGCTCTGCCACTAATTCGCTGTGCAGGATTTAGGTTATTTCCCCCATTTATCTTGATTTCAGAGATGTGGCGAGAACTCCCTGTTCACTCCCTTCTGAACACTTGACTTTGCAGGCTTAAATCAGTCAAGTTGCCAGGTCAGGCCAATTTCCTATGTCTCCTTTCCTAAAAGCAAATTAAGGTTCCAATTCTGGATGAGCAGAAGCACTGTGGGGAGTGCAGATGCGGGACAGGACCTGGAGGCAAGGCCATAGGGAAGATCATTAAAATACTTCCCTTTCTTTGAGGGACGCTAAATTTCAATAATCCAAGTGTTAAGTGGTGAGCACACAGCTTCAAACACTCAGCATGCAGGCTGATTGCATGCCTGCTGGGAAGCCTCAGACAAGACACGGATGCTCCCTAAGAGGAAGGATGTTGAGGGGTCCCCATTCGAAGGTGCTCACTTACTTCCCTCCAGAGGATCCTTTCTGTCTTGGTAGACTGGGGAGGCAGGCAATTTGAAACCCCAGAAATGCCAGTCAGTAAGCATCCTTTTATACTTTTGTAAACAGTACTGACTTTCAGGAGGTTTCCCTGGTGGCTCAGTGGTAAAGAATCTGCCTATTAAAAGAGGTAGGTTTGATCCCTTAGTCGGGAAGATGCCCTGGAGAAGGAAACGGCAACCCATTCCAGTATTCTTCCCTGGGAAATCCCTTGGAGAAAGGGTCTTGATGGGCTACAGTCCTTGGGGTCACAAAAAGTCAGAACATGACTTAGTGACTGAACAACAACTGACTTTTAGAGTGTCTGTAATGACAAGGTCATGGCCTGTGTCCACAGTAAACTGAACTTTGTGAACTGAGCCACGCCTGCTCTGGGGGTTACCGTGGGCGTTCACAGTCTGCACACCATTTAAAAAAAAAAAAAACCTGAATCTTAATAGTTTCAGTTTCTTACAGACCCTGCCAATCCCTACTGCCTCACACTGATCCAGACCCCCTGTTTGTGTTAATGCTCAAGCCCCTGGTTATCTAGACCCTCTGACGACTTTCATGAGGCGGGCTTTGCCCCCAATTCCCCAGAGCTTAAACGACTTTCACTTTTCCTCTTCTAGTCTAATCCCCCGCTTCTGACTCCCTTGTATTGCGGGTTGGAATCTGTGCTGTGCTCCCATCTTGTCTTCATCTTACACTGCTTCTCCCTCTGTCAGTCCACTGACATTTAACTACCCCCCAGGGTGTGACTCAAATATCACCTAAGGCTTGAACTCCTTTATCCCCAGCACCAGTGAAATGTGTCTTTACCTTCCGCTGAAACTCGGTGGCACAGGCGTTTTATTTATTGGGTCCCTTTCCATATTTTCATAATTAACATGCTGTTTGCATACGCTCCTCCCCTACAATATATGTGCCTTTGAGGAGGTCACAGCCTTGTTTATAACTCTCATGCCTTCTAATCAGGATTCAATAGACATTTTATGACCAGAAAGAATAAAACTCCAGCTATTGGTATAGGTTGTTCTTCCTTCCCGTTGCCCATGCCTCCCGCTTTTGTGTGTGTGTGTTTAAGGAGAGACGTGGCATACATACATTACATAATTTTCTCTAACAAGGGCATGCTGAACTGGGCAAATGTTAATTAATTAGTAAACTCTCCAGTAATCTGGGTCTACTTCATAGTGCTTTTGTGATTGATTTAAATCTAGTGCCTTTCTTTTAGTAGTTTTATTGAAAGAAAGACAAAATGAAAGAGAGAGCAAAAGAAGAGAAAGAGAGGGAGGGAGGGAGGAAGGAAGGGAAAAAAAGAAAAATTCAGTCTCTGTTCGCCTTAGTGACTGTCCTGTTCTAAGACAATACAAGACATCCTAAGGCTGAATTAGCTTCCAGATCATGTCCAGGCGTGCTATGTACCCTGAAGGTGATTTAGGTGTCCACAGCTAAATTATATTGTTGACCTGAAACACACAGAAGGGTATCAGAGCAGAGTTCCATCTCCGATCAGATCCCTCTGCAGCTGATATGACCCCCTCTCCTTCTTATTATTTTGCTTTTTCAAAATATAATTTAATCTCCACAATCTGCCTAGCACCTTACTGGGCACCAAGGATACCAATGAAATGTTTCTAATTCTAATCATCCATGCATCCAGCTCCAGAGTGGGATGACATTTAAAGAAATGCAATGCAACAGCCATTAATTAGGCAAAAAGCAACTTAACCTCTGTGTATATAAACTTGAGAAATTCAGACGGCCCCATTCATAATCCACCACAACGCTTAATCACATACATAGTTGGCCATTGCAGGGCATTCTTCCATTCCTCCCCCATCACATTTTCCCCAATAAAAACTCTCTATCAACATGCTGCCTAGATTTTTCTATCTTTGTCCTTCCTCGATCTCTTTCATAATTAATGATGAAGCTATACTTAGCCTCCCTCCCTCCCAAAGAGAGAGAAAAGGAGAAAGCAGAGGGCAAAATAAGATTCTGTGTAGGAGGAGGGAAAGTGTAGGGTCTAGGAGTGCCCCAGTAAATAAGATAAAGACCCTGATCCCAACAAGTTGACTTTCTCATGGACAGACAGAAACTCAAGCACCACCGTCCCTTCTGTAGATGGGCTATAACGTCTTGATTACACTGGAGGGTAGAATCCTACAGATGTGGTTGAATTCATGTGATGAGAGCAAGGCTGCAGCATGGGAGAAGGGTGGAGAGGGCAGGAGGGACTCCATCCCACTGGGTCTTTGAGGCTTTGATCCAAGAGGTTCACCTTCAGGTCTCCCCCTTGTTACAGTCTTTGCTACCAAACAGTCTTCAAGCTCTTGGCAGTCACTTCTAGTTCCTGGAAATAGACTTTCCATCTCTTTTGCTATCTAATGAGTCCAGAATTAGACTAGATGCCTTGGTGTGTTCTAATCAGTGCCTTATAAAAGCCTAGGTGCACATGTGTGTGCTAAATTGCTTCAGTCGTGTCTGACTCTTTACAGCCCTATGGACTGTAGCCCACCAGGTACTTCTCTCCATGGGATTCTCCAGGCAAGAATACTGAAGTGGGTTGCTGTGCCCATCTCCAGATCTTCCCCACCCAGGGACTGAACTCGCGTCTCTTACATCTCCTGCACTGGGAGGTAGGTTCGTCACCACTAACAGCCAGGAAGCCTAAAAGGGCAGGTATCCCAGGACTAATAGAATGGCCCTCTGCACTCCAGTTGACAGCACATTAGCTCCCTCCACCCCTGCTCACACTGAACCCAGAATGTAAATGCTCATCCTTTGAGTACACATGGATCTTTTTTCTCTGCCATATTAACTAATTAAGCACCATTTAAACTGTACTTAGCCTAGGCATTATTTCTACCGAAGTGCATCACTTAGCCACATTAAATTTCATATTCCACTTTGAAACCCATTTGCCTAATCTCTCAGAGTTTATCCTGTGAAATGGTTCTATCTTGGTTTCTTAAACATTCCCTCCATTTCAGTGTCAGCAGTGAGTGTCAAAAATGAGCACAGCCCCTTTCTAATCCCTTCGATTAAAAGCAAGCAAACCAAGAAAGAAATAGAATAAAGAGAAAGGGACAATTCATGGCAACCAAACTTGGAAAACAAGGCTCAGGCACTTTCAATTTTGGTTTTGCTTTGTGTTTTTTAAATAGATCATTTTTACCCTAAACCCATGAAAGAAAAGGCAATGGAGACACTGAGAACTTAACTGAGTTGCTCACGGTCACTTAAAATGCCTATGGTAAACATATGAGTAGCTTAGTATAGTGTGAAAATCAAAGGCTTTGGAGTCGGATAGGTTGGGGAAGGGTGAATCTGAGCTCAGACACTGGTGAGCTCCTTATTATTAGGGCAGGGACTTCTCTGCGTGCCAGTTTCCTCATTTGCAAGATAAGAGGAAATAAGAGCCGCCTTGTAAGGGCTGTTAAATCACAGCAGGATCCTCTATGATCCACCCCCCAGAATTCTGGAAATTAAAGCAAGAATAAACAAATGGGATCTAATCAAAATTAAAAGCTTCTGCACAACAAAGGAAAATATAAGCAAAGTGAAAAGACAGCCTTCTGAATGGGAGAAAATAATAGCAAATGAAGCAACTGACAAACAACTAATCTCAAAAATATACAAGCAACTTATGCAGCTCAATTCCAGAAAAATAAATGACCCAATCAAAAAATGGGCCAAAGACCTAAATAGACATTTCTCCAAAGAAGACATACAGATGGCTAACAAACACATGAAAAGATGCTCAACATCACTCATTATCAGAGAAATGCAAATCAAAACCACTTCACACCAGTCAGAATGGCTGCAATCCAGAAGTCTGCAAGCAATAAATGCTGGAGAGGGTGTGGAGAAAAGGGAACCCTTTTACATTGTTGGTGGGAATGCAAACTAGTACAGCCACTATGGAGAACAGTGTGGAGATTCCTTAAAAAACTGCAAATAGAATTGCCTTATGACCCAGCAATCCCACTCCTGGGCATACACACCGAGGAAACCAGAATAGAAAGAGACACATGTACCCCAATGTTCATCGCAGCACTGTTTATAATAGCCAGAACATGGAAACAACCNAAAAAAAAAAAAGACCAAACAAAGGTAGCAGTGTCTCGTCTAATTAAAATGCTTTTGAGAGCCACAGTGATGATGATAACAATTGCAATGAGATCACATTGTGGATTCTTAACTTCTAAAGCAGGTGTAGACAGACTTTTTCTCTAAAGTTCCGGATAGCAACTATTTAGACTTTGTAGGTCACCTGGCCCCACATTATGCCATGATAGCACAAAAGCAGATATAGGCAACACAGAAATGATAAATATAGTTGTGTTTTATGTAGGCTCTTCAAAGCGGTTGCAGACTGGATCTGACTGATGGGCCAGAGTTTGCTGCTTCCTGTTCTCACCATCAGCTAGTAATTCATTTAAATATATTTATCTGGGTACCTACAATGGATGAGCAACTGCAACATGACTAGCAGTTCAAAGGACTTACAGTTCATAGAACAAAGCAATAAATTGTACAGAAAAAGTGTTATTTTCATATGATCTACCTACATTCCTAGGAGGGGAGGGAATGAATAAGCAAGAACAGAAAGAAAAGAAAATGAGAAACACTCCAGTGTCATGCGGAGACCAGGTAGAGAATTCTTAACAGAAGAGAGTGGCAGAGTGCATACATGTGGCTTCTTGCCACATCTCACCATGGAGCATAAAGTACTAAGATGGCCTTTCCTGAAAGACTTCCATTGATTTTTGTTGAAGCTTTTCTCTTACAATTTTTGCAAAGGTTTTTGAGTTTCTTGTTTTCAAAGAATTAAGCTGGACTTTGCAGTACTGATCTCTTCAGTAGGTGTTTTCAGAGAAATACCTGAAACATGATAGGGTACCAGGAGGTCAAGGGCGCATAGAGATTGGCCCTTAATGTTACCCAGACTCTTGACTGAAGTTTGAAGCAGTTGTTGTTGTTTGGTCATATCTGACTCTTTGCAACCCCATGGACTGTAGCCCGCCAGGCTCCTCTGTCCATGTGATTTCCCAGGCAAGAATGCTGGAGAGGGTTGTCATTTCCTTCTCTAGGGGTTCTTCCCAACGCAGGGACTGAACTCTTGTCTCCTGAATTGGTAGGTGGATTCTTTACCACTGAGCCACCAGGAAAGCCCACGAATATTGAAGCAACCCCCTCCCTAAACTTCTTAGAGTTCTGTGTGATTAGGGGAAGCTGTGGTGGCATCAGGGCTCTAAAGTGAGGGAGAAATATTACACAAATACCTGCTACATGCCAGGTCCTGAGTTCCACTCTTTAAAACCATCTAATTTGCTCTTCTCAACAGACTCTGGGTAGTTATCTAGAAGGTAACTATTAATATTATGAGATGAGAAAATTGAAGTTCAGAAAGGTTATGACTTATCACAAAGCCAGTAATTAGTACTGCCAATCTTTGACCACAAATCTATCTGCCTCTGAAGCCCTCCACTTTTGGCATTTTGTGATTTTCCAGCCATTCCAAAGAATAGCTATGCTTCTTTTTATTTGGTTGGCCAAAAAGTTCATTCATCTTACAGAACACCCAAATGAATTTTTTGGCCAGTCCAATAACTCTTCAATCCCAGCATCCATTGTCTATTACCTCTTAACTATTTTATCATAAACCTACCTGGAACTAATGTGTTGTGTTTAACACTAATAAAGAATGCTGTCAAGCGGCTTTTTAAAAAAGTCCAGTTGTACTGAATTTACTTGATTCCTGTTCTATCTAGTTCAATAGCAATTTAATTTTAAGAAGTAATCAAATATGTTTGACATGATTTATTTTCACAAACCTATACTGTCTCCTACCAATTAAATTGCACTTTTCCAAATTTAATGCTGAGCAGAGCCTTAAATATCAGCCCAAACTCTCCTCCCAATGAAAACAACAGAATTACCTTGGTCTACAGTCATTCATTCTTTATTAAAAAATAATGGGATGTTATTTTCAGGTTTATAATCATTCATTAAATCTTCCAATTCACTCCTAAAAGCAGATGCAATAAATGTTATCAAGTGAGATGATAGTTTCTCTAATCAGGCTCATCCCCACCCCAGAGGCAGTCCATTAATACAAGGTGTTTTGTCTAATTATATCCTCTCTAAAGCATTGTAATACATCTGTAGGATTGGCTGTCTTATGGTTTCTTTTTAAGGTGAGCAAATATATTGCTTCCTGTTGTGAAAGAAGAGTATGATGAAAAGGGATTATGTGTAACCACTTCTCTTCACTAATTAATACCTTGGCTATAGAACGTCTTCTGTAAGACTTGAATCTCTTTGCCCTCATTCAAAGCCAGTTCAGGAATCTGGCTGCGTTTCAGATCTGCTTACGCATGTTGCTCATCTTTGTATCAGGGAAAAGTTGGAGAAGCAGTTTTGGCATGAAAGAGTATGGATGAAGGATTCACAAAGCTCTCTACGTGGTGATTTTCAACAGCCACAAATAGAAATCAGGAGATTCTGCCTGCAGCATTTACTGTGGGCCAGGGTCTATGATGGGGGCTTTAAATAGGGAAAGTATCACTGAGAAAAGTTAAGTAATTTCCTTAGTAATAAAATGAAGAAGCAGAAAGACACAGGATTCAAACAAGGTTCTATTCAAAGTTCATAAGGCTTCCATCACACCATGCTGTTCTTTCTGTGCCACTCCCTTCATGATCCCTTTTAGTGTTCAGTTCAGTTCAGTTCAGTTGCTCAGTGGCATCAGACTCTTTGCGACCCCATGAATTGCAGCATGCCAGGCCTCCATGGCCATCACCAACTCCCAGAGTTAACTCAAACTCATGTCCATAGAGTCAGTGATGCCATCCAGCCAGCTCATCCTTGGTCGTCCCCTTCTCCTGCCCTCAATCCCTCCCAGCATCAGAGTTTTTTCCAATGAGTCAACTCTTTGCATGATGTGGCCAAAGTATTGGAGTTTCAGCTTTAGCATCAGTCCTTCCAAAGAACACCCAGGACTGACCTCCTTTAGAATGGACTGGTTGGATCTCCTTGCAGTCCCAGGGACTCTCAAGAGTCTTCTCCAACACCACAGTTCAAAAGCAGCAATCCTTCAACACTCAGCTTTCTTCATAGTCCAACTCTCACATCCATACATGACCACTGGAAAAACCATAGCCTTGACTAGACAGATCTTTGTTGGCAAAGTAATGTCTCAGCTTTTGAATATGCTCTCTAGGTTGGTCATAACTTTCCTTCCAAAGAGTGAAAGTGAAGTGAAGTCGCTCATTCATGTCCAGACTCTTTGTGACCCCATGGACTGTAGCCTACTAGGCTCTTCCATCCATGGGGTTTTCCAAGCAAGAGTACTGGGGTGGGTTGCCATTTCCTTCTCCAGGAGATCTTCCCAACCCAGGGATTGAACCCAGGTCTCCTGCATTGTAGGCAGACACTTTACCATCTGAGCCACCAGGGAAGTCCCTTCCAAGGAGTAAGTGTCTTTTAATTTCATGGCTGAAATCACCATCTGCAGTGATTTTGGAGCCCCCCAAAATAAAGCCTGACACTGTTTCTACTGTTTCCCCATCTATTTCCCATGAAGTGATGGGACCAGATGCCATGATCTTCCTTTTCTGAATGTTGAGCTTTAAGCCACTTTTTCTCTCTCCTCTTTCACTTTCATCAAGAGGCTTTTTAGTTCCTCTTCACTTTCTGCCATAAGGGTGGTGTCATCTGCATATCTGAGGTGATTGATATTTCTCCCGGCAATCTTGATTCCAGCTTGTGCTTCTTCCAGCCCAGCATTTCTCATGATGTACTCTGCATATAAGTTAAATAAGCAGGGTGACAATATACAGCCTGATGTACTCCTTTTCCTGTTTGGAACCAGTCTGTTCCATTTCCAGTTCTAACAGAAGCTGCCGGCTGCGACAGACTGGGTAGAAGCATGGCTGAGAGGAGCTACCCCATGCCCCAGGTCAGGGGCGGCAGCCGGGAGGAGCAACCCCACATCCAAGGAGTGGGCCAAGAGCCAAGAGGAGCTACTCCACATTCAAGGTCAGGAGGGGTGGCCGTGAGGAGATACCCCTCCTCCAAGGTAAGGAGCAGTGGCTGCACTTTGCTGGAGCAGCCGTGAAGAGCTACTCCATGTCCAAGGTAAGAGAAACCCAAGTAACACGGTATGTTTGCTAGAGGGCATCAGAGGGCAGACACACTGAAACCATAATCACAGAAAACTAGTCAATCTAATCACACTGACCACAGCCTTGTCTAACTCAATGAAACTAAGCCATGCCCGCGGGGCAACCCAAGATGGGCGGGTGATGGTGGAGAGGTCTGACAGAATGTGGTCCACTGGAGAAGGGAATGGCAAACCACTTCAGTATTCTTGCCTTGAGAACCCCATGAACAGTATGAAAAGGCAAAATGATAGGATACTGAAAGAGGAACTCCCCGGGTCAGTAGGTGCCCGATATGCTACCGGTGACCAGTGGAGAAATAACTCCAGAAAGAATGAAGAGACAGAGCCAAAGAAAAAACAATACCCAGCTGTGGATGTGACTGGTGACAGAAGCAAGGTCAGATGCTGTAAACAGCAGTATTGCATAGGAACCTGGAATGTCAGGTCCATGAATCAAGGCAAATTGGAAGTGGTCAAACAGGAGATGGAAAGAGTGAATGTCAACATTCTAGGAATCTGTGAACTAAAATGGACTGGAATGGGTGAATTTAACTCAGATGACCATTATATCTACTACTGCAGGCATGAATCCCTCAGAAGAAATGGAGTAGCCATCATGGTCAACAAGAGTCTGAAATGCAGTACTTGGATACAATCTCAAAAATGACAGAATGATCTCTGTTCGTTTCCAAGGCAAACCATTCAATATCATGGTAATCCAAGTCTATGCCCCAACCAGTAATGCTGAAGAAGCTGAAGTTGAATGGTTCTATGAAGACCTACAAGACCTTTTAGAACTAATACCCCCAAAAGATGTCCTTTTAGTATTATTGGTGAGCAAAGATGAGATTGTGTTGGATAATCCTTGACATTTGGAGCACAAGCAGCAGTAATACCATCAGTTATCCAATCAATTGATCTACTATTCATACAGTGTCTTTGGGTTCAGCTAAGAAATCCAAAATCATTGCAGATGGTGACTGCAGCCATGAAATTAAAAGATGCTTGCTCCTTGGAAGAAAAGTTATGACCAACCTAGACAGCATATTAAAAAGCAGAGACATTACTTTGCCAACAACGGACCATCTAATCAAGCCTATTGTTTTTCCAGTGGTCATGTATGGATGTGAGAGTTGGACTATGAAGAAAGCTGAGCACTGAAGAATTGGTGCTTTGAACTGTGGTGTTGGAGAAGACTCTTGAGAGTCCCTTGGACTGCAAGGAGATTCAACCAGTCCATCCTAAAGGAGACCAGTCCTGGGTGTTCATTGGAAGGACTGATATTGAAACTGAAACTCTAATACTTTGGCCACCTGATGTGAAGAGCTGACTCATTTGAAAAGACCCTGATGCTGGGAAGGATTGAAGGCAGGAAGAGAAGGGGACAACAGAGGATGAGATGTTTGGATGGCATCACCGACACAATGGCCATGGGTTTATGTGGACTCTGGAGATGGAGATGAGTCTGGGTAAACTCCGGGAGTTGGTGATGGACAGGAAGGCCTGGCATGCTGCATTCAAGGGGTTACAAAGAGTTGGACGCGACTGAGTGACTGAACTGAACTGAATTGAAGAAATATACTACAGAGGAAGAATATTCTTATCCAATGCCATTTTAGTTTTTGCAAAGCCTAGATCATATAGTAACTGGCTAGTAACCACTTCTTAGTTAGTAGATTTGTTGGTTACTTTGTTAAATATTTGAACCATGCATTTAAGGACTTTTTTCTTTTTTTGGAAAAGTTTTCTCATAAATAGAAGATAACACTGGAAGATGCATAACCAAATACTAAAAGAAAAAAGAATATAGATTGCAAACCAAACACACACACACTCACACACACACACACACACACAACTAGAAGACTTCCAAGCAGGGGGCTCAATATAGACTGACATAAAATGTATACAAGTAGTTGGATTGAGTTTAGCTTCAGATGATGAGTAGAATTTTTGTATATGGATGGGAGAGGAAACTGTTTTCCAGGAGCAGGAATGCCATAGACTATAATATCATAAAGACAAAATTGAATGTGTTGTATTCCAGTATAGCATGGTGGATCAGAGACTGGATATGAGAGCTTGAAAGTGGTGATGCAGTTTAATTAAGTGGGCTCAGATTTTGAACACACCTTAGAAGACGAGCTAAGGATTGGGGACTTGTCCTGGCAACTCTTACAGGTGCATTAAATGAGCATGAGGTGAAAGTGTAGTAACAAAAGTGATGCTCTTGTCTTGATAAGCATACAAAATTAACACAGATGCTGGATAACTCTGGGAAATGCTGGAAAGCTAAACATGGTGGCCTAGGGAAATAATACTGGTGCATGGAAGAAACACACTGTTAAAATAAAAGTGTTTTCTGTCATCGTGAGCTGTCGTCTTTTGCTCTGTGTACTGGGGGAAATAATTTAACCTCTTAGAAAACTGAAGCACTCATCTGTGTAAAACCTCAATCATAAGGCTTTTGTGAGGATTTATTTAAACCTGGGATGGCATATAACAGGCCCGATTCTGGAGTGATGTAATCAGCCTATGCCTTAGTTTGGGATCCACAACAAACACCATAGACTAGATGGCTTAAGCAACTGCGCTTTATCTCCTCACAGTTCCAGAAGCTGGGAGTCCAAGGCCAAGGAGCGACAGTGTCTGGCTTCTGCTGAGGGCCGTCTTTCTGGTTCGTAAACATCTTCTTTCTGTGTCCGCACATTGCCTTTCCTAGGCGTATGTGTGACAGAGAATGCGTTCTCTCTTATAAGGATATGAATCTTAGCAAGTCAGGGTCCAATCTTCATGGATCTCATTCAACCTTAATAACTTTCATAAAGTCCCTGTCTCCAAATAAAATCACACTGGAGATTAGGGCTCCAGTATATGAATTTTTGGAGAAAGACAGTTCAATCCATAGCAACCTCTATGTGTTTGTATCCATGACATTGAGAGAATTGGCATGAGTCCACCTACATGTGTTAATACACAATATTTGCTCTTTCTCTTTCTGACAAGTCACTCCTTATGACTGTCTCTAGGTCCACTACAATAAAAATTAATTTTAAAATGTTAAAATGAAAAAGAAAAAAAAATGGCATGGAATGTTAAGAATGGAAATTGGCCAGATGTAGCCACTAACCAGAGAAGGAAAATGAAGAAATGGAACAAAGTAAATGGCATGTCAACATTTGAGGAATCATGGTCCATATTGGAATAATGCTTCCTATCTCTGTCTATTAACCCTCTTCTTCTAACTTCAGTTTCCAAAGGAAAAATCATTCATGCTTTCATCAAGTATGACCCTTTAAAAATTGATCACACATTACTAGCTCTTCATTTCCATTAAAATAGAAACTCAATTTTGGTTTCTACTTCCAGGAAAATTCTCAGAGGAACCCATGATATTCTTTTGGGTAATATTTTTTGTCATGAAAGTAATTTGACATGCTTCTTATTTTCTAATTCAATATTTCTGCAACATTTTATACAAAAAGTCCAGAAAAGAGATTTCATTGACCCTTTGGGACTATCTTTTCTTTAGTGAACTGTCTACAAATTCTACCCATATGACTTTGCATTTCCAAATTTTGAAAAAGTTATTGGAGGAAGGTATATAATATCCTATTACAGTTCTACAATGTATTATGTTTAGAGTTTATCAGGGGTGTGATGTGTGTATGTGCACGTACACACATTTTGTTTGATGATTCATCCAAAAAGAGCAGAGTTATGTGATTTCATGAAAACCTAGCCTTTTTTCTTTGCTTAACTGGGAAGTAATCATTTGAAGGGTACTACCAACTTAAATGGGCTTCCCAGGTGGCACAGTGGTAAGGAATGAATCTGTCTGCCAATGAAGGAGATGCAAGAGATGCAGGTTGAATCTCTGAGTCAGGAAGATCCCCTGGAGTAGGAAATAGCAAGCAGCTCCAGTATTCTTGCTGGACAATTCCATGGACAGAAGAGTCATAGCTACAAGGCCATGGGGTCACAAACAGTTGGACATGACTGAGAGACTAAGTACGAACCCTTTACTACAGAATAGATGAAACTTTAGGAATTGTGATTAACAGCATGTGATAGTAAATTGTATTGAATACATAATAAACTTGAGGTTTTCCTCAAGAAGATATTATCTAGGAGATGAGCGTGGGATGGATGGAGAGTTTTAGTGGTGATTTTCATAATTAAGTGCTATAATCAAACTCATAACATTTATATTACAAATTTCCCCCCAAGTTTAGCAGCCCAGGTCTAAGAACCTAGTTCTTCTGCTACAGTTATTGACTAATAAAGTTTCTTTCCCTCATAAACATTTCATAAGCATATACAATTTTATAAAAACTCAAGATTTTTCAAAACACTTTATACATTGTTGTTGTGGCAACAAAAAGTATATTGAGGTTAAAAGAACATTATTTTATATTTTATCATTAATGTATGGTATACTGTAATATAAAATTAACTTATTATAGCCTCCAAGAATATTCATAAACCTTGTAGACAAATCTTACTCTGTCATTTAATAATGGACAAGGGTTATTTAATATTTGATTCTAGATTGAAAGAAAGTCAGGAAATTAAACATTGATTTTCAGACCTAATGTGTGGAATGATTGTATTTCATACTTACAAAATGATTTGTTTACTTATTTTTAAATTTGTTTCTGAAATATGAGGTAAGAGAAGTGGCTTATGTATTCCAAGTGCAAGCACTTCACATATAACATGTTGTTTGTGAGGATGCTGTTTACTCCCCCAAGACAAAAGTCAAATTGGATTTAATCATCACTAAATTTTCACTTTTTAGCACTGGTTTCCAAAGCACTAGAGACACCTTGATGTGCTCTGAGAATCTGGATCAGATGAATGCATCTTTAAGATCCCGTGAAACTGCATGCACATCAGTGCTCCTTATGCTTCCTGTCTGCAGCCAACAGCGCTTTATGAGCATGGATTCAATAATATGACTGAGAATAAAATAATTTAAAGCTGTGTCATGCTTCCAGCCCCATAACCACTAGCAACGCTCAAGTGAGGGATAAACTGTGTGGCGGGGTCATTCACTTCACCCCAAACGATGAATATACTCAGCAGTGATTCCATCAACATGTATGGAGAACTTACAATGTACAAAACATTTTACACGGATATTCATTCTACTTTGACTTTTACAATAATTTTATAAACTTGAAACTATGCATGACGCACGCTCAATGGGCTAGGAAACACAAGCTCATGGAATAATAGCCAGTGAGTGTTTTATTTTTTTCCTGTGTGGTACTCAGATTAAGGGGGCAGCAGAGGATGAGCTGGTTAGATAACATCACCGACTCAATGGACATGAATTTGAGTAAACTCTGAGATAGTGGAGGAGAGAGGAGCCTGGTATCCTGTAGTCCATGGGGTAACAAAGAATCAGACACAGATTAGCTACTGAACAGCAACTGCAACAGATTCTAAGTTCTGGAAATATGTTTTCTCATTCAATCCTTAGAGAAAACTAATGAAAGAGGTATTATTACTATTTCCATTTAATGAATAAAGGAATTGAGACTTATTTAGTGGACTCATCAAATAGCACACCATCTGCTGATAAAAAGAGCCAAAGTCAGGTCATCTAACCTCAGAGCCCAAGTTCTCACCACCGTGGTTCATAAAAGGCAGAACCAATATTCAAACCAGGTTTATCCAAACCTTAGTTTACTTGATATCTATCCATTTATCTATGCATTTAAAAAATAACAAACATGCTATTAGCATTTATACTAGTGTGAACTTACCAGAAAGCTCCACCTACGGTTGGAAACACTGATTGATTGTCACTGCTCTATGCAGCTGGTAAGAGCCTTTCAATGTTCCTGCTCAAGATGCTTATACCTCTTGGCTTCTGGGACAATAAAAATATCTGACTTTCCTCTAAAACCTCTGGCTACAAATTCTCATTTTCCTTTGGTAATTGCTCCCTGCCTTTTAAAACTTGGGGTGTGCTAGGACTCAGTCTTGAGTTGCATTTTTTCATTTCTTTTCTGCATTCACTTTCTTAAAAGGTTTTGTTTCTTTTTTATTTTTTGAGCATGGTGGTCATAGTCCAAGTTATGGAGCTTGATCCTATTACTTCAGAAGAATGGGCAGAAAATAGGATAAGAAAAGGCAGTGAAGGGACTCCTGGAAAAATCAACAGATGAAGAGCAAACTGTGTGTGGGGGGGTGAGTACATGTGGGTGGGTGTGATAAAGGCGCCTGAAATTTGTGTTACTTAGTTGACTATAGAAATCATTTCATGATGTATATGTATATCACATCATGATATTGTACATCTCAGATATCCACAAATCTTACTTAAAAGCTAAAATAAAAAAAAAGAAGGCCAAATGAATGATGTTACTGACTACCTAGACCGATAGGAGGAAAGCTAGAGGAGATGCAAAAAAAAAAAACAAAAAAACTGAACTGTGGGAGAAAAGTGTGAAGAGAGTTTAAAAGTAGAGGAAGCAAGAAGCCACTGCAGTTGATGCAAAGCAGAAAATGCAAAGAGAACTTAAGAGGAGAACATGGATTGGGCAGCAGTGTGGTAAAGTGAGTTAAGATGTTTATGGAAGGAGGAGGAAGTGGAATCCGTTGTAATTTTACAAAAGAGAGCAGAAGGGAACAAATGATGATTAAAGGTATAAACATTTCCATTCATCTACCATTCAGTATTTATTGACCATCTACTTTATGCCTAGAACTATTCGAGGAACTGGATACACACAGTGAACAAAACAGAAAGATAAACCCTATCTTCCTAGAGTTGCATTCTGATGGACAGATAAAAACAAATATTGCTATTAATGTACATATAGTATTACATGTAAAATACTTACAACTTGTTAATTCCTACTTCTATTATACTAGTTTTGTATCTGTGCTCGCTTATTTACTATGTTAAGCTCCTCAAATTTAAAAACCCTCTATTTATTTTATTCATTGCTTTATCTCTTTCTAATACGCTCTGTTTTGCTTTATTCAATATAAAATATGTATTGGAGGGGACTCCCCTCGTGGTCCAGTGTTAAAACTTCACCTTCCAATACAGAGGGTGCTGGTTTGACCTCTAGCTGTGGAGCTAGGATCCCACATAACTTGTGGCCAAAAGAGTAAAACCATGAAACAGAAGCAATATTGTAACAAATTCAATAAAGACAAAAAAAAAAATGGTCCACATCAAGAAAAAAACTTTGAAAAAATTAAATTAAATAAAATATGTATTAGAAAAAGAAATAATAGGATTTGTTGATCATTTGCTGTGGCAGACCAAAAAGGAAAAAAAGAAAAAGAAAAGGGAAAGAGGGGAGGGGAGAAGAGATTTGTGTTTTATCAAATTCCTTCTGGTTCTCTTCACCTGCTTTCCTCCCCCTTCTCATGTTTGAACCATTCATGAGACCAGGTAAATTTCAACCCTTGAGTCTAAGCTTCTTTCTTCATGATCTAAGGTTGGTTTACCCAGAATTCTGATGACATGTATCTTAACACATGCTCAGCACAATTCTGCTTGATCATTCTTAACAACAAATTGGATGTCCTCTTATTTACAAGGGTTTTCAGAATTACTGACAATTCTTGGTTCACTATTGTGCTAGTACTGGGAACCAGAATCACTATTCCCCATCCTCCACCTCGTTTCCCCAACAGAACCTCCCAACACACACACAGCAAACACATGCCACATTCTCTGAAACCACCAAATGTGAAAAACATATTCTTTTCCCCCCATACCAGTGAATGTTATGCCACTTCCTTACTTTATAAAGAGCACACAGGGGCTGATATTTTCCCAGCAGAATGTCATCATTTGCTTTTCAAAGCAGGCCCCAAATTTAAAAGTATTATGGGTAAGGAAATGCAAATGATGTAAGGCTGATATCTTCTTAACAAAGTTAAACTGTTACTAGGCACCTGGCATCATCTAGGGAAGGAGCAGGGGACCCATCACAGAGCAACTCTTCTAGCACCTTAGACCCTTGGTGGGTGGGGGCAGTGGGGGAGGGTGCTCAGCATCACAGTATCCCACCTGATTCATAAGCCTGGCTGACTCTTGCCTTCCTTGCTGACTCTGTCCCTCTGGGTTTTACCTGGAGGTTGATAAACACTACCCCAAACACTAATGGGTTCACGTGGAAAAATCCATTTAATCTAAACGTAGTAGGAAATTTGTTGACATCAAACAACATCAAGTTTCTTGATGATGAACTAGACCCCATGGAGAAATTTATCTGTAAACAATGAATCAGGACAGAAGGAAAGTTAAGAGTACTTGAAAGACAATGAAATATTAAGGTGGCGAAAACCACTGCCTGTGCCTATGGTGTGTCATTTGTTTGTTCTTGATCTTAAATTCCCTCAGCTGAAAATTGCCAGTTCTGATAATAACTCAGAGCATTAATGCCAAAAGTCTATGTCTTTTCCTTAAGAAAGGCTCCATATAATTGTTTAAACTCTTCCTTTTCAACATTAAGACCATCTTGAGAAAGAGGGGTGTGTGTGTGTGTGTGTGTGTGTGTGTTGAGGGGGGTGTATTAATTCAGTCTGCTAAAAAAATAATACAAACTGACACTTAGATCTTAGTTGTTAAATACCACCTTAAAATGAGATCAGATCTTTCTGGAAGACAAAGAATGCTTCAGATCAGGGACAGTACAAAATGAACTTAGAACATAAATCTGTACTCTAAATAAAGAAATGCTCAAAGAATGATGGGGATGTGCCAGGTGGCTATAGGGGCCAGTAAGAAGGAATTTCCAATATCCAAATTAAGGACAGTTTGAGCATCAAAATAAATAACTATTAGCAATTAATTATGATCATTGAAAAAAATCAGTAAATACATAGAGAGATAAATCAATCAGAAAGAATAGTTATTCCTTACAATGGAGTGCTAACCAATAAATGTAGGAAAAATAGTGGAACTGAGAAATAATCATCTGGTTATACTACAATAATTATACCACAATAATATAGGCAAAATGCAATCAATGGATGCTAATACCAATAGGGGAATGCTTGATGAAAAATGGAATATTTATATAGTCTCCAGAAATTTTCCCACTAGATGCTCATTAAATAAAAAGGAAAAAAAAGTAACTTTATAGTGGAGAAGCTTGGCAGTTTAAACAAGTAATCAAAGTGTAACATCATCAGTAATGGAACAAATATATATTATGTGGTTCTTAACATGAAGCTCTGAGAAAGATAAGACACTATTTCTGTGGAATTCTTGCCAAAAGTACACAATCTGATTTTGATCACAACAAGACATCAGGCAAACTTAGACTGAGAGAGAAATTCTCCAGAGTAACTGGCCTGAATATTTTTAATGTAAAGGTCATGAAATGTAAAGCAAGTCCAAGAAATTGCTTTACATTAAAGGAGACTCAAGAGATTTGACAGCTAAATGAAACTTATTATTCTGAATTGGATCCTATAGTCTTTTTTTTTTCCTTTTGTTATAAAGTGAATTACTGAAACAAACATTTTTGAATAAGATTTACAGATTATTTTTACAGTGTCAATTATTATTCATTTTTATAATAGTTCAGTTCAGTCACTCAGTCGTGTCCGACTCTTTGCAACCCCATGAACCGCAGCATGCCAGGCCTCCCTGTCCATCACCAACTCCCAGAGCCCATCCAAACCCATGTCCGTTGAGTCAGTGATGCCATCCAAACATCTTATCCTCTGTTGTCCCCTTCTCCTCCTGCCTTCAATCCTTCCCAGCATCAGGGTCTTTTCAAATGAGTCAGCTCCTCACAACAGGTGGCCAAAGTATTGGAGTTTCAGCTTCAGCATCAGTCCTTCCAAAGAACATCCAGGGCTGATCTCCTTTAGGATGGACTTGTTGGATCTCCTTGTGGTCCAAGGGACTCTCAAGAGTCTTCTCTAACACCACAGTTCAAAAGCATCAATTCTTCTGCACTCAGCTTTCTTTATAGTCCAACTGTCACATCCATACATGACCACTGGAAAAATCATAGCCTTGACTAGACGAACCTTTGTTGGCAAAGTAATGTCTCTGCTTTTTAATATGTTGTCTAAGTTGGTCATAACTTTCCTTCCAAGGAATAAGTGCCTTTTAATTTCACGGCTGCAATCACCATCTGCAGTGATTTTGGAGCCCAGAAACAGTTTCCACTGTTTCCCCATCTATTTCCCATGAAGTGACGGGACTAGATGCATTGATCTTAGTTTTCTGAATGCTGAGCTTTAAGTCAACTTTTTCACTCTCCACTTTCACTTTCATCAAGAGGCTCTTTAGTTCTTCACTTTCTGCCATAAGGATGGTGTCATCTGCACATCCAAGGTTATTGATATTTCTCCCAGCAAACTTGATTCCAGCTTGTGCTTCCTCCAGCCCAGCGTTTCTCATGATGTACTCTGCATATAAATTAAATAAGCAGGGTGACAATATACAGCCTTGACGTACTCCTTTTCCTATTTGGAACCAGTCTGTTGTTCCATGTCCAGTTCTAACTGTTGCTTCCTGACCTGCATACAGGTTTCTCAAGAGGCAGGTCAGGTGGTCTGGTATTCCCATCTCTTTCAGAATTTTCCACAGTTTATTGTGATCCACACAGTCAAAGGTTTTGGCATAGTCAAAAAAGCAGAAATAGATATTCTTCTGGAACTCTCTTGCTTTTTCGATGATCCAGCAGATGTTGGCAATTTGATCTCTGGTTCCTCTACCTTTTCTAAAACCAGCTTGAACATCTGAAAATTCACGGTTCACATATTGCTGAAGTCTGGCTTGGAGAATTTTGAGCATTACTTTACTAGCATGTGAGATGAGTGCAATTGTGCGGTAGTGTGAGCATTCTTTGGCATTGCCTTTTTTGGGGATTGGAATGAAAACTGACTTTTCCCAGACCTGTGGCCACTGCTGAGTTTTCCAAATTTGTGTACTATGGTTATATACAGGAATATCATTGTTTTTAGGAAATGTACACTGAGGTATTTAAAGATAAGTTTGCATGATGTTTACAGCTTATTCTCTAATAGCTCAGAAAAAAATGCTATTGTGTTTCTGTGCACACCTGTGTGTGAGAGAGAGGGAAGGAAGAAGAGAGAGCAGATGTACTAAATATTGACATCTGAGGAATTTTATTGAAGGTATTTGGATAGTTTTTTCAACTTTTTAATCAAGCTGAAATTGCTGCTGTTGCTTAGTTGCTAAGTCGTGTCTGAGTCTTTTGCGATGCCATGGACTGTAGCCCACCAGCGTCTCATGTTGCCATTTCCTTCTCCAGGGAATCTTCCTGACCCGGGCTCAAACCTGCATCTCCCCCACTGGCAGGGAGATTCGTTGTTACTGAGTCACCAGGGAAGCTCAAACCATAAATTATTTAAAGAAGATACAGGAAGCTCAAACCTCTGTGACAATCTAGACGGGTGGGAGGGGTGGGAAGTTGGAGGGAGGTTCAAGAGGGAGGGGCATGTGTACACCTATGGCTGATTCATGCTGATACATGGCAGAAACCAACACAATATTATAAAGCAATTATCCTTCAATTAAAAGTAAATAATCTTTTAAAAGGGTTAAACATTTTAAAGTTAAAAACTATATATAATATATATTGAAAGGTATGTCACATGAGATTTATGATAATGTATTTTCCTGCTTTTAAAGATTCAATTAGTTTACCTCCCCAACTTTATTATTTTAAAAGAAAATTTTACAGTCCTCTGGTGAAGTCTTAAAAACTGAGGTTCTGTCTCATCTTACTAGGAGTCCACAAGATTTTTAAATTACATACACAACAAAACAAACATATCATTTGTCTGTAATTTTCAGGCAGTGGTCTGCCTTCAAACTTTACAAATGCCACTGAGATTCATTTTACTAATGGCAGCGAGTTCCCAGACTGGCACTTCAGGGCTTGCCCAGAACACTTGGCTCAAAGTTTCTTTTAGCCATCCCAGAAGATCCACAACCAGGGATAAAGGAACAGGATGGGGAACACCAGGGTTGAGACTCCTTGCCTGAGAAATTCTGATTAGTTACTTTTGTTAATCCTGCCTGTCTCTTTGGAAAACAAGGATCAGCACTTAGACCTACTAGAATTACAGTAGGGAGGAAAGGTGATATAACAATCTTTTTTTCTCCTTTTGTGGATTATCTTCCCCAAAGATGCTCTTTGGAAACAAAGGAAAAGCAGCAGGAGATGAAGAATTTGAAGTCAGATAGATGCTTGTTTAAAACTGGGCAAGTTGTTATTTATTTTTATTAGTTAATTTTTATTGCTGTGTAGTTGCTTTGCAATGTTGTGTTGGTTTCTGCTATACAGCAAAGTGAGTCAGCCATACGTGTACATATAAATCCCCTCCCTTGTGGACTGCCTTCCCATTTAGGGCACCACGGAGCACCGAGCTCCCTGTGCTATAGGGTAGATTCTCATTAGCTATCTATGTTGTACTTAGTATCAATGGTGTGTACGTGTGAATCCCAGTCTCCCAATTCCTCTCATCTTCCCTTTTCCCTCTTGGCATTCTTACATTTTTCTACATCTGTGACTCTATTTCTGCTTTGCAAATACGTTCACCAATACCATTTTTCTAGATTCCACATAGATGCACTAATCGATGGTATTTATTTTTCTCTTTCAGACTTACTTCTGACACTTCCAGGTCCATCTACTTTTCTACATATGACCCATTTTCATTCTTTGTTATGGCTGAGTAATATTCCATTGTATATATGTACTGCTGCTGCTGCTAAGTCACTTCAGGTCGTGTCCAACTCTGTGCAACCCCACAGACGCAGCCCACCAGGCTCCCCCGTCCCTGGGATTCTCCAGGCAAGAACACCGGAGTGGGTTGCCATTTCCTTCTCCAATGCATGAAAGTGAAAAGTGAAAGTGAAGTCGCTCAGTCATGTCCAACTCTTCACGATCCCATGGACTGAGGCCTACCAGGCTCCTCCATCCATGGGATTTTCCAGGCAAGAGTACTGGAGTGGGGTGCCATTGCCTTCTTCTTTATTCATTCTTCTGTTGATAGATGTTTAGGTTACTTCCTGCCCTGGTTATTGTAAAAAGTGCTACTCTGAACATTGGGATGCATGTATCTTTTTGAAATATAGTTTCCTCTGGGAATATGCCCAAGAGTAGGACTGTTGGGTCACATGGTAGTTCTATTTTTATTTTTTTAAGGAACCTAGGCAAATTATATTAAAGATTTTAAACTTGGTATACTTATCTATGAAAACATGGAAGCTAATCATGTTGGGGTGTATTTCCAAAAATAAATAAGCTTAAATGTGGAACATGCTATATATTCCCCATTTTCCCCACCAAGTATTCTCTTCATCTCTCTCCATCCTATTCTGTGCCCTAGGAGACTGACCTAGAAGACTGGCTTCAGCACGCTTCCTTGGATTGGAGCAGTTTGGACAAACTATGGCATAATGAGGAGGTCAGGAGTTAGCAAGAGAAAAAGGTATGGCATTTATTTCCCCATGTCCCTCCTTGTAAAGACATTGTTTGGCAGTGGCTGCAAGATTTTTCTCTCTTGGACTCTCCTTCTGCAAGCACATCTCTCGAAGGTAAGGGTGACTTTCTTGGCTCTATCTGTCTGCTTCACTAAGGTGATACTACCTTTCCCACCATCACTCTTCCTAGAGTGTTTCACCATCCTTTCACGGTTCCCTTAATCTTGCCTTCAAAAATAGTCCCTTCATTTATCTCTCCTCAATGATCCCATTGCCATCTTCCAGCTGTTTGCTACTAGGACATAGACTGACTCAAGAACACTTCCTGGCTTTCAAAGAAAGCCATTGTTGCAATCCTTACTTCAACTGGCTCTGCCATAGTCAAGTTTAAGAAACCTCATGCTAATGAAGGACAGGTTCTCCCTTGCTCTTTGAGGATGGAAGGAGACTCTCGTTATGATACTTCAACTTTTTCATAACAAAATCCTTACCAGGAATGACCTTACCAAGCTTTAAATAAAAAGCAATCTCATTTGCAAAGCAGAAAAAGAGACACAGACATAAAGAGCAAATGTACAGACACCAAGAGGGGAAAGCTGAGAGGGAAGGGGCGGCGGGATGAACTGGGAGGTTGGGATGGACAATATATGCATTACTGTTACTATATATATAATGATAAATAATGAGAACATTTGGGAACTGTACTCAGTGCTCTGTGGTGACCTAAATGGGAAGGAAACTCAAAAAAGAGGGGATACGTGTATATGTATAGCTGATTCATTTTAGTGTGTATACAGTAGAAGCTAACACAACATTGCAAAGCAACTATACACTAATAAACATTATTATTATTATTTTATTTTTGAAAAAGGCAACCTCAATGATTAGCTATCGGGTCATGTCTCTGAAAAAAAAATCCAGACTTTGCTTCTTTGCTGTCCTGTGGCCCATGTGCTAAAAAGATGAGGTGATTCATGTTTAATGTACTGTTTATTAAGCATTAGCAATAATGTCCCTTAATATTTTCTATAATAGCATCAGCCAAAGGGAGAGAAAGGAAAGGAGCAAACGAGCTTAATATAGTAAAACTCTATGATTACCCTATGACCTTGCAGAGCAGTTTCATGTCTATGATCTTACTTATTTTCTTAGCTATTATTTCAATAGGTTGTGTAATATCTGAAACCCACCTCAATTTGCTCCTTGTTCCTGGCGTTATTCCCTCTCTAGCACCAAACATCTGGGAGCATTTTACAAGGCTTTCCTGTAATCTGGCAAACTATGCTCACATGTCTTTTAGGAGTCCAATTTTCTCCACCCAGTAATTGGCCAATGCAGAGAAACAAAGTATCATTTTATTTTACATAACAGCACTATGTAAAATGATTCACTAATTCAGTGCTGAAAAATAATAATCACAAGTTGGAAGATTGAAAAACACATGTGAGAAGACAGCACCCAGGAAAATCTAGGTTCTCAGTGCTTACACAAGATCACTCTTGCCCCCTGCAGTTTGCCGAGAGAGACAGAGAAATAGTTTGTAATTAGCCTTGTGTTTTGCTTCAAACTTCAGCTGAAATGTTCATTTGCCTTATAAGAAGCTGTCAGGACCTCCAGGAATATGCCACACAACAGTGTTATTTAGAAACAATTTTGCTTCCACAACACATAACAAATATCTTTGTTCTTCCTTTGTCTCCACTTCTTGTTAATAGAGAAAATTGTCCAGGAAAAATGCAACCCTCAACTTAATATGGATTACTATGCGTTGTACTTCTTACAATTTGAAATAAATGTCTACATAAAAGAAAAATACAGCAATAGCTAATGCTTCTCCCTGGGTAATAATACAATTTTGAAGAATAGAATGCTTAAGTAAATAAATTGGACATGCTTATCTTATCGCCTGCAGTTTCATTTTACTAATGAGATTGCTGAGAAAATTTCCCCTCGAGAGCCCTGCAATTCAGCACCCATGCCTCTGGACAGTACCATCTCAGCGAGTATCTACGCGAAACCATCCAACTGAATGGAAATTGAGGAATATAAAATGATTTTCTGTGGTGAGTAAGACCTACAAGCCAAATCCTTCAATATCCCCCTCTAGTTGGTGATGGACAGGGAGGCCTGGCGTGCTGCGATTCATGGGGTCACAAAGAGTCGGACATGACTGAGCGACTGAACTGAACTGAACTGATACCCTATTAAAAACTGCTATTCTCTGGTTTAAGAAAAAAGCAAAAACAAAACAAACACTTTTTTGGCCCCTAATAGCACAAGATAAAATTCAAACAAGACTGTCAAGCAGTCACTCCTCAAACTTACTTTTACAGTCTATTATTCAATATCAATCGGAATTTAGGGAAGAATTCATGGTTTCATCTTTTTCTTTTTTTTTTTTTTTAAGTGAATGGACCACATGTCATACCAAATAAATGAAAATGAATACCTTTCTTTATTAGTAGTATGATACATTTTAATTTATAAGATAGTGCTAGTATAGATTCTAAATATACTGTTTTCCAAGTAAGAATTCACAAACCTTAAGTCTGCCCTACAAAGCCTTTGTCAAGTGCTGTAAGATCCTGAAGTCATTCTTTCTGTTGGCATCCCTAACTAAGCAAACCAGATTGTATCAGATATTAATAAGTTAAGTTCGTCGCTTTTGTCAAACCAAGACTAGCTTTAAGTTCTTTTCATTACGGAAATATCTGAAGACAGCTGACAACCACTGCCCATTTCTTCTACTATTCATTATATGCACTATTTTTATATTACTCTTCTTACTATGATGTAAGCAATCCATTGCAACCATTTCCTTCTTTGTGGTTCAGGAACAAACTATAATACTTCAGGCTTTGTGTTTCCACGAGCAAAGCAGAAGGAAACTCGTACCTCTCCAATTCTGTGTTTTATAAATCTATCAAAGCTACTGTTTTGTCATTAGAACTTTGACAGGCTTCTCACACTGAGCCTTCTTAAGCTCACTGTCAATTACAACCCCACGGAGACAACTGCATACTCTCCCAAGAGGCTGTGTCATCAGCTGGAAACAGAATTTATCCTTATCTAGCTTTATGTTTTCAGTGCTATCTATCATTTCCACCTGTAAATACATTGTAGAATATCAATTACATCTTTATTATGTGTTGTAGATTCACATTATACAGAAAGAAATATCATTGTTTCTACAGTTACAGCTATTTCTTTTAATTATTTTAATGTCTGAAAATTGTAGAACAGGACAGGACTGAAGGTAAAGCTGTGGATATAAATCTTGAGACAGAAAAATATCCATTAATCAACAGACATAGAACATATTACTTCAACTAATAACAATTGCATTGAATTATGCCATTATTCAGCCCATAGGTCTCCCTAATTTCCCATAAACATAAGATGAAAGGCTTTGGCAAAGATTTATTTGTTCGTGTATTTATTTATTACCTCCTATGCATCAGGCATTGTTCTGGGTGCTAGGAATACCTCTTTATACAAGACAGAGAAAGTTCTTTTTCTCATGGGTTGCACATTCTAGCTGGGAAAGACAGATGGTATTGAATTAAAGGTGTCATAGAAGTAGTGATGAAGAATGCTACTCTAGGCAAGGCGGCCATGACAAATCTTGCTGAGATGATGAAATTTAAGCTGAGATTATGACATTTAAGGCACGACTTGAATGTCAAGAAGGAGCCAACTGGGCAATGATCTGAAGGAAATGTATACCAGTCTGAAGGAACAACCAGTGAAAAGATTTAAATTAGGACTGATCCATCTCGAACTGTTAGAGAAACAAATATTTGTGGCTGAAGCCCACATTTATTTGATCAGCTAGCTGGTAACTTTATGAAAATAAAATATAATCAGATTAGGATATAGATAAATCAGAAGATAATTATTCTGAGTGAAAATGCCAAATGGGGAAAAGGAATACCTACTACATGATTTCATTTACATAAAATTCTAAAAGTATATACTAAAATTTAGGGACAGAAAGCAAATCAATGGTTGTCTCGGAGAGTTATGATTACAAAGGGACTCAAGGATATTTGGGGGATGATGGAAATAGTTGTAATTTTTATTGCGATAATGGTACCATGAATGTATGTATAAATGCCAAAGCCAACCAAAACTGCATATTTTAAATATGTGCAGTTTATTGTACATCAATAATGTCTCAATTAAGCTATCATAAAATCAAATTTGAGTATCTTTCTTTTACAGAGAGTATTTGGTAGTTTTCAGTCATACCCAGTTCATTTTCTAAATACTTAATAAATCTTCCTCAATAATTCAGCCTGTGCTTTCTTGATATCTACATCATACTAACTTGCCTAGGTTTGAGAGACTATATCACTTTCTAGGGTTTGGAGAGTAGAAGAACATATTTTCCAACTTCAGTTTGTAAACATGCCACCTCAAAGGTCTTGAACAGCACTTAGATAATGTAATACGCATATTATTTCAGAATTGCATTTTAATACAGCTAATCCAAAAACCCTGAACTCTTTTTGTTGTTGTTGTGTAGGTGCTGAGTCGTGTCCAGCCCTTTTGAGACCCTACAGACTGTAACCCACCAGGCTCCTCTGTCCATGGGATTCTCCAGGCAGGAATGCTAGAGTGGGTTGCCATTTCCTTCTCCAAGGGATCTCCCCAAAGAAGGGATCAGACCTGCATCTCCTGCATTGGCAGGCAGACTCTTCACTACTATACTACCAGGAAAGCCCCTGAACTCGTTTAGACTCATACATATACTGGTAAACTTCCTCTCCCACCTTTGACATATGCTCCTTCCTGGCAAGCTTCATTCTCTTTTCTCTCTCCTTCTCCCTGTCTTCCTGTCCCTTTCTGCTCTTCATCCTTCTCGGTCTGAATAACATTCTCTACTAGGTGAGAACAAAACATGCCATAGGTCAAAGATGTCCCTCCCTTGGGCGTTAAGTCACTTGCAGCTCCAAGGAATATGCCATGCCTTTAGCTGCATTTCAGCCTGAAATGTAACTAATGGTGTGTTTTTGTCTGTTTCTCTTTTGGTTTTATACATTCCAATTTCTTTAGGAAATTTAGTGTTCCTGACTATACTTATTTCCACTACTGGAAAAAAAAAAAAAACAACCACTGAGGTCTCAAGGAAGACACAAACTCTGTGTTGTGGACAAGTTAATAACAATAAAGCCATTCGACAGAACAGAATGCTTTCCAGAACATCTGTTATAAATCCCAAGAAGTGATTTCGCAGACCTGGCTGCCTGGCTGCCTGCATCACTCACGCTCTCACCATTCCAGTGTTTACCTAGGGCTCTTCATAGAGCTGTCGTAAACATAAATAGAAATACCTAAAATAATGAAGATTTTACAAATCAAAATGATCATAATTGCTATGCACACATTGGGAAGTCAAGAAAAAATTCAGATTTAAGAATTGTCATCATTTTACTCTATGGGAACTAGTGAAACTAACATAACTTATGCTTAATTCTGTTGTAACTCCTACATCTGCTTTGAAGCCATAAATTTGTCTATTTATAAGCCGTGGTTTTTCAAAGTCACTCATGATTCTATTAAAAATATTGATTGTCGTTATTTAGTTGCTAAGTTGTGGCTGACTCTGCAACCCCATAGACTATGGCCTGCCAGACTCCTCTGTCTATGGAATTTTCTAGGCAAGAATACTGGAGTGGGTTGCTGTTTCCTTCTGCAGAGGATCTTCCTGACCCAGGGTCGAATCCATGTGTCCTGCATTGCTAAGCAGATTCTTTACTGCTGAGCCGCTATGGAAGTCCTTAGTATTCAGCAACATATTGGTTCCACTGTTTCTCTGATTCTTATTAAGGTTCTGAATTAGAGCCTGCCAATCTATTTATCAGATCTGGAGGCAGAAGGGGAGAGTCCATTATTCCTGGGGAGGGGGTGCATTTGTGGTAGGAGAATCGGGGGACGACAGACATGAGGGTCTTATCAGCTTTCAGGCAATACTTAGCCAGCTGCCTTCTTCATGGCTGTAGACACAGAAGTAGGTTAGAACAGTTCCTTTTGGAGGACTCCAGGAGATGATGATGCAGATGGGGGAGGCATCCTGCAAGACTTTGAGAGTCAAAGGAGCTCCTGAGTGGCTCTAAGAAACCGCTAACTTTCACACTATTAACTGACCACAGAGTCCTTGCCTATATCCCCACCATTTTTCCAATGGTTTAATAAGCCTCCCCTTCCTTTACAGGGAAGGGGAGGCTTCCTTTACATTCCTTACATTTACATTCCAACCTGCAGTTCATAAAGGGCAACTTGTTTTCCTAACAAGGTAAACAAGTACAGACACACACACAATCCAGTTAGAAAGAAAAGATTTGTGATTTTACAAAACTACCTCTGTTGCTTAAGCTGGTATCATGGCTAAATGTGCTGGTCCTAGAGAAGACCTCTGGGGTTCAAATTCCTGCTCCATCACTTGTGAGTAACTTTAGTCAAGTTACTTAAACTCCCTGTATCTTGGTTTCATCTCTTTAAAATGGGGGGGAAATACTTTCTTTTACCTCTTAGGACTATCTGAGGGAATTTTAAAAGCTTATATGAATGAAAACTTAGAATGGTGCTTGGCACTTGTTAAATCAATAAGCATCGGTTATTATAATCAGTAGTACCATTAACTCCTGCTTTTCTGATGAGTATATTCAATTCCCCAGGGTCTACTTTCCCACAATACTAATGGCTGAGTGGTAAACTAGGGCTCAGCTGCAATGCAAATCATCTCTAGGTCCTCAGTGCCTCAGTGATAAAAGACAGAGTCAATTCAACCTCTCAGACCCTGCCTCCAAAAGCTAAGTCCATCCTTTCTAAGGCAAACTGATATTACGTAGCCCTACAAGATAATTGCACATCTTTTCCTTAGAATGTGGAGGAGGCTATTCTTAGGTTATTTCTAGGTAATGAAATATATGAACAAAAAGAGCAACAACAAAGTTAGGTTGGCTGGTTTTGCCTTATGGCCGTGAACTTCAGTCAGTGAAAAGTTTAGAATGCTGATGCTCATTTGCATGTATATTTCCTATCTCTAATGTAGGATGTTGCTATCTTCATATCTAATGCAGAGGAGCCAGTTCTTTAGTCAAGAACACCAATGAAAATGGATTATATTTCATGGCCTAAGTTTTTAACCCCTTTGTGTTGGAAACTACTTTATAAATATATTTTTTAAAGAATTATTTTCAATACATTTCAGGAGAGAAATTTGGAATCAGTGATCAGCATTTGTTACAGATCAGCCACGTAGTAGTGACTTGGCTTTTATCAAACATTTAGCTTCGAAAGCCTCCATTTATTCATCTATAAAGTAGAAATTAATAATAATTATAATTTCCTAGTGCTTGCTCCATTTAAGATAACATACACATGCTATAAATATGCAAATATTATTTATATATATATATGAAGAGAGTGAAAAAGCTGGCTTAAAACTCAGCATTCAAAAACCTAAGATCAGGCATCTAATACCATTGCTTCATGGCAAATAGAAGGGGAAAAAGTGGAAGCAGTGACCAATTTTATTTTCTTGGGCTCCAAATTAGAAGATGCTTGCTTCTTGGAAAGAAACCTATGACAAACCTAGAGAGCATATTAAATAGCAAAGACATCATTTTGCCTACAAGAGTCCATGTAGTCAAAGCTATGGTTTCCCCAGTAGTCATGTGTAGATGTGAGAGTTTGACCATAATGAAGGCTGAGTGCCAAAGAATTGAAATGCTTTTGAATTGTGATGCTGGAGAAGACTTTTAAGAGTCTGTTGGACTACAAGGAGATCAAACCAGTCAATCCTAAAGGAAATCAACCCTGAACATTCATTGAAAAAACTGATGCTGAAGATGAAGCTCGAATACTTTGGCCACCTGATATGAAGAATTGACTCACTGGAAAAGACCCTAATGCTGGGAAAGACTGAAGGCAAAAGGAAAAGAGGGTGGCAGAGAATGAGATAATTAGCTAGTATCACTGATTCAGTGGACATGAATTTGAGCAAACTCCTGGAAATAGTGAAGGACAGGGGAGTGTGGCATGCTGTAGTCCATGGGATTACGAAGAGTACAACAGGAATTAGTGACTGAACAACAAAATAAGTATATATATACATATATATATATATATGCATTAGATAGACTTATCAAACCTTTATCACAGTTCCATCGCTATGACAAGTTACCACTCTGCTCTTCATTTTATTTATTATGCCACTCTGGCAAAAGAGAAGGAGCTAGCCAGCTTCCCTGACCGGACACCACCACATAACAAAATGATGAGTACCAAGTCATTATAAACACAATGGCCTTAATTTAGTTTCCATTTTCACTGTACTGAAACAATATTGACTTATGCTAAGTTGCTTCCACTTTTCTTATAGACTCACCACTCACCACAACAGAATCAGTAAGACTATGATGAGTTATCGCACAACTGAAGATAGTCTTTGTCTTATTAGGACATTTTCTGGGTCTGAGTTGGACAAAGTCATCTAAAGATATTAAAATGACCAAGCAGAAGTGAATCACAACTCCTTCCCCCTCGAAGTCTTCACCTTTAGGAAGAGGATACAGTATGCATTAATATTTGGATTAAGAATATTAAGATCTTTTTTAAAGAATCATCTTGTAACAATTCTACTTCTAATGTTGCATGGTTGGTTTAACATTCTTCTTCACCATGTTGCTGCCTGTCAATTTGTGACATCCACTTATCAACACACTTCTTTGTTTTACTCTCTCCTTTTCTCATTTATTTATAACTCCTTTCTGTAACCTAAGGACTGTTAAGCTTTTGTCCCTGTATTATCTACTCAGTAGGCATGGAGATAAAATTTAATTTTCATTCAACTAAATACAAGCTTTGCAACACTTAGCATAATCCAGCAGCCCTGCCTTTTATGTCTTAAAAGTAGGGTTGTAACCTCATAGCCCATGTTGAAATGAGGGGATGTCAGTGGCCATAGCCTTGAGAATAAACATAAGGTATTCAAGAGGCAAGGAATTTAAAGATCTTGAATTTGAAAGCTAAAAAATTCTGAGAGTAAACAGGTTAAGCCGCCTCCGCGAAGTCACAGAGCCAGTTGAGAGCATTAATATTTTGAACCAGAACCGAGCTCCAGTGAAACTAAGCCACATGTCCTTGATAAAATCTATGTTGGGTACTAAAGTGAGGGCTTCATGAAAAGCTGTGAGACAGAAAACCATGATAGATTATTTCATCTCAGATGCAATAGATTTGTCTAGATTACTTGATTTCCTTCTTAGAGGGGGAAATTGAATTAATGACCAAAGTGTGTGTGAGCCGCTCAGTTATGTCTGATTCTTTGCGACCCCATGGATTGTAGCCCACCAGGCTCCTCTGTCCATGGAATTCTCCAGGAAAGAACACTGGAGGGGGTTGTCATTTCCTTCTCCAAGGGGTCTTTCTTCACCAGGGATTGAACTCGTGTCTCCTGTGTCTCCTGCACTGGCAGGCAGATTTTTTACCATTTAAATTACGAGGAAGGGTAAAGAAAAATAATATAACCTGGAAATGTTCACAGAAACTTAAAATTAGTGTTTCTCTCCAACAATACAGTCATCTAAATTCAGGCTCTTACAAGCCAAAAATGTAAATTTCTGTTTCTTTTTATTCACATGAGGATATTCTAGATTGAATATCATGACCTTGATTTCTTCTCTTGTAAAGCAGCTTCCCATCCTTTCTCCCTTTTCTCTCATAACTTTGTAGTCACATCCATGGTTTTGCTATCTGTATATATCTGGTAAACTTACAGGTGAAATGATTTGAACCCTAATACTAAATGGCTAACTCTTTGTAAGAGCCATAGGGGCTCATGGGGTTTCAAAAAGCATAACCCAATACTAAGAAATAAAGAGAAAAAGGCATTACTCTAAAAATTAATGAAAAGCCACTGAATAAACTTAGGCCATCCACATGCAAAGAAAACCATCCATAGGCTGCAAAGAGTCAGACACGCTATGGATAAAGAGTGGGAAGAATGAGTTTTCCTGCCTGAAATTCTTTTCGAGGGGCTGTTAGCCTATTCTGTTTTCAGGTGTTCATAGATTCATAGGCAAAAAACCAGTCTTTCATTTGGATGCACCTGAGGCAGAAGAGAATGAGACCCCCAATGTTGACTGGCAATGGGTAAATCACTTAACCATACCTAGCGGTACCTTGGGCCTTCCCGGGTGATGCTAGTGGTAAAGAACCCTCCTGCCAATGCAGGAAACATAAGAGAGTCAGGTCTGATCCTTGAGTCAGGAAGATCCCCTCAAGGAGCTCATGGTAACCCACTCCGGTATTCTTGTCTGAGAATCCCATGGACGGAGGAGCCTGGCAGGCTGCAGTCCACAGGGTCACAGAGTCAGACACGACTGAAGTAACTTAGCATGCATGCACACACTGGCCACTCAGGACTCCCTGGGCCCCCACGGAATCACTTGTTAGATAGGAATTCTTTTAGGTCAGATAATAGCCATGGCTGTTATCAGGTGGCAATGTTTTGCAAATAACAACTGCACTGTGCAGAAAATCCACTCTAACTCCTCTCTGTCTGCAATCACTACCACCTTTCTTTTCTGAATTCTCTGCGGGAGTGGCTAAGCATTTAATCCATGGCGACATACAATCCACCTATGATGATATATATTCATCTTTCCTAAGTGGTGTTAAAACAATCAACGGGTATTTCTGGGTCAAAATAAGCCCAGGACATTAAGGTTTTCAAACTTACACATAAACACACTCAGACATACATTCAGCTAACACATGCTTTTAGAGAATAAAGAGAAAAAGAAACCAGTAAGATTAAATTAGTTTTAGATCAGGTATTTAATGGCCCTCATCTCTGTCAGTGGTTCTGCATGTTGCTGGAGCCACAGTCAGCAGTGTAGAGTGTTAATTAATTTTTCTTTTTTCCATTTATTATTTGAAACTCTGAATACCATAAAGGGTAAGAACTTGAGTCTTGTCATGAAACAGAACTGAATTCAAAAGCTAGTGGTTCTTTTACAAGATTCATGATGTTTGGCAGACATCTTAACCTCAGTAGAACAATTTCTTTGTCAAAGGAGCCATTAATAACAAGATCTATCACACAAATTATTTATATGATAAAATCAAATAATACTAATAAAATGCTTAGTATAGCATCGAGTTCAAGGTAAGGTTCTAACGAATGTTTGTTCTTATTATCATCTTATATATGCATTGACACACTCAGTATTTTCATGGTTTTGTGGTATTCTAGAAAATAATCAACTATGTTCTTTTTCCTTTCTTTTCACTACTAGGAATTTGGGTTAAATTTATTTGGGAATATAAGTCTCATTGCTATAAATATCTATGTAGTAAATACTGTTTTCTGATAAGTTTATTTCTTGAGGGATAGTCAGGCTGGAAACAAGATTAAATGAGAGCTTTTTAAGGACCTTCTTGAAAGTTGCCAAATTCTTCTCCAGAGGAAAGTAAACCAATTTACAGATAGCTGTATGATATTATTAAAGCTCTTTCTTCATAGATGCACCAACACTGAGTCTTCATTTTTTTGTTTATTGTAGAAGAATCAGCATAGAATCATACCAAAAATACTTGAATTAGCCTTTCTTTAACTACTAATGAAGCTGGGGAGTTTTGTTATTGTTTCCTGCTAAGATGGACACTTCTTCCTGGCTAAATGATTCATTTTCCTTGACTAGTTAGAGAAGCATTTAATGTTTTAAAGCAATATGTGGTAACTCATAGTCTCAAAAAATCCCCAGCTGACTTCCATTCCAACATTCCTCCTTGTACTCATTGGATATTTGTTTGCCTGCAATTATGGAGTGAAGCTAAGACTATTCTCAAATATTAAATATTATGGGCTATTATTTTTTATTTTCAATAAAATTAGGATGAGCAATGACAAGGAAAAATAAATACCATTATAAATGCTATATAGCAACAATTGGAATTGATGGAAACAGAGAGTAATTTACAATCAGAAGCATTGAGTTTCCATGCACCTTTGAGGGGAACCTTTCTCCCCAATACTATATATCCCATCTTGGCCCCTAGACATTGGCACTCCACTTCCAGCCCTCACTGGTACCTGCCTAAGAGAGGAAGAGTGCCATAAAGTTGATGAGTACTGAATTAGCATGAGCTGCTGGTGACCCACATAGTCATTCTCTCCTTGAACTCAATATGCTTCGTTGCTCCTCTATGTGATAAGGTTAGCAAGGCCAGCCCTGCTCCTATGGTTCTAGGTAAGGAAGTTCAATTCTGATGGGGCCATGCTCTCTAATTCTTTATTACCAGTAATAAATCAGGTAATTTTCATACAACGTATCTAGCTCCTGGGTTCTATTTCTTTTTTGGTTTAGAATTTATGAGAGTAGAAAAGGTGTCATTCACTGCTCATCAAAAACCCCACATGGTTTAGTACTGACATCACTAAGCACCAGACACTAGGGCTTCCCAGTGGCACTAGTGGTCAAGAATCTGCCTGCCAATGCAGGAGACTCAGGAGACCCGGCTTCGATTCCTGGGTTGGGAAGATCCCCTGGGGAGGAGGAAACGGCAACCCACTCCCGTATTCCTGCCTGGAGAATCCCTGGATGGAGAAGCTTGGCGGGCTACAGTCCGTGGGGCTGCAAAGGGTCGGACGTGACTGGGTGACTGAGCATACACAAGCATTGAGGATACAGGGCCATACTGCCTGATTCGACTCCTATGCTTGTTCAGCTCCTATCTGATTCTTAGTATCAGGCGAGAGATAAGGTATATGGCTTCTCTAACCTCCAGTTTCCCCATCTGTGTATGGGATATAATAATAGTAGAAGCCTCAAACAATTGTTCAAAACAGGAGTTGGCAAACTGTGGCTCACTGGGACAAATCCAGTCCGTTGTTTATTTTTGTAAATAAAATTGTATTGAAATCTACCCATGCCCATCTATTTCCATATTGGCTACGGCTACTTCCACATTGCAACAGCAGAGCTAAGTAGTTGCAAAAGAGACCATATGGACCACTAAGACTAAAATATTTTCTATCTATCCCTTTGCAGGAAAAGTCTGTTGATTCCTGGTTTAAAAGATAAAGCAAGAAGTGATGTATACAAAACACATAGCCCTGGACATACAAAGAGTAAATGCTTAACATGTGTTAGTTGTTATTATTGTTGTCCTTATTATCTACTAAGAGGTGGTGCATCATAGCCATTAAAAAATACTGATTCTTTAGCAAAATGGTATAGATTGAAATCTCAGCTCTACAACTTATCAACACTCTCATTTAGGCAAGCCACATAATATTTTCTGAATCACAATATACTCATCTGTAATACGAAGATAATAACATTTAGTGCATAGAGTTATTGAGAGGCTTAAGTGAGATTATACAAATACTCAGTTCAGTTGCTCAGTTGTGTTTGACTGTTTGCAACCCCATGGACAGCAGCACACCAGGCTTCCTTGTCCATCACCAACTCCTGGAGCCTACTCAAACTCATGTCCACTGAGTCTGTGATGCCTTTCAACCATCTCATCCTCTGTCGTCCCCTTCTCCTCCTGCCTTCAATCTTTCCCAGCATTAGGGTCTTTTCCAATGAGTCAGTTCTTTGCATCAGGTGGCCAAAGTATTGGAGTTTCAGCTTCAGCATCAGTGCTTCCAATGAATATTCATGACTGATTTCCTTTAGGATGGACTGGTTGGATCGCCTTGCTGTCCAAGGGACTCTCAGGAGTCTTCTCCAACACCACAGTTCAAAAGCATCAATTCTTCACCATTCAGCTTTCTTTATAGTCCAACTCTCACATCCATACATGACTACTGGAAAAACCATAGCTTTGACTAGATGGACCTTTGTTGGCAAAGTGATGTCTTTGCTTTTTAGTATGCTGTCTAGGTTGGTCATAACTTTCCTTCCAAAGAGCAAGCATCTTTTAATTTCATGGCTGCAGTCACCATCTACAGAGATCTTGGAGCCCAAGAAAATAAAAGTCTGTCACTGTTTCCACTGTTTCCCCATCTATTTGCCATGAAGTGATGGGACCAGATGCCATGATCTTAGTTTTCTGAATATTGAGTGTTAAGCCAACTTTCTCACTCTCCTCTTTCACTTTCACCAAGAGGCTCTTTAGTTCTTCTTTGCTTTCTGCCATAAGGGTGGTGTTATCTGTATATCTGAGGTTATTGATATTTCTCCTGGCAATCTTGATTCCAGCTTGTGCTTCATCCAGCCCAGTGTTTCTCATGATATACTCTGCACATAAGTTAAATAAGCAAGGTGACGGTATACAGCCTTAATGTACTCCTTTTGTTATTTGGAACCAAGCAAATTACTAAGGAGATTTCATATCCCTGACATGAATATTTGCTGTCATCACTATCGCCATCATCATCATAACTGCTATTAGTTTCCCTCCATAAGATTCTAAAATATAAACATATTTTGAACAAAAGTTTATCAATAATATTAAATATCAATTAGCTCACATATTTATTCAGTAAATTTTAACCAACCATCTTGAGGGAATCAGAGAGTCTCTGCAGATACAGATATAACATTTCCTTTCTCCTTAACTTCTGCAATGAAATCACCCCAAATCTACACTTTCAGGTCAAAGCCAAAAATACGACATATTATTGAAGAAAAAGCATCACCTATATCAAGAAGACTCTTGAGAGTCCCTTGGACAGCAAGATCAAACTAGTCAATCCTAAAGGAAATCAACCCTGAATATTCATTGAAAGCTGAAGCTGAAGCTACAATATTTTGGCCACCTGATGTGAAGAGTTGACTCACTGAAAAGACCCTGATGCTGGGAAAGATCGAAGGCAAAAGGAGAAGGGGGTGCAAAGGATAATATGGTTACATAGCATCACTGATTCAATGGACATGAATCCAAGCAAACTCCGGAAGGACCGGGAAGCCTGGCACGCTGCAATCCAGGGGTCGCCATGAATTGGCCATGACTTAGCAACTGAACAGCAACAAATCAAGCTACTTCACACTAAAACAGGAGAAGCTGCCGCATGCAGCTAGACTACAGATTGTTTTAAAGAACAGTTAAACCCTGGGCTATTGAGTAATTTTAAGATAATAGAGCTCTCATGATTTAAAGATGAATAAACAAAAATAACGAAATAAAAGTTGAACGAGGAGGACACAACAACCCAGTGCGTGATATGTTCTGCAATGTATAAGAACCCACAGAGCGATGGTGCTCCTCGGGAAATGAATAGCCACAGGAAGCAGACACTAGCATTAGGTAGCCCCTATGCAGGTTTCAGGAACATTCACGGAAAATGACATCCATGAAACATTAAATAAAAAGATAACAGATCCAAATGGAGAGAAAACTGTCTATATTGTAAGCATGAATAAAAGAAAAAACCGGCAAGGATAAAGAAATACGTGCAATGAAACCTAAATGCAAAATTGCTGAAAATAAAACACATCAACAGAGGAGAGTCCATGCTGCAGAAAAGAGAATCTGTGAGGGCAAACTTTAGAAGCACTTCCAGAATCTGGCATTAAAAGTTATAAGATATTATAGGGTATTGAGCAGCGTCCCCTTGATATACAGTAGACCCTTGTTGGTTATCTATTTTAAATATAGCTGTGTGTACATGTCAATCGCAAACTCCCAATCTATCCCTCTCCTCCCCCATCCTTCCCCGCTGGTAACCATCAATTTGTTCTCTAAGTCCTGTGAGTCTGTTTCTGCTCTGTAAATTAGCTCATTGTATCGTCTTTATGGAAACACAAAGTTGCTAATCAACCACACTGTTATAAAATAAAAATTTGTTAAAATATGAAAAAAATAGTTACAAGGTAGAAGTGATGAGAGGAACGGAGATGACAGACCCATATGTTCGGGAAACAGATATCAAACACCCTTAGTAAAAGGAAATGAAGACATAATGGAAACACTGCTATCTTAAAACTGAAAGACTTGTCAGAAAAGGACAGAGTATTCAAATCCAAGATGAATCAAAAGGACCTAAACCTAAAAATTAAAAAGTAAAGAAATATTTTTGATGCAGTAGATAAAGGATATTTGTGTTAACGAACAAGGAAAAACTAGTAAGGCAGAAATACATAAGATGCATACAAAGAAAGAAAAATTAGGCTGATTACTACTGCTTAAATATCAGAGTAAATTGAACCAAGCCTATACTACTTTAATGAAATCTCTTGGTACGTAAAGTGGAACTGTGATGTAAAGTAAATAGGAAAATATTCAGATGTATACTAATATATCAAAAGTATCCATTGATTTACTTTACCAAAAAAAATAGTTGTTCTCTAGCAAATAAGTGAGATGAATCAATATAAAAATAAGAAGGAGGACATGACTGCACAG
>SJYQ01000910.1:939800-961582 GCA_006410935.1 Redunca redunca | reverse complement strand
TTCTGGCAATCATTTTTTTAGATACAACACCAAAGGCATAATCCATGAATGAAAGAATTGTTAAGGAGGACTTCATTAAAATTAAAGATTTCTGCTCTGTGATAGAAGATGTGAAGGGCATGAAAAGACAAGCTACAGACTGGGAGAAAATATTTGAAAAAGACCATTATCCAAAATATACAAAGAATTCTTCAAATTCAAAATAAGAAAACAATGTGATTAAAAATGAGTCAACAACCTTAAAAGACACTTCACTAAATAAGATATACAGATGGAAAATAGAGCATATGAAAAGATGCTCCACATTCCATGTCAACTGGGAAATGCAAGTTAAAACAACAATGAGATACCACTATGCACCTATTAGAATAGCCAAAATATAGAACACTGATGATACCAAGTACTGACCAGGATGCAGAGCGACGAGAACTTTCTTTCACGGCCAGTGGGAATGTAAGATAATGTAGCCACTTGGCAAGACCTTTGGCAGTTTCTTACAAAACTAAACATACTCTTACCATACAATCCAGCAATCATACTCTTGGTATTTACTCAAAGTAGTTGAACACATTTCCACACAAAAACCTGCACACAGATGTTTACAGCAGGTTTATTCATAATTGCCCACACCTGGAGGAAACCAAGATGTCCTTCAGTAGGTGGATGGATAAATAAACTGTTAATATTATACATCCAGACAATGGAGTGTTATCAAGTGCTAAAAAAAGAAATGAGCTATAAAGCTATGAAAAGACACGGGAGAAACTTGAATATATGTATTTCTAAGAGATAAACAGACAATCCGCAAAGGCTAAATACTGTGATTCCAACTATAGGATATTTTGGAAAAAGCAAAATTATGGAGACAATCAAAAGGTCAGCGGTTGACAGAGACTGGTGAAGAGGAAGTGATGAGTAGAGGGAGCACGGAGGATGTTTTAGGGCAATGCAACTACTCTCTATGATATATAATGATGGATACAGGTCATTTTACATTTGTCCAAATGCATTAGATGTGTAACATAATGTGTGAACCCTAATGTAAACTCTGGACTTTGGGTAGTAATGATGTGTCAATGTTAGTTCATTGGTTGTCAAACATTTTCCACTGTAGTGGGGGATGTTGATCACAGGGAAGGCTATAGCTGTCAAGGGGTGGGGTGCCTATGGGAAATCTCTGTACCTTCCTCTCAATCTTGTTGTGAATTAAAGTTTCTCTAAAATGTAATATCTAGGGACTTCTCTGGTGGTCCACTGGCTAAGAATCCTCAGTCCCAATGCAGGGGGTAAATTCAATCCCTGGTCAGGGAACTAAGATCCTGCATGCTGCAAGGCATGGCAAATAGATAAATAAGTGTAATTTCTTTTTTTTTTTAAGAAGTGTTTATCAAGTTGCAAAGAAAGGAAGTCTTATACATTGTTGTTGAGTGCATTTTTTGATCAGTTCATTCACATGTAAAAAAGTCATCTAATTTCACCAAAATGTTGACAATGATTATCTCGAGGTAGTTGGATAATGGGTGACTGAAGGCAGAAGTAGGGTTGTATTTTTGTTGTTTGATTTCCAAATTACATTTTCTTAAATATTCAGAAAAACAAAACTGCATTTGTTTTAAATCAAGTATCTATAATTATTTTAAAAAGTATAGTTGGGTTTTTTAAAGTCTATGAAAGATTTTTATTTTTTCTGTGTTGTCTCATCAAATTAAAGAGAAGATTAAACGAGTTTATATGGATGCTAAGGGGTGCCCTGGTTAATGCAACAGGACTGTAGTTTGGGAGAATAAGTGAGATATTAAGCCATTGCTAAGGTTCAGCTTGGAGACGGCACATTCTGTCGTTATTAATGGAAGAACAAATGGAGAGAGGGTAGCTGAACTGAAGAGTGAGAGGCAATGGAGGGATACAAATCGAGATGAACAGTGGCTGACTCCGCAAAACTATTAAATGATTTTGCAAAAGACCTGTCACAATGGATAAACGGTTCTTCCGGAAGAAACAGCTTAGCATTCCTGCAGTGCACGCACGATAATTTCCAGGGATGAGCCTGAGAGGAAAGAGACAGAATGAAGAAAGGCAAGAAGTTCCAAGATGCCTTAATGAGTCTGTAGACATCTCTTGAATGAGCAACTGGGAAGAGAGCTAAAGAAGAAAAACCAAAAACAAAGCATGCGTGTACTTCATTTTCAGCTTCAGTCACTGGGCAAACATCCACCTTTCTGTGCTTTATCCGCTCATGAAAAATGGTGATTTGCTCTGTGAATGTTGACTACATTCTAATTATTTCTGTGGTAAATGACGCATGAAACCTATTGTCAAAAAACACGATGCCCACCAGCGTACAGCCAGGCTTTATCTTCCCAGTAGATCACTCCTGGGCCTTGTCTAAAGGACCCTCAAAATAACACATGCTCACATATTTTTAAGGCAACTTTTCAGGTCAATGATTGCCTTTTTTTTCTAGCATTTCCTTCTGTGCAAGAAAAGAAGAATCTTTCTGAAATATATAATCCTACTATATCAAATAAAGGTAACACACCCAAGGAAAAAAGGCAGGAATGGTCCAGGAGGTGGGAAGAGGGCAGCAGAAGTCTCCTGTTTAAAGCATATATAACAAACAGTTACACCCTTTTGTATGATAATAAGAGCCCTGTTGCTAACACAATTCCTAGGATTCACTCTGCTGATTATTATGTCATGATTTAGTTCTTTTCATCATAAACAAATCAAAGGTACTCAAACAGCTTGCTGCTGGTTTCAAACCAACAAGTATCATTTTTATTACATCTCCTCTGCCATCCCTTAATGAATACACACTCCCTGGAAGGGATATTTTCTGTGTCAAGACATTCTCACGGTTATTTCGCTCTCATCCAAGTAGTTTTCAGGTCCTCTGGGTAGGAACCATGATTTGCTTTGATCAACCATCTCCATGAGTAAACATATGATACAAAGGTTTGGGTGAAATAGGCAGCTTTCATTCTGTTGCTCTCCACCAGATTCCATGCCTCTCAAATTTAACTGAAATCTTTTCAAAACACACAGCTGAATCACATACTATGTGTGGGTATCATGCACTGTAAGAAGTTGCCCTAGCCCAAGAAGGGTCAGACTTCAACCTTCAGTATCCTTGGATAGGTTGCAACTGAAAAGTTACTAGTTTGTTGTGTGGAATTACTAGTTAGTTATAAGGGATGGCATGGAGGTAAGGTAATACTCTGTTCTTATGATCACCCATAGAGAACCATTGCATGTGGGGCCTGACACCAAATTCTTTAGACTTGAATTAGAAAAGGCATTTCTCTGATAGATTTCTTCTTGTTCCAGTTTACAGGCAACTAATCCTCACTGCATTGGATCAAACAGACGGGCACAATCAATTCAGGGAAAGCAAGCAATGCCAGGTCCGCTCAGTCTTCCCTCAGTGAACAGTAGAGGAGACGGGAGGTGGGTGGGGGGAGCGGCCAAGATGGAAAGAAAGAAAGAAAATGCAGGCATGTCTGCACCCAAGATAGCTCAGCAAAGGCGAAGACGAAAAGACACGTTGAAATATACATCCTGGCAGATGGAAGCACTCGCTGTCAGAGAAAGAAGCTAAAATACCACCACGATTCCAAACGCACCAAGCCTTTGGGCGCTGAGGGGCGTGGAAGGAGCAGGGGCAGACGGAAGCGGTTGTGATGTCAAAACGAAGTCAGTGCAGTGTCTCTGGGGAGGGAAGAGGTCTAGATTTACTTAAGTCTCCAGAGTCTATGATCTATAGCATCATGTGATAAGCAAGTTAATTACTGCACTTAGGTAATTAAATCTCACAGAAAACCAGTGCCTTCTGAAGCATTATGAATTTAAGCGATTAGATCTTTCTAGGCTTGACTGGCCATTTGGTGAGAAGTCACATCGGAATGGCTGCCTAACAGTGGCAGGATGAAAATTCATGAAACTGAGCTGGAAATAAGAGACCTCAATATAAACTGTTTTCTCTCTGCCTTTGGATGTGAGGATGCTTCCTCAACTATTGGTAGCCACTTCCTTCCCCAATGGCTCAATTCCCCTCTCCCTCCCTTTGCTTAAAACGTGGGCAATGACTTATTCCTTCCATCCTCTGATGTTTGTTGAGACCCTTTTCTCTCTCTTGGCCATTATATCTTTCTTTCTTCCTCCTAAATCCAATTTGCCTACAGTGCACGGCATCAAAGGGGCTCAGGTGGATAACAGTTATCCATCTCCTGACTCATTAACAATCCTCACCATTCTCAGAGACCCAACCTTTCCCTGCCATAGCTGTGAGTCAGGTTCTCGGGCCAGCGTATTCATCAGCATCATGTATTCTGAGACGGAATGTTTCTATTTAAGAATGGGAAGATTAAATCATTTCTTGTCTCCCAGGTGTGCAGATATTAATGATGAGATTGCCTTTTCTGAGCTGACTAATGACTGCAAAATGATACCTGTACCCATATAAACATATAACTGTCAAACCACACATAAGTAAGTGTGTATGTGTGTTGCTAAGCTGCATCTTCTTTGTCATAAGCAAAATTTGATAAAAGTACATATTTATAAATGCATGTAGCTTTCTATGTGCATTTATGTACAAGTAAGCATCCTCCTCCCTGTCTTCATCAAGAACTCAGAATGTCCCGAGTCTGGCTCCAATAGAACTCTACTTTCTTACCTTCATTTGGCAGTTTCTCCATGTTTTTTTCTTTATCAAACAGCCATGCGTCCATGTGACTTTCACTTCTGAGATATTCTCCAATGGAAACACAAAGGTTCAAATTGTGAGCAACTTACCTTGGCAGGTGGAAGTCCAGAGACTCCTCCTCAGCATTCAGCAGAGCTGCTGCGCGGGTCAGGAGTTGATGGCTGCAGCTTCCAGATTTGAGTTCCAAGACGAGGAGCCCCAGGCAGAACATGGCTCCCATCTCCTCCAGCTCACCGGTACCAAACTGTAGACCCTGCCAGTTAAAGAGAGCAGTCAACAGTGAGAACAGACTGGAAATGCAGTGAAGACAATCTGTGATTAGGAGGAAGGATTCCTGGATGTACGTCTATCACAGAAATGATGAGTTAACAGTATTTGTCAGTCACTGCCCAGTGAGTGTTCTCATGTGCTCTGTGGGTCAGTGGTTCTCATCCTGCATAACGTCAACCTTAGGGGAGAACCCCCAAGACAAAAATGAGTGGTTAGGGGTACTGAAAGGAAGGAGGGTGCTTGAAGATCCAGGAACCACCCCCACCCACCACCACTGACTTCTGATAAAGCAGCAATGCTTCTATCTATATTTTACAAAAGGATTTCACAGCTGAAACAAAAGTTTATAAACAATCTTATTAAGAGAGACTAAAAGTCCGCTTATGCCAAAATACAAAAGAAAGCAATAATAAATTAAAAGAGTTTCTTGTAGAAAAAGAATGAGATATCCTTTCTCTCCCATAAATTTACCAACCAATGGAGAATGAAGGAGATCTTTCATGTAAAAACACTAAAACTCAAAAAATAAATAAAAACCATGCACCATTTATTTAGAACCACATATTCAGCTGTACTAAGATAACACATGAAAGCAGAGCCGTGACATATACTCTATGATATTATTAACAGTTAGCAAGCAACTTGAACGTTGACCATGTGTCATTCTCTTCTGAGCTCTTTTGCACGCATTGACTCAGTGAATCTTTACCAAAGTCCTATGAGTTCATCATAGGGTACTGAGCTGAGCTTCCGTGCTTTATAGCAGGTTCCTGCTAGTTATCTGTTTTAAACATGGTAGTGTATTTGTGCGGAGAAGGCAATGGCACCCCACTCCAGTACTCTTGCCTGGAAAATCCCATGGATGGAGGAGCCTGGTGGGTTGCAGTCCATGGGGTCGTGAAGAGTCAGACACAACTGAACGACTTCACTTTCACTTTTCACTTTCATGCACTGGAGAAGGAAATGGCATCCCACTCCAGTGTTCTTGCTTGGAGAATCCCAGAGATGAGGGAGCCTGGTGGGCTGCTATCTATGGGGTCGCACAGAGTTGGACACGACTGAAACGACTTAGCAGCAGCAGCAGTGTATATTTGATGAGCTAGATAGGTGAGATGGTTGAGGGGGGTCCAAGAGGGACAAGATATATGTATACATATAACTGAACTGGAAAAGGTCAGCTTTCATTCCAATCGCAAAGAAAGGGCAATGCCAAAGAATGCTCAAACGACTGTACAGTTGCCTTCAGCTCACATGCTAGCAACGCAATATTCAAAATCCTCCAGTCTAGGTTTCAGCAGTATGTGAACCAAGAACTTCCAGATGTACAAGCTGACTTTAGAAAAGGCAGAGGAACCAGAGATCAAATTGTCAACATTCTCTGAATCGTAGAGAAAACAAGGGAATTCCAGAAAAATCATCTACTTCTATGTGATTGACTACACAGAAACCTTTGACTGTGTAGATCACAACAAACTGTGGAAAATTCTGAAAGAGATGGGAATACAAGACCACCTTCCTGGCTTCCTAAGAAACCTGTATGCAGGTCAAGAAACAACAGTTAGAACCAGGCATGGAACAATGGACTGGTTCAAAATTGGGGAAAGGGTACATCAAGTCTCTGTATTATCATCCTGCTTACTTAACGTCTATGCAGAGTACATCATGCAAAATGCCAGGCTGACTTAATCACAAGCTGGAATCAAGATTGCCAGGAGAAATGTGGATAATACCACTCAAGTGGCAGAAAGCAAAAATGAAATGAAAAGCCTCTTGATGAAGGTGAAATAGAAGAGTGAAAAGCTGGCTTAAAACTCAACATCAGAAACCTAAGATCATGGCAACCAGTCCCATCACTTCAAGGCAAATAGAAAGGGAAAAATTGGAAACGGTGACAGATTTTACTTTCTTGGGCCACAAAATCACTTCAGACAGTGACTGCAGGCACAAAATTAAAAGACGCTTGCTCCATAGAAGAAAAGCTATGACAACCCTAGACAGCATATTAAAAAGCACATGTGTCACTTTTCTAACAAACGTCTGTGTCATCAAAGCTATGGTTTTCCAGAATGTATGGATGTGCAACTTGGACAATAATGAAGGCTTAGAACCAAAGAATTGATGCTTTCAAATTGTGGTGTTGGAGAAGACTCTTGAGAGAGACTTCAAGGAGATCAAATCAGTCAATTCTAAAGAAAATCAACTCTGAATATTCACTGGAAAGAAAGATGCTGAAGCTGAAGTTACAATACTTTGGCCACCTGATGTAAGAGCCAGCTCATTGGAAAAGACCCTGATGCTGGGAAAGATTGAGAGCAGGAGGATAAAGGGATGACAGAGGATGAGATGGTTGGATGGCATCATCGACTCAATGGACATGAGTTTGAGCAAACTGTGGGAGACAGTGAAGGACAGGGAAGCCTGGCGTGCTTACAGTTCCTGGGGTCTCCAAGAGTCGGACACAACTTGGTGACTAAACAACAGCAACAAAAAGCCGATTCACTTTGTTCTACAGCAGAAACTAACACAACATTGTAAAGCAATTATATTTAAAAAGAAAAAAAAAAAGCCCTATGAGTGGTGTGTGTGTGTCTGTTATTTCAGCCATGTCCGACTCTTTGCAACCCTATGGACTGTATGAAGCCCACATGTGGAGCTCTTCTGTCCATGGGATTTTCCAGGCAAGAACACTGGAGTGGGTTTCCACACCCGCCTCCTGGGGTTCTTCCCCACCCTGGGGTCAGTCCTGCTTCTCTTATTTCTCTTGCTTTGGCAGGTGGGTTTTTTACCATTAGCGCCACCGGGAGACTCATAAAGTGATTCTGACTTAACAAAGTGCTATATGTAGACTGGGAGGAACTCTGTATTACTTGATGAGCTACAAAGTGCATGCTTTTGGAAGTTAGATTAAAAATTGGATTTGAATCCTAATTTATTTTATGAATGTATTATCTTAGAATTATGAACTTTATTCACCTTGATTTTCTCATCCATAAAAATTCCTCCCTCCACACACTTAGATCTACCGTGATAAAGAATATTTCAAAGTCCCCACAATATTGATCAATTTTATCTCAATTTTTCTTTTCTTCTTCCTATAAAGATATTTAATACAACAGAATTCAATGTAGTTCTGAGGTCTTCATGTTTATAAAGCATATTTCACTTACATGAAAAAAAATCAATAGTTGAATATTATATTTTTTAAAAAATAGATTTTCCATCCAAAGAATAGTAATCTAGAAGACAGGGATGTGACAGTAAAAATTTTAAAAGATTGGCCTAAGTGTCCCAAGGGAAAATGAAGTTCCAAGTTAGGAAACTATTTCATGAAAGAATTTCTAGGTAAAATGATAAAGAAATGTGTAAAGTCCTCAACTTTATTTCAGCTGTTTAAAAATGTGATGTGATTTGCTGCATGTTTGGACACCTGTTTACCTAAAGAAAGGAGACGTTACTTCAGAGTTAAGGGAAGTCTGTTCCTCCATAAACAACAGCAGCGGGAGGGGAAAGACAGAAGTTTAACAAGTGATTTTCCTCAGGTCAATCGAGAAGATCCCTTTGCACAAAAAGAGAAAAGATCTCAGTCTCTTTCCAGCTACGGCAGCTCTGCGGTCCAATGCTTTTCCTCCTCCCATTTTCCTGACTTTTCTGCTTCGTTCTACAATGGCCGGCTTGGTCAGGAACAGTGAAATGGAGGTCAGACCATCCTCCTCCACCCTCCTGCCTTGCTGCTGGCAAAGGGGAATAAACAAGGAGGGTATGAGCAAGAATCCAGGCTCTAGGGATAGGCAGCATAACTGATCCACGTGAGTTAGCCCAGCATCCAGTCCAACATATAACAAGTCAGAGAAAGAAGAGTCCTGGGGGAAGTGCATCTCATAGCAGGCACAATATTGGCAGATCAGAGGAAATTTCTACATACAAGCCAAATGCTATACAGCAACAGTCAAAAAGATAGCATTTTTTTTTAACTACCATATCACCTTACTTTCTAGATTAATTTATTTTTAATTGGAGGATAATTGCTTCACAATATTGTGTTGGTTTCTGCCATACATCAGTATGAATCAGCCATAGCTATACATATATCCCCTCCCTCTTGAACCTTCCTCCCATTTCTCAGCCCTTTAAACCCCTCTGGATTTTTACAGAGCCCTAGTTTGAGTTCCCTGAGTCATACAGCAGATTCCCATTGGCTATCTATTTTACACATGGTACTGTATATGTTTCCAGGATACTCTCGCCATTCTTCCCAACCTCTAAAAAAAAAAAAAAAGGATAGCATTTTTATAACACAAAAAGAGTCTCAGAATAGATATCAGTTCACTTGTTTCAGTTAATGGTTAGTAAAAAAAAAAAAAAAAAATGACTAGACAAGAAGACATCAAATAAAGTAACTTACAGCATTTATTGACTGTGGGGCTTTGAGGAACACCTGTTCCATTTCACTCTCTACTATGAATCTCACTTTAGTAACCTATGCTTTTTACTCTCAAACAGTATGAAGAACATTTGTTTATCCAAATGGCCTCTTCTTCCATCCTACATTCAGCCTGGAGTGAAAATCTCAGAGGCAAGGACTAAGCAATATATGTTTTTTTAAATCCCTGGCATGGAACACATAGTTCAGCATATGGTATAGCCTCCATATATTATAAATGGGTAAGTAATGGCTATAAGTGTACGGATATGCAGAGGCATGGGTGTGCGTCCCTTGGATCCTTATTGTATTTGCTGAATGGAACTGTGTTTCTCTGGATAGCAGATATAGGAATGCCTTTAAATTTTGTTCTCCTGTTGTTAAATGCCATGAGCTATTTTTTTAAATTCTTATTTTATTTTTGCTCCAGGAGATGCATTTACTCTCTGGATACATTTGTGGAAACAGGTAAACAAAATTTAAAAATTCTCTTATCTACATTGGTCAGTTACTGTGTATTCACAGCAGTAGTTTTATAGATAAATCTGGCTTTGGGTTAGTTTAAAAGTGTATCTTAGTAAAACAGAGAACCAGTTTTCCTCTCCCTAAGCTTAGTTCAATTAATTAGGATTTGTTTTTCACAGGCAATGACAAAAAGTCTGACTAAAGTGACTTAATCATAAATGTAACTTTAGTTTTTGCATATCATAAGTTTTGGTGGGTATTAAGTTTCTGGCCTTATTTCAGTTACTTAACAAAATCAGGGTCATTGTATCTGCTATTCTTCTGATTTTCTCATCATGACTGCAAGATGGCTGCAGTAGCTCCAGCCGGCACATCACCGTTCAAGGAAGGAGAAAGAGAAAGTGGTCAAGGAGGGGGGAAATGACAGCATATTCTTGCTTATGCTTTATTGGTCAGAATTATGTAATAAAGCAGACACTAGCTTTAAAATTGTCTGGTAACTAGTTTAGATTGCTCATCCTTTTTAATAAAGATATGTAAGACAGAAGCGTGTTAGAAACAGGATTGGGTGAGTCCAGCAATGACACACCAATATCCGTATACCAATGCTGCTAGAAAGTATAGATCCTTAGTTTTTCAACACACTGGTAAGCAAAACTCACGGGCACAGTTCTTTACATACACATATATTTTTAGAATTTTCTTGATAATCTACCCCCAAATAAGTGAAATTCATAACTATATTTGATCCCCAAATTGGCTAGTAGCCTCACCTTCATATCATTTTTAAATATCAACATGGAAAGAATATTTCTTTACTGTAGAACATTACTTATTTTAATATTTTAAAATGTTTTAAAATAACTTTAAAGTCTAAAATTTAATTTTTTACTTTAATATTTGTGTTATTGCAGAAAATTATATGTTGGTAAGACAAACATAGAATCCACAGAAGATAAGTTTATAAAACATGAATACTGATAAGTAAGATACTTATCAAGATACTGGTGAGCATAGAGAAAAACCAATTAAAAATCAAACATGGGGAAATATCCTATTTTATTACTTAAAAATACTTCTTACACCCTGCAAATTGGTAGATAAACACACTCAAATTGAAAATATTCAGTGCTGACTCTTATGATAAAAGCTGGCACATATCAAAATATATTTGATATGATAATATTACTTCTGGGAATTTTTCCTAAGGAACCAATTCTAATAAAAGTGAAGCCATATGCACAAAATGTGTATCATGTCAAAGTTATACATAATAATTAAAATTTTTTGAGAGAAAAGTCTAAATATCTAATAAGGAAAAATGACTAATGAAATTATAGTGGAATAAATTTTATGAGATATAAAGTCACTGAAATAATAATTATAACAATTTGACAATAAGAAATAATGTTTATGATTTAATGATAAGTGTGAAAAGCAAAATACAAAGCACATAATGATGTGATTTCTGGTGAAGATTTAGAAATGAAAACCCCTCACGTACACTTTCAGACACTATTGATATGATTTGCCTATAATACACAAACACATAGAGAGGGGTAATATCAATAAAACATCCATGTACAAAATACTTTTAAAAATTATCACTCCCTAGAAAAATGTTTTAAAAGCTATGTAGGACTTCCCTGATGATCCAATTAAGAATCTGCCTTCCAATACAGGGTGTGCTCATTAGATCCCTGCTCCCTGAGGATCTCACATGTCACTGGGCAACTAAGCCCATGCACCACAACTACTGAGCCCCAGAGCAGAAACTACTGACGCACGTGCACCCTAGAGCCTCTTTTCCACAACGAGTGAAGCCACTGCAATGATAAGCCCGCGCACCGCAGCTAGAAAGTAGCGCCCATTTGCTGCAACTAGAGAAAGCCCGCGTTGTAACAGTGAAGACCTGGTGCAGCCAGAAAAAAAACAAAAAAAAACTATACATAGCATGTCAATAAACTAGTGTAATTACATTTAGAAATTGTAAGATCTCCTACCTTTAATATTCTGAAGTACGTTAAGATTTATTTCTTTTATGTGTAACACAGTGACAGTAAAGATTGGTGTCTTTCATTAGTTCTAGAAAAATGTCACTCCTTATTTCTTAGAATAACTTATTCCCCCATTCCCTGTCTCCTCCAAAACTCTTAACTCTACTTTCATATTTTTTTATTTCTTTCTATCTCTGTGATTCTGAATATTTTATACAAATACTCCATTTTCATAATTCTCTCTCCAGCTTTATTGAATCATTTTTCTAACATATCCATCTCAAAACCTGTCTCTGAAACACTATAAACACAGTTATTTATATGCTCTACCTAATTAGTCCTAAATATAGTCTTTGTGTGAATCATTTATTGGTTTGATTTTTCTGTTTAATGTCAATAAATATAGGCTTGTTTGCTCATTTTATGATTTTCTAAGAATTCTAAATTTGCATATTATTTAATTCAAAGAAAGTCTTTGTGGATTTATTTTTCATATTCTTGCCTCTGGAAAGATCTTATGCTTGTCTCCCCTAGGCACTTGGGAACAACCAATAAAGGACCAGTATAGGCTGAAGTTTTGGCTTGAAGCCTTTTTACTGTACAAGTGAATTATGCTTCCAGATCTGCTTAAAGGAGGGTTTGTGTTGAGAAATTATGAATAAAAACTTTTCCATTTTTTCCTGCTCTACCCAAAGCCACGGCCAAAAGACATTCCAGCAAACCTACTTTCTTGCTTTTCACAGATTGTGGTTTCTCTAGTTTACTGACTACAGTTGTCATTTTTGGAGGACCTAACTTTGTGTGGTTAAGTCTTCAATCAGTCCTCAGATCTTGCATGGGCCTCTCTTCTGTGTCCAAAACCCAAGTTATAAGTGAATAGGGATTAATATCTGCCCCTAGAGACCAACAACAATGTCTGGAAAAATCTATCACTGAACACCCTCTATAAGCAAAGAGGGAAGATGTTACATGCTTCATGCTGCCATGTGTAGAGATACTACAGTTAAAAAGGGTGGCACTCAAAAGACACTACACAAGCTTCATTTTTAAAAATACGATTACTTCCCAAAATGAGAAAAAAATCTGGGAGATTTCTTATTTATATCTTGGAAATAATCAAGAGATATCACTGCCTTGGTGCAAGGATAGCAAAAAGGAATGATGGGAGAATACGAGGTCAGAAGAAATTGCACTGCTGAGATGGAAAATAGTATTTCTACATTACAATCCACATGGAAAGAGTTAACACACTATTCAACGCAGAAAATGAAATTCATTTTGTATAAGATAACCTTGAGAAATTTTCCAGCATCTCAAGGGAAAGCTGGATAAACCTGATGAGTTAAATATGTAAACAAGAATCATGGAACAGATTCAGGGAAAGTGATCTTGTATTTTGAGACTAGATAGTACGGAAGTCATAACACAAGTCAAGAAAAAGAAAAAGAGAAAAAGGGATGAGGAGAAAGAAGAAAGAACTTCCTTACATTAAAAAACAAAAAACTGAGTCTGCAGATCAAACAAGTTCACCAAATATAGGTGCTGTAGTTAATTAAAAGAAACCAAAAAAGTATGTGGATCCTTATAAATAATTAAAAATTAAATAGTAAAATTTGCTCACACCAATAGACACAAAAATAGTAAGGCAATGAAATGTAGAACTGAGGAGAAAATATTGTGTCTTGAAAAATGTTGTTTACATGTGAGGGCCTTGCAGGAAGATAAGCCAAGGAAGAGAAAGAGTTAAATACAGACCACATATTGATAAGGAAATTTTCAGGGACTTCTGTGAAGGCCCAGTGGTTAGGACTCCGTGGTCCCAGTGCAGGGGGTACAGCTCCAATCATTGGTCAGGGAACTGAAACCCTACATGCCTCCCAGCATGGCCATACAAATAATCAGAACTCAAAAATTTCAGAATTTCTTTTAAAATATTATTATAACTGTATTGTTTACAATAACCAATACATGGAATGAACCTAAGAATCCATCAGTCAATAACTTGATGAAGAAAATATGATATAGGCATATAGATATGGATCCATCAGAATATTAGTCTCAATAAAATAGAAGGAAATCTTGCCATTTGCAGCAACATGTACAGACATTGACAGCATTACATTAAGTGAAATATGTTAAGGAAAGACAAAGACTGTATGATCTCACTTACATGTGGAATCTACAAAAAAAAAAAAAAACAAACAAAGAACAGACTGTTGATCACTATAGGTAAAGAGTGGAAGGTGAGCAACATGGGTGAAGGTGATCAAAAGTTAAAAATGTCCAATAGTAAAATTGTAAAACGTCCTCATAGTCAACAAAAGAGTCCTAAATGCAGTACTTGGATGCAGTCTCAAAAATGACAGAATGATCTCTTCGTTTTCAAGGTAAACCATTCAATATCACAGTAATCCAAGGCTATGCCCCAACCAGTATTGTTAAAGAAGCTGAAGTTGAATGGTTATATGAAGACTTACAAGACATTCTAGAACTAACAACCAAAAAATATGTATTTTTCATCATAGGGGACTGGAATGCAAAAGTAGGAAGTCAAGAAACACCTGGAGTAACAGGCAAATTTGGCCTTGGAGTACAGAATGAAGCAGCGCAAAAGCGAACAGAGTTTTGCCAAGAGAACACACCAGTCATAGCAAAACCCCTAATCCAACAACACAAGAGAAGACTCTACGCATGGACATCACCACATAGTCAGCAGTGAAATCAGATTGACTATATTCTTTGCAGCCAAAAATGGAGAAGCTCTATACAGTCAGGAAAGACCGGGAGCTAACTGTGGCTCAGATCATGAACTCCTTATTACCAAATTCAGACTTAAAGAAAATTGGGAAAGTCACTAGACCATTCAGGTATGACCTGAATCAAATCATGTAAGACATGATTATACAGTGGAAGTGACAAATAGATTCAAGGGATTAGATCTGATAGAGTGCCTGAAGAACTATGGACGGAGGTTTGTGACACTGTATAGGAGGCATTGATCAAGACCATCCCCAAGAAAAAGAAATGCAAAAAGGCAAAATGGTTGCCTGAGGAGGCCTTACAAATAGCTGTGAAAAGAAGGGAAGAGAAAGGCAAAGGAGAAAAGGAAAGATATACCTAACTTGAGTGCCAAAGACTCGATGCTTTTGAACTGTGGTGTTGGAGAAGACTCTTGATAGTCCCTTGGACTGCAAGGAGATCCAACCAGTCCATCCTGTAGGAGATCAGTCCTGAGTGTTCATTGGAAGGACTGAAGCTGAACTCCAATACTTTGGCCACCTGATGCGAAGAGCTGACTAACTTGAAAAGACCCTAATGTTGGGAACATTGAAGGTGGGAGAAGAAGGGACAACAGAGGATGAGATGGTTTGATGGCATCATCAACTCAATGGGCATGAGTTTGTATAAACTCTGGGAGTTGGTGATGGACAGGGAGGCCTGGCGTGCTGCAGTCCATGGGGTCGCAAAATGTCAGACATGACTGAGCGACTGAACTGAACCAAACTGAACCCATTTGAATTCAGAGTTTCAAAGAAGAACAAGGAGAGATAAGAAAGCCTCCCTCAGTCATAAATGCAAAGAAATAGAGGAAAATAATAGAATGGGAAAGACTAGAGATCTCTTCAAGAAAATTAGAGATACCAAGGGAATATTTCATGTGAAGATGGACAAAATAAAGGACTGAAATGGTATGGAACTAACAGAAGCAGAAGATACTAAGAAGAGGTGGCAAGAATACACAGAAGAACTATACAAAACAGATCTTAATGACCCAGATAACCATGATGGTGTGATCACTTACCTAGAATCAGACATCCTGGAGTGTGAAGTCAAGTGGGGCTTAGGAAGCATCACTGCAAACAAAGCTGGTGGAGGTGATGGAATTCCAGCTGAGCTATTTAAAGTCCTAAAAGATGATGCTGTGAAAGAGCTGCACCCAATATGCCAGCCACTTTGGAAAATTTAGCAGGGGCCACAGGACTGGAAAATGTCAGTTTTCATTCCAATCCCAAAGAAAGTCAATGCCAAAGAATGTTCATACTACTGCACAATTGCACTCATCTCACACACTAGCAAAGCAATGCTCAAAGTTCTCAAAGTCAAGCTTCAACAGTATGTGAACCGAGAACTTTCAGATGTTCAAGCTGAATTTAGGAAAGGCAGAGGAACCAGAGATCAAATTGCCAACATTTTTTGGATCATCAAAAAAGAAATAGAATTTCAGAAAAAAAATTCTACTTCTGCTTTATTGATTACACCAAAGCCTTTGACTGTGTGGATCAAGACAGACTGTGAAAAATTCTTCAAGAGATGGGAATATCAGATCACCTTATCTTCCTCCTGAGAAATCTGTATGCAGGTTAGGAAGCAAATGTTAAAACTGGACATGGAACAACATACTGGCCCCAAATTGGGAAAGGAGTATGTCAAGGCTGTGTATTGTCACCCTGCTTATTTAACTTATATGCAGAGTATATCACGAGAAACGCTGGGCTGGAGGAAGCACAAACTGGAATCAAGATTGCTGGGAGAAATATCAATAACTTCAGAAATGCAGATGACACCACGATTATGGCAGAAAGTGAAGAGGAACCAAACAGCCTCTTGATGAAAGTGAAAGAGGAGAGTGAAAAATGTTGGCTTAAAGCTCAACATTCAGAAAACAAAGATCATGGCATCTGGTCCCATCACTTCATGGCAAATAGATGGGGAAACAATGGAAACAATGACAAACTTTATTTTCTTGGGCTCCAAAATCACTGCAGATGGTGACTGCAGCCATGAAATTAAAAGATGCTTGCTCCTTGGAAGAAAAGTTATGACCAACCTGGACAGCATATTAAAAAGCAGAGACATTACTTTGCCAACAAAGGTCCATTTAGTCAAAGCTATGGTTTTCCCAATAGTCATGTATGGATGTGAGAATAAGACTATAAAGAAAGATGAGTGCTGAAGAATTGATGCTTTTGAACTGTAGTGTTGGAGAAGACTCCTGAGAGTCCCTTGGACTGCAAGGAGATCAAACCAGTCAGTCCTCAAGGAAATCAGTTATGAAAATTCATTGGAAGCACTGATGCTGAAGATGAAACTCCAATACTTTGGCCACCTAATGTGAAGAACTGACTCATTTTAGAAGACCCTGATGCTGGGAAGGATTGAAGGCAGAATGAGAAGGGGATGAGAGAGGATGAGATGGTTAGCTGGCATCACCAATTCAATGGACGAGTTTGAGCAAGCTCCCAGAGTTGAAGGACAGGGAAGCCTGGCGTGCTGCAGTCTATGGGATCGCAAAGATTCAGATACAACTGAGCCGCTGAACTGAACTGAACTGAATTGTAAAATAAATGTTGTAGGGATGTTTTGTACAACGTGGTGATTATAGTTAATACTGTATCGTGTATTTGAAAGATGCTAATAAACCAAATCATAAAAGTTCTCATCATATATACACACAATAAAATTGTATGTGTGTTTGGTGATGAATATTAATGAAAGGTGATGATCATTTCTCAGTCTATACATATATCAAATCACTATGCTGTTCAGCTGAAAGTAATATAATGTTATATGCCAATTATAACTCAACAAAAAGTTGAAAAATATTAGCATAACCCTAAATCCAAGAAACTGATCCTTACAGCATGTAAATAATGCAGTAAGACAAATAATTAATTATATAGCCTAATCTAGAAAGTATTTTTCTGAGAGTGACATGTGGTTGGTGTTATTTGAAAATCTACTAACATAAATGTTAATGAATAGAGATCAAAAGCAGAGGAGAATAGAGAAAAAATAAACAGGACTTTTGGATATATGTATTCATTTCAGATACAAATCTCAGTTTATGAGCTAACAGCACTTACTAAACATGAGAGGGCAGCATGGTGGGTATTAACACAGGCCCTGGGGCTCACATTGCTAGTGCCTCAATCTAGTGCTGCCCTATGCTAACTGAATGACCATTAAGAAAATCACTCTCAGTGCCTCAATTTTCTAATCTGTAGGATAGGAATAATAATAATCATTAATGATAATAATAATAATATTGCTATCTACCTCATGGAACTCCTGAGATAATTCAAGGAGTTAATATATATTTTAAAAACTTGATTTAATAAATGGCCAAATCTCATTATACAAGTATTTATTATTATCAACAATAACAGCAAATTCTTACATGAAAGTGTAGTTGCTCAGTCATGTCCGACTCTTTGCGACCCCACAGACTGTAGCCTACCAGGCTCCTCTGTTCATGGGATTTTCCAGGCAGTAGTACTGGAGTGGATTGCCATTTCCTTCTCCAGGGGATCTTCCCAACCCAGGGCTCGAACCCAGGTCTCCCGTATTGTAGACAGACGCTTTACCATCTGAACCACCAGGGAAGTCTTTCTTACATGAAACCAATAGTCAAAATTATACTTGGCATACACAGTCCTTCTTAAAACTATTGCATACTCTCACTACTGTTATTTACCAATATTCAACAAGTTCCAAACAATTGAGTAAGATAAGAAAAAAATTGAATCATACATATTAGAAAGAAAGAAAGCACATTATCATTATTTGAAGACTGATTAGGTACTAAAACAAACAAAAGGAATCAGCTGAAACAGAAAATCTATTAGCTAGAAGGCAAGAAATGAGTAAGTAGACAGGTAACAAATTAAATATACAAAAATCAATTTTCTTTTTATGAACCAGCAAAATAAATTATTAAGTATAATAAAAATTCCATCACAATAGCAACACAACTATAAAGTATCTAGGAATGGAATTAATAATAAATACCCTAAGGATTATATGATAAATCTCAGGAATTTACCAACAGATAAAAAAGAAAAATTTAAAGAAATGAAGGAATATACTGAATTCTGGGAAAGCAGGGCCCAATAGCATGCAATATCAATTCTCCTCATATTAGTCTATAAAAGCATAGAAAATCCTAAAACAAAGACAACTGATTAATATTTCAGGCAAAACTTTTCCCACAAATATAAAATTTTTATTTTGATTAAAAGGCTAAATATTTAAAAATCAAACAACAATACAGAAAAAAATACAGATTTTATGTTTATCACCTCCAGACCAGGAGAAGGTCTTTTAATATATATCTGCAAAGAAGAAACCATAAAGGAAAATATTAGTGATTGAACAAATAAAATATAAAAATATGTAAATTGTCAAAAATATTACAAAAGAAACATGATTTTAATAAAGGGAAAAATTAGCTCTCTTGATACAAAATACAAATTACTATACTATACTATGCTATAACATAGCATGATTTGATTTTCAATTCAGGTTTAGCCTTGATCCCAAAATTGTACTGATTTGCTGGTACAGATCTATAAATTGGCAATGTCATTGCTAGTTACCAGTGGAAGTGCATATAGTTGAAGTATTTCCAAAGGACAATTTGAAAATGCATCCTTAAGAATGCTTAAGTTCTTGGAGTTAATTCAAATTCCAGAAATCAATATTAAGAAAATAGTCATAAGACAAACAGTAAGAAATTCCTAAATAAGCATTAGTATATCACTAGTCAAATAAGCTTGTGTATATTCATATCATGGAATATTAACATTATGTGTTTTGAATAGACAACTTCATGGGGATAATTTCACAATTTAGTTTAAGCATCTCTGGAATGTTTAAATTTCCTTCTTTAAAAAATTTTTATTTTATTTTCGACTATAGCTGATTGGAACAACAGACTGCTTCCAAATCAGGAAATGAGTACATCAACACTGAATATTGTCACCCTGCTTATTTAACTTATGTGCAGAGTATATCATAAGAAACACTGGGCGGGATGAAGCATAACCTGGAATTAAGATTGCTGGGAGAAATATCAATAACCTCAGATACGTAGATAACACCACCATTATGGCAGAAAGTGAAGAACTAAATAGCCTCTTGATGAAAGTGAAAGAGCAGAGTGAAAAAACAGGCTTAAAACTCAACATTCAGAAAACAAGGTTATGGCATCCAGTCCCATCACTTCATGGCAAATAGATGGGGAAACAATGGAAATAATGACAGACTTTATTTGAGGGGGCTCCAAAATCACTGCAGAGAAGGCAATGGCAGCCCACCCCAGTACTCTTGCCTGGAAAATCCCATGGGCAGAGGAGACTGGAAGGCTGCAGTCCATGGGGTCGCGAAGAGTCGGACATGACTGAGCGACTTCCCCTTCTCTTTTCCCTTTCATGCACTGGAGAAGGAAATGGCAACCCACTCCAGTGTTCTTGCCTGGAGAATCCCAGGGACAGCAGAGCCTGGTGGGCTGTCGTCTATGGGGCCACACAGAGTCAAACACGACTGAAGTGACTTAGCAGCAAATCACTGCAGATGGTGACTGCAGCCATGAAATTAAAAGATGCTTGCTCCTTGGGAGAAAAGTTATGACCAACCTAGACAGCATATTAAAAAGCAGAGACCTTACTTTGCCAACAAAGGTCCATCTAGTCAAGGCTATGGTTTTTCCATTAGTCATGAATGGATGTAAGAGCTGGGCTATAAAGAAAGCTGAGTGCTGAAGAATTGATGCTTTTGAACTGTGGTGTTGGAGAAGATTCTTGAGAGCCTCTTGGACTGCAAGGAGATCCACCCAGTCCATCCTAAAGGAAATCAGTCATGAATATTCATTGGAAGCACTGATGCTGAAGCTGAAACTCCAATACTTTGGCCACCTGATGAGAAGAGCTGACTCATTTAAAAAGATGCTGGGAAAGATTGAAGGCATGGAGAGAAGGGGACGACAGAGAATGAGACAGTTGAATGGCATCACCGATTCAATGGACATGAGTTTGAGTCAATTCTGGAAGTTGGTGATGGACAGGGAGGCCTGGTGTGCTACAGTCCATGGGGTTGCAAAGTGTCATATATGACTGAGTGACTGAACTGAACTGAACTGATAGCTGATTTACAATCTTGTATTAGTTTCAGATGTCCAGCAAAGTGATTTAGTTATGCATATACTATATTCTTTTCCAGAGTCTTTTCCCATTTGGTTATTACAGAGTATTTGGTAGTGTTCTCTGTGTTGTATAGTAGGTACTTGTTGATTATTTTACGTATAATAGCGTGTGTATGTTAAGCCCAAACTCCTAATTTATTCCCCTTCCCCTGTGTTTCCCATTTCATAATCACAAGTTTGTTTTATAAATCTCTGAGTTGATTTCTTTTTTGTAAATAAATTCGCTTGTATCATTGTGTAGATCCACCCATAATGACAGTATGACGTCTGTCTTTGTCTGACTTATTTCACTTAGTTATGATCATCTCCAGGTCCATCTATATTGCTGCAAAAGCCATTATTTCATTCAATAGACGATTAAAAGCTAAAGTTGGCTACAGTGCAGTGTATCTTGCAATCCTAATTCCTGCTGCTGCTGCTGCTAAGTCGCTTCAGTCGTGGCCGACTCTGTGCAACCCCATAGACGGCAGCCCATCAGGCTCCCCCATCCCTGGGATTCTCCAGACAAGAACACTGGAGTGGGTTGCCATTTCCTTCTCCAATGCATGAAAGTGAAAAGTGAAAGTGAAGTCGCTCAGTTGTGCCCAACTTTTAGCAACCCCATGGACTGCAGCCTACTGGGCTCCTCCATCCATGGGATTTTCCAGGCAAGACTACTGGAGTGGGGTGCCATTACCTTCTCCAACCCTAATTCCTAATTTTATTTAAAAAACTGTAAATGATTCATATGCCCTAAAATGTTCAAAGTAGTTAGAAATGCATAATGATGACAGTACCCACTTTATTTATTTTTGTTTGATTTTCCTTATTTTTAGTCATGAAAAATAAGTAATTGCTTTTTCGCTCAAATTTCCTTAAGCAATGCATGTAAGCTTGCAAAGAATACTATATTTGAATGAATGTGTTATTTTATATAGTATGTGATTTAAAATTTATAAGTAAAAT
>SJYQ01000910.1:807906-939751 GCA_006410935.1 Redunca redunca | reverse complement strand
AATATTTCAAAAGGACAAAAAGCAAAGAATAAAGCTGGCTAGGCATACTGACCTATCTTGAGTACCTGTTTCTTCCTTCACATGTATTATTACCTAGTATCCTCTGAAGGTGAAAGTGTAGTTGCTCAGTCATGTCTGATTTGGGGACCCCATGGACTGTAGCCAGCCAGGCTCTTCTGTCCATGGAATTCTCCAGGCAAGAATACTGGAGTGGGTAGCCCTTTCCTTCTCCAGGGCATATTCCTGACCCAGGGATCAAGCCCAGATCTCCTGCACTACAGGCAGATTACTTACTATCTGAGCCACCAGTATCCTCTAGATTATCTTTAACTCCTTTGGGTCACTGAGCCTGTGCTTGTTTTCATTTGGGGGTTGAACATCTCAAGGTCTAGTAAAGATATAACAACAAGAAGCCTACTCCGTTGGTATTGTCCCCAGAAACATTCTCAGAATCTTTGGAAACTACCAGCGTGAGTCGAGAGACAGTGACTTTGAGAGTTTTAAATGAGTTTGCAGAGGCTCTGAGATGAATTAAGTACATACAACCTTTGTCCTGACATACACCCAGCAGAGAAGTTAAAACCAAGCCAATCCAGCCATGCAAATCCATGAAATCTAATAGGTAGGAGAGGAGAAAGTGAGAGAGTTGGTGGATAGGTTCCTTGGGTCCCTTGTTTATCGACCCCATCAAATGGACTCTAATGCTTTCACACTGAGGACCAAATCAATCGCGAAGCATGTTGGTGTCTCTGCCATACTCCATCTGATGGGTTCCTGTGTATAAAGCCCCTGTGTATCCATGCTTTCAGCCCAGGCTTCCTAATCCATTACTGACAATTGTTTCCTTAGTAACTGAAAAAAGGCCCTATATTCGTGGAAACAGCAGGGCTGAAGGTGTGGGCTGTTTTTCAAATGTATCCCTTATTTCTAGGCTGGACCTTCCCTGGGTCTTTTATTGGTGAATTTGTGCTTAAGCCATGAATGACACAGCAGACAGCTAAGTCCTCTGTGATTGCCTTTCTATGTCTTTCTGGACCATGCACCTGAGGGTAAATATGAATCAGATACTGTATTTTAGACAGCCTACAATTTGAGCAGAGTCAGGAACATTACCGAGTTTAACTTTCCATTTTATAGATGCATAAACTGACAATGCCTTATACAAGGTTATACAGCTAAGTGCTGGAAGAAACTGGGTTACAATAAATGTTCCCCTGACACTAATCAAATGTCTCTGTCAATACATATGGCTTTAAACATCACAAACCTGTTTAACAATAGCCTTTGGAGATTTGGAGTTCATCTTTTCTTACAGGTTATGTGCTGCCATAAATTGCTCGTTTCCAAATTCCTCATCACCCCAAGAAACAAAAAAGCCTCAACCAGAATGGCAGCGGGCACACGCACAAGCCCAATCTTAAACAACTGGCTGTCACCTTCCTTCTCTATTCCCACCCACTGTCCCTGTCATTCATCTTCCCTGGCACTTGGATCCCTTATCTCTGCCCTTGGTTCCTGAAGCCTTCATCGCCTACCTTAAGATGGCTAGCCAGAGCAATCTCTCTAGCTCTGAGTCCCTAGGGCCACTCTCAGACCTAGTTTTGAACTTTCCATGTAGTCTCACAGATTGGGAGCTGGAGGGAAGGAGAAGGTACCCCGGCCACTGCCTATGAGTTTTATATAACATTTTGAGAAATTCATCTGAAAAAGACAATGACCAATTAGAACTGCTACGGTTTTTCCATAGAGAGAGTTGGACTATAAAGAAGGCTGAACACCAAAGAATTGATGCTTTTGAATTGTGGTGTTGGAGAAGACTCTTGACAGTCCCTTGGACTGCAAGGAGATCAAACCAGTCCATCCTAAAGGAAATCAACCCTGAATATTCATTGGAAGGACAGATGCTAAAGCTGAAGTTCCAATACTTTGGCCACCTGATGCGAAGAGCTGATTCAGTGGAAAAGACCCTGATGCTGGAAAAGACTGAGGGCAGGAGCAGAAGGGGGCAACAGAGGATGAGATGGTGAGATAGCATCACCAACTCAATGGACATAATAAGCAAATTCTGGGAGGCAGTGAAGGGCAGGGAAGCCTGGCAGGCTGCAGTCATGAGGTCCCAAAGAGTTGGACACAACTTAGCGACTGAACAGCAACGACAACAAATTGGTACAAGTGCTGGTCATGGCAATGGAGCAGGGTTCTGCTTGGCCAGATCCTTTAGCTTCTCAACCTTGATGTGGTCCTGGAGGAATCTGGAAGAAGAGTGAGTGAGAACAGTATAGTGAAGGGGTGGACGGGGTTCCCCTGGAAAGCATCAGCAGTGGCTATTAACGTGCAGAAGTGAAAGTATTTTAATGCACTAACAATGGACATAGTTAGAATATGGAATATCAATCCTAATCTTTATCCAAGCCTCCAGGTTTCACTCCAGTCCATCCAAGTGGATGGACCCAAGAGGTGTCTCCTTTTCTGATGAGAGGGATGGGACATAAACAAAAACTATTTTCAAAAGGTGGAACAACATTAACATGAAGCTGAATACCCCAACTTTCCCATATGACTTCTGCCAGGAGAGGGACCCACCAGACAGGCCTTCACCAGACACTCTGGCTGGTGCATGCCTTGGGAGGGTAAGAGCACCATAACAATGCTGAAGCCAGTGCTTCTCAAAACATGATCCTCAGATTAGTGTTTGCCTCTGAAATGTTTGTGAACACTTAAAGAAATAGAAGACCTGAGCCTGAATATAAATCAATCATGTAACGAAGCACACGTTTAGTTAATCTGATTTTTTTCCAAGGAAGGAGCATGTGATTGTGTTTATTTATATTTCTGGTACAAGCTACTTATATCTTTGTAGTAACAGATGAATCGATCGTTCAGGAACCAGACAGTTTGAGTCGTACTGCTCCAGAATAGGCCCCCAAAAGGCCTCTGCTTTGAATAGTGCAAAATAATATGTTTGGAGTCAGTTCTGTAGACTCTGAATCTCAACACTGCCACTTCATATCCCAGTGGCTATTCAATTTATATAACCTATCTGAAATCAAGGCCTTTTTCCTTAAAATAGGAAAATATTATCTATCACTCAAATGTTTCTATGAATACTGAATGAAATAAAATGAGCACATGTACCACGCAGCTGCAGAGTAGATGCTCCATAAATGTGAATTTCGGGTACTTTTACCACATGTGCTACTATGTACATGAGTGTAGCCATTTATACAGATGGGATATATATCCATACACACACACACATATATATGAAACATACACACATATGTATGTCCTTAAAAAGCTGAAAAGAGAGTCACCACATGATCCACGAATCCCATTCCTAGGCATATATCTGGAGAAAACTCTAATTCAAAAAGATGCCTGCACCCCAGAGTTCATGTAAGCACTATTTACACTAGCCAAGGCTATTGTATTGCTGTGGAAGCAACTATCACTCTCTCTCTCTCTCTCTCTCTCTATATATATATATATATATATATATATATTCACACACATTTAATGGAATATTACTTAGCCTTTAAAAAGAACGAAACAACACCATCCACAGTAACAGAAATAGATCTAGAAACTATCAGGCTAAACGAAATGAGGCAGAAAGAGACAGACAGAAACCATGTGATATCACTTATATGTGAGATTTTTAAAAATGATACAAATGAACTTATTTACAGAAGTGAAACAGACTCACAGACACAAGTTACAAACTCATGGTTAACATGGGGGAAAAAGGAGAAATGAATGAATTAGGTGTTTGAGTTAATATATACGCATTACTATATATAAAATAGATAACCAACAAGGACTTATTGTATAGGTAAGTATAGTATAAACTATACTCAATATCTCATAATAATCTATAAGGAAAAAGGATTTGAAAAGAATGATACATATGGATGTGTGCTAAGTTGCTTCAGTCGTGTCCGACTCTGTGTGACCCCATGGACTATATAGCCCTCCAGGCTCCTTTGTCCATGGGATTCTCCAGGTGAGAATACTGGAGTGGGTTGCCATTTCCTTCTCCAATATGTACGTATGTATATGAAATGATTCATATTGCTGCACACCTGAAACAAACACAACTCTCTGAATAAACTAATACTTCAGTTTTAAAAAGTATATGTATGTACGCATATATAAATGCCACTCATCTATGATCAGATTCCACTTTCTTCTTTATTTTCTTCCATTTTAACCTGGTCAGTTTGATGTGGATAAAACACAATGAGGCAAAGTACTGAGGGCAGGCATTCAAGAGAAGCTAGAGCTTTTAACCCCCTAGATAAGTAAAGTTTTGGATGAGCTGAGGGAGAAGAATCATATTCCTGGTATACAGAGACACACTAAAGGTATGTCAGGTCCAGTTCCAGGCCACCAGAATAAAGTGAATATTAGTGTGTACTCTATCAAATGTTTTGGGTTAGGGGGACTTTCCTCCTTAACCTTCTGAAATTCTTCTGGCAGGTCAAATGATTAAACTGATACAAGATAGATTAATAGGAGAAAAAAAAAATGGAACCCCTGAAAGTGACCAGAGCAGGCTATTTGTATATATTGTTTTTAGACAAAGAAACAATTATTTGTGAAGACTTAAGAAAAACTGTGATGTTGGAGGAGACACTTGAAAGTCCCTTGGACTGCAAGGAGATCCAACCAGTCCATCCTAAAGGAGACCAGTCCTGAGTGTTCATTGGAAGGACTGATGCTAAAGCTGAAACTCCAGTACTTTGGCCACCTGATGCGAAGAGTTGACTCATTGGAAAAGACTCTGATGCTGGGAGGGATTGGGGGCATGAGGAGAAGGGGCGACAGAGGATGAGATGGATGGATGGCATCACTGACACCATGGACATGAGTTTGGGTGAACTCCGGGAGTTGGTGATGGACAGGGAGGCCTGGCGTGCTGCAATACACGGGGTCGCAAAGAGTCGGACACGACTGAGCGACTGAACTGAACTGAAGAAAACAAAGGGATTTGTGCGTTGGGGTGTAAATTCCCTATCCCTGGCAATAAGGATGCTTTCCGTCCTCCTGCTATAGGGAGAATACCTGCACATGGTTCATACGGTAGGTTTATTTTCTGCTTTATGAAGAAAGATGGGAATATGAGTTTTTGTTTTTTTTCTTTCTGTGCCACGGAGCAGACCACATGTTGAACCTGAGCCCCCTGCAGCAGAAGCATGGAGTCTTCACCGCTGGACTACCAGGGGAGTATCCGAGTGTTTGTTCAATATATTTTCCCCTCCACAGGCCATTTCTAAAGTGACTTTTATTCAAGATAATCAATATGCCATTGAGTCATATTTTGGGGTGGTCTTCCCTCAGCCCCAACAGTGTGCAACAAAATGATGTCTAAAAAAATAAAACCAATGTGCATACCTTAATAAAGAATACTTTATGCTTAAAAAAAAATGCTTACCATCATCTGAGCCTATAGTGAGTCACAATCTTTCTGCTATAGTAATATCCAATACCTCTGATTGCAGACATAACAAATATAATAATGAAAAAGTATGAAATATTTTGAGAATGACCCAAACATGACAGAGACACACAAAGTGAGTAAATGCTACGGGGAGGAAAATGCCGCTAACTGACTTAGTCAACACAGGGTTGCCACAAACATTCCATTTGGGGAAAAAAAAAAAAGCAGTATCAGTCAAGTGCCATAAAATGAGACATGCTTGTATACAATTCTTATAGAAGGTAGAAGTTGAGAAGAAAGAAATTCAGAGCTTGAGCAGAAAAGGAAAAATTATCCCCAAAGAAACCTACATTTGACAAATCAAACAAGTTGATCGGAAAGTGGCCAGGAACAGTGTGACAGTCTGGGGGACAAGAATGACTTAGGGAGCCCTACACCCTGATGAGACCTTGACACCATCACCATTCTTAACACCATCTTCCAGGACCCTAGACCACAGTTTATGTGGGGACCAGCTGCTTGTTCCAGCTAAGAGGTTTTTAACTGGGTTTCACTGAACAATAGAAATGCAGGGATGGTTGATTATTACCCTCAATTTGAATGCAGATTTGTGTGGAGGGATCTTTTAGGAGGTGTCTTGACTTCATGAAGAATTGCAGGTTTTTCTGAAGGTTGACAACTGGGCTGGGTCAGCATTCATCACCAGTAAACAATTAGCATTGACGCCACTCACACACACACATAAATGGAAATTTATTTAGCTCTCACTACATGTATGTGATACTATGCTGGGAAGAAAAAAGCACCATACTCAACCATGACTTATGTGCCTATCACCTCCAAAAGACCACCTCCATCTTGACATCTTCAGCAGAGTGTGGTGTAGCATATAATTTTAGAGGGCAAAGGAGTTCAAAGAAGATGTCAACCTTCAAGGATCCAATCGCTTACTAGAAAAGTACAGCTTACAGTAAAATGAGAAACATTTTGGATGTTCAGAGGGAAAATAACTGCTCTGGCTAAGGTCAGACTTTGCATGTCCCTGCACAGCATTTTTGTTCTTGATATTTATTTAACTATGTATTTATTCACTTGGCTGCACCAGGTCTTAGATGTGGCATGCAGGGTCTTTTAGTTTTGGCATGTGGGATCTAGTACCACCATAAGGGATTGAACCCGGGCCCCCTGAACTGGGAGTGTGGAGGCTTAGCCCCTGGACCACCAAGGGAGTCCCTGTATAGCATTTTAAAGGAGTCTAACAAAACAAGAGAAGCAACGTAGGCAGCTAAATACACAGATTTACACTTTCCTAGCCCTGTGCATTTATGTTATCTGCTTGGCCCCTGTAACACTCAGATCTGAGCAATTCTAGTTACTAATGTTCTTCCTTTGATATTTTTTTATTATTCCCCTTCAAGTTTTGCCTGACTGAATGCTTCAGAGAGAGACAGAATAGGGAGAAAATCAATATAAACAGGAAGAGGGGCTAATATCCATTAGGGCCTGAAGATTTATGTGTGGCTAGAAGTTCATATTATGATCCAAAAGATACCATCTGACCAAAAGTAATTCAGTTCAGCAAATGAAGCCTGACCAAATGAGGAGAAAAAGCATCATTCAGGATTTTAAAGCAGTGGGATTGCTGTACAAAGCTTTCATATTGAGCCAATAAGTAAATTAAGAAATAATGGTTAATTTTAAAATGTTTTAACCAAAAAATCAGTAAGAAAATTTTATTGATAGCATTAATGGGAAATAGATGGGGAAACAGTATAAACAGTGTCAGACTTTATTTTGGGGGGCTCCAAAATCACTACAAATGGTGATTGCAGCCATGAAATTAAAAGACACTTACTCCTTGGAAGGAAAGTTATGACCAACCTAGATAGCATATTAAAAAGCAGAGATATTACTTTGACAACAAAGGTCCACCTAGTCAAGGCTATGGTTTTTCCAGTGGTCATGTATGGATGTGAGAGTTGGACTGTGAAGAAAGCTGAGCACCAAAGAACTGATGCTTTTGAACTGTGGTGCTGGAGAAGACTCTTGTGAGTCCCTTGGACTGCAAGGAGATCTAACCAGTCCATCCTAAAGGAGACCAGTCCTGGGTGTTCATTGGAAAGACTGATGCTGAGGCTGACACTCTAATAGTTTGGCCACCTCATGCAAAGAGTTGACTCATTGGAAAAGACCCTGATGCTGGGAGGGATTGGGGGCAGGAGGAGAAGGGGACGACCCAGGATGAGATGGCTGGATGGCGTCATGGACTCGATGGATGTGGGTCTGAGTGAACTCCGGGAGTTGGTGATGGACAGGGAGGCCTGGCGTGCTGCAATTCATGGGATCGCAAAGAGTCAGACACGACTGAGGGACTGAACTGAACTGAACTTATTAATAAAATTAACCCTAAGGGGATAAAAAATAAGACTTTGTTTTCCTCTTCGAGAGTTTTGCTCTGTTTTTCACCAAATGACACCCACCCAGCTGAAATAGATTTGAAAAGTTGATTTGCACAAATGGTGTATTTTAAAACATGCACATAATGAGAATGCAAGGAGAGATTTGTTTGATAAATTTATTCAAGAAAATTATTTTTTCCTGTGTGCAAAGACCCTTGGACTGCAAGGAGACCAAACCACTCGGTTCTAAAGAATTTAATCCTGAATATTCATTGGAAGGACCGATGCTGAAGCCCCAATATGTTGGGCTCTAGATGTGAAGAGCCAACTCATTGGAAAAAACCCTGATGCTGGGAAAGATTGAAGGCAAAAGAAGAAGAAGGTGGCAGAGTAGGTAGTTAGATAGCATCAACAACTCAATAGCCATGAATTTGAGCAAATGCCAGAAAGTAGCAGAGGACAGAGGAGCCTGGTGTGCTGCAGTCCACGGGGTTGCAGGGAATTGGACATGGCTTAGCAACTGAACAACGACAACAAAAGGATCAACAGGATGCATTGTCCCAAGCTTCAAGTCTAGGTCTCAAACAGTTTGGCCTTGAATATGCCTCTTGGCCCAGAGTTGTCAGGGAGATCTTGACACTTGGAGATCTTTTTAGATGAAAATGAAGAGGCTGCTCTCCTCTATTTTGCTTGCTGCCTAGAGTAAAAACCAACATTTTCTGCAGGGAATCCTCTCTTTCCTGTGAGTGGAAGTCTAAACATCGCTGGTTCTGCTTACCAGATAAAGGGAAGATGCTAAAACCACATCAATCCAAGAGCTGCTGAGCGGTGACTGCAAACGGTGTGCCTGTGGCTTTGTGATTCCCCAGGGTTCACGTTTGTGTAGAGAGGCCTTCAGAATCCATGAGCAGAGAAGTAATAATAAGAGTAATAAAAACAGTAACAGAGCTGAGCACCGTCAGGCTATAATTGCTCCGGCATCAGAGCAAACAGTCCTCCCGTTGGGCCATGCGGCTTTGATACCCAACTGCTCAGGAGGGAACAGCTGGAGAATCCAGCAAGCAGGTTACATGTTAGCAGGTTTTGTTCACTTCAAATGGGGAGAGATGTTTTATTTTTTTTATTTTTTTATTTTTTTTCATGGTGATTATTTTATTTTATTTTATTTTATTTTTTTTACTTTTATAATTTTTATTTTAACTTTAGTTTACTTTACATTACTGTATTGGTTTTGCCAAACATTGACATGAATTCACCACGAGGAACTCTTCCCAATCAGTCCTATCTTCTTCCTTCCTGCCTTCAACCTCCTATAACTACATAAGGGGGAGTGTTCAGGTTATAGCCTGTTGATGGCAGATGAAAAGGGATGTGATATCAGTGAGAGATACTTACAAGTTCAAGATGCACCAGCAGGTAGCAGGGGATAGGGACGTGCTGCTAAAATCCCACAAACAAGGTTTCTGTTGTTTAGTCAATAAGTTGTGTCTGACTCTTGGCAAAACCATGGACTGCAGCATGTCAGGCTTCCCTGTCTTTCACTATCTCCCAAGGTTTGCTCAAACTAGCATCCATAGAGTCCATGAGGCCATCCAACCATCCCATCCTCTGTTGCCTCCTCCTCTTCCTGCCATTAATCTTTCCCAACATCAGGGTCTTCTCCAAGCAGTCAGCTTTTCACATCAGCTGGTCAAAATATTGGAGCCTGCAATGAGGGAGACCTGGGTTCGATCCCTGGGTCGGGAAGATCCTCTGGAGAAGGAAATGGGAGCCCACTCCAGTATTCTTGCCTGGAGAATCCCATGGATGGAGGAGCCTGGTAGGCTACAGTCCACGGGGTTGCAAAGAGTCGGACACTACTGAGCGACTTCACTTTCACTTTCAGCTTTAGCATCAATCCTTCCAGTAAATATTCAGTGTTTATTTCCTTTAGGATTGACTGCTTTGATCTCCTTGCAGTTCAAGGGACTTTCAAGAGCCTTCTCCAGCACCACAATTCAAAAGCATCAATTCTTCAGCACTCAGCCTTCTTTATGGTCCAACTCTCACATGATTACTGGAAAACCATAGCTTTGACCATACAGACCTTTGTCGGCAAAGTGATATCTCTGATTTTTAATACACTGTATTGGTTTGTCAAAGCTTTTCTTCCAAGGAGCAAGCATCAGTTTTCTTTACATTCCAGATATCTCAGCTGCATGCAGCCTGAGATGGTTCTTTACTATCTCCCTTTTGCACAAGCCACTCATCTCTGGGCTACAGAAAGCACATATGCACCCTTTACCTGGGGAACTGCTCTCAACCCAACTTGTCCTCTAATTCACCATCAGTAAGGTGATAAGGATAAAACATTGCTGTGAACTCCATGCTATTTCCCTTTTCCTGCCTCAAGCCAGGAAGAGCAGTGTACGTAAAACCATGGGGATAGTCTGATACGTGAAAGTAAAGTCTGAGATCCATAATGCATTGGGATTGGGTTTCCATTTAGACAGTCTACAAGAAATGGGGTGGAGTCCACAACATGACTTTATCCTTATCAGCCCTTCTTCTACTTGGACCTCTTTCTACATTCTTTTATTTATTTTAATTCATTTTTTTGGTTGGAGTATAATTGCTTCACTGTGTTATGTTAGTTTCTGCTGTACAACACTGTGAAGCAGCTATATGTATACACATATCCCCTCCCACTCGAGCCTCCCTCCCACCCTCCTCACCATCCCATCCTTCTAGGTGTCACAGAGCCCTGAGCTCAGCTCCCTGTGCTATACAGAAGCTACGGCTAAAGAAGGTGTGATACATATATGCAATGGAATATTATATGGTCAGACACATTTGATTTTCCCTGAGGAGAAAGACTCAGATAGAAAGTGGAAAAATTCCTAAAGGTAATTGTAAATCTTCTTTTAGCTGTGAGACTCTCTGGTAGCTTCCACTAACTAACCAAATATGTGGGTTTGGCATTGCAGTGTTCTACCACATTCATAATGTTAGAATTGAATTAATACCTATTTTAAAATGTATGTGTTACGTTGACTCTAGTGCCAAACGTGGTTGCTTTAGAAGTAGACTTAGGATTAAACAGGATGGATGACAGAAGTGGAGGGAAAACCTCCAAGCAGATGAGAAACTCTTAAGCTCAAGTACAGTGGTAAAGGTCTGGGTGTTCATCTTCCACTCAAGAGATCATCAGCCCTCAATACTGAAATGATGCTCTTAAAATATATCCATCTCAGTATTCGAACAAGTTGAGATAACCATTTGTAAACAGCATTTCTTACCCTTTTCTTTACCTTTCTCTAGCCAAAGACAAAGGAGAAGCCAATGGCACCCCACTCCAGTACTCTTGCCTGGAACATCCCATGGACAGAGGAGCCTGGTGGGCTTCAGTTCATGGGGTTGCTAAGAGTCAGACACGTCTGAGCGACTTCAATTTCACTCTTCACTTTCAGACACTGTACATCATCACAGAGCCCTGAGCTGAGCTTCCCATGCTATACACTAGATGTGAATGTGGTACATATATACAGTGGAGTATCAATCAGCCATAAAAAGAATGAAAGCGGGTCATTTGTAGTGACTTGGCTCTTTCTACGTTTTTGATCTGGTTAAAGGGGTCAAATTCATGGAATAAATGGCAAATATTTCCTCTGAAAACACCAATCTTTTTAGCCATCCTTTTTAGTATTGGGCAGTATACACACATGGAAATTTCAGAAGTAACTTTTATACCAAATTACACAGTGGATCTACTCTAGCCCTTTGTATTTTCTTTTTTTTTACTTTTTATTTTTACTTTATTTTACTTTACAATACTTTATTGGTTTTGCCATACATTGACATCAATCCAACACGAGTGTACTTGCGTTCCCAAACATGAACCGCCCCCCCACCTCCCTCCCCATAACATCTCTCTGGGTCATCCCTGTGCACCAGCCCCAAGCATCCTGTATCCTGCATCAGACATACACTGGCGATTCGTTTCTTACATGATAGTATACATGTTTCAATGCCATTCTCCCAAATCATCCCATCCTCTCCCTCTCCCTCAGAGTCCAAAAGTCTGCTCTACACATCTGTGTCTCTTTTGCTGTCTCGCATACAGGGTCATCATTACCATCTTTCTAAATTCCATATATATGTGTTAGTATACTATATTGGTGTTTTTCTTTCTGGCTTACTTCACTCTGTATAATTGGCTCCAGTTTCATCCACCTCATTAGAACTGATTCAAATGTATTCTTTTTAATGGCTGAGTAATACTCCATTGTGTATATGTACCACTGCTTTCTTATCCATTCATCTGCTGATGGACATCTAGGTTGTTTCCATGTCCTGGCTATTATAAACAGTGCTGCGATGAACATTGGGGTACATGTGTCTCTTTCTATTCTGGTTTCCTCGGTGTGTATGCCCAGCAGTGGGATTGCTGGGTCATAAGGCAGTTCTATTTGCAATTTTTTAAGAATCTCTACACTGTTCTCCATAGTGGCTGTACTAGTTTGCATTCCCACCAACAATGTAAAAGGGTTCCCTTTTCTCCACACCCTCTCCAGCATTTATTGCTTGCAGACTTCTGGATCGCAGCCATTCTGACTGGTGTGAAGTGGTACCTCATTGTGGTTTTGATTTGCATTTCTCTGATAATGAGTGATGTTGAGCATCTTTTCATGTGTTTGTTAGCCATCCGTATGTCTTCTTTGGAGAAATGTCTATTTAGGTCTTTGGCCCATTTTTTGATTGGGTCATTTATTTTTCTGGAATTGAGCTGCATAAGTTGCTTGTATATTTTTGAGATTAGTTGTTTGTCAGTTGCTTCATTTGCTATTATTTTCTCCCATTCAGAAGGCTGTCTTTTCACTTTGCTTATATTTTCCTTTGTTGTGCAGAAGCTTTTAATTTTAATTAGATCCCATTTGTTTATTTTTGCTTTTATTTCCAGAATTCTGGGGGGTGGATCATAGAGGATCCTGCTGTGATGTATGTCAGAGAGTGTTTTGCCTATGTTCTCCTCTAGGAGTTTTATAGTTTCTGGTCTTACATTTAGATCTTTAATCCATTTTGAGTTTATTTTTGTGTGTGGTATTAGAAAGTGATCTAGTTTCATTCTTTTACAAGTGGTTGACCAGTTTTCCCAGAACCACTTGTTAAAGAGATTGTCTTTACTCCATTGTATATTCTTGCCTCCTTTGTCAAAGATAAGGTGTCCATATGTGTGTGGATTTATCTCTGGGCTTTCTATTTTGTTCCATTGATCTATATTTCTGTCTTTGTGCCAGTACCATATTGTCCTGATGACTGACTTAAGGGCTTTGCACTGATATTACCAGTCTCTTGCATAAATCTGTTTATCAAATATGTAGCAATTAATGATATCAAGGACCACAGTCTCTTATCAAATGGAAGAAATATTCTGATTTTTCAGGACAAACCATTGCTTATCTCTGTTCCTCGAGCCATTTAGTGATTGTGTAGACAAACCCCAGTTCACAAAGCACTTGTAGATACCAATTTAGTTCAGTTCAGTCACTTAGCCATGTCTGACTCTGTGACTCCATGGACTGCAGCACTCCAGGCTTCCCTGTTCATCACCAACTTCCAGAGCTTGCTCAGACTCATGTCCATTGAGTCGGTGATGCCATCCAACCATCTCATCCTCTGTCATCCCCTTCTCCTCCTGCCTTCAATCTGCCCCAGCATCAGGGTCTTTTTCAATGAGTCAGTTCTTCGAATTGGGTGGCCAAAGTACTGGAGCTTCAGCTTCAGCATCAGTCTTTCCAATGAATATTTAGGACTGATTTCCTTTAGGATTGACTGGTTTGATCTTGCAGTCTAAGGGATTCTCAAGAGTCTCTTCCAACACTACAGTTCAAAAGCATCAATTCTTCAGAGCTCAACTTTCTTTATGGTCCAACTCTCACATCCATACATGACTACTGGAAAAACTATGGCTTTGACTAGAGGAACATTTGTTGGCGAAGTAATGTCTCTGCTTTCAAGGTTGTCATATGCAGTCAAGGTTTGTCATAGCTTTTCTTCTAAGGAGTGAGTGTCTTTTAATTTCATGGCTGCTGTCACCATCTGCAGTGATTTTGGAGCCCAAGAAAATAAAGTCTGTCACTGTTTCCATTGTTTCCCCATCTATTTGCCATGAAGTGATGGAACTGGATGCCATGATCTTATTTTTTTTAATGTTGAGTTTTAAGCCAGTTTTTTCACTCTCCTCTTTCACTTTCATCAAGAAGCAGGTAAAGTGGTCTGATATTCCCATCTCTTTAAGAACTTTCCACAGTTTGTTGTGATCCACAAACGTGTAGATATAGCTCATCTTAATTATCATGCAACTCTATCTCATACAATAAAAGGTTGAGTTTTTTTTAATGATAATTATGTAGACAAATATATGTGCAAATCTGACAGTTTAAACCTAAGTGTAATGACACTAGAAATCACTCTGATTACCCCAAAAGAGGAGCCTTAGTAATCATTCCCTTGGTTTCCGAACTGAATTCATTAGGTAGGACCAGCTGTAACCTGAGTTCAGTAACAGGCTGTGTTCCTGTTAGGGCTCATTCCTTTCTTCACTCCAGCCTGTGAACCCTAACTACGGAGCCTCTGTCTCTGGGCTTCCCTGGTGGCTCAGTGGGGAAGAATCTGCCTGCAATGCAGGAGACCTATGTTAGATCCCTGGGCAGGAAAGAGCCCCAGAGAAGCTACAGACCACATTAACTTCAGATCAGAGAAACATGGACAAGATCAGGACTCCTGCTTCAAGTTTAGATAACTCTACACATGAGAAACACTCACCAGAACCAAATTCCAGAAGGCCTCCAGAGTTACAATCATAAAATGGGACTCATAATCTCATTTTGTGAGACAGTTGTTAAAAGGCAAATGAGGTAAGAATAATTAGTAATATAAGCCACTGGGATATTATTGAACCAAATTATTTAGTCCAGGATCACAATAGACCAGTAGAGATGTCAGTGTCCATTAGTCACAACAAAACAAGTCAAAACATACGGTTCATTTACCCAGAGATTTAAGAAAGACTAAGATATAATAATCATTCATTCAAAAATATACAGTAAATTCCTTCCAAGTGTCAGACGCCATTACATTGTTCTCAGGCTGAGGACACAGGCCACCCCCCACCCACCTTCACGTAACCTGCTGCTGCTGCTAAGTCGCTTCAGTCGTGTCTGACTCTGTGCGACCCCATAGACGGCAGCCCACCAGGCTGCCCCATACCTGGGATTCTCCAGGCAAGAACACTGGAGTGGGTTGCCATTTCCTGCTCCAATGCATGAAAGTGAAAAGCAGAAGTGAAGTTGCTCAGTCATGTCTGACTCTTAGTGACCCCTTGGACTGCAGCCTACCAGGCTCCTCCATCCATGGGATTTTCCAGGCAAGAGTACTGCAGTGGGGTGCCATCGCCTTCTTTGAGAAATTATGTATAGAGAAATTATGATAATAATTGCTTTATTGAGGCTTCCCTGGTGGTCCAGTTGTTAAGACTCTGTGCTCCCAATGCAGGGGGCCTGGGTTCGATTCCCTGGTTAGAGTTAGATCCTGCATGCCTCGACTAAGAGTTCGCATGCTGTAACTCAAGTCTGCACCTGCCACAACTAAGACCTGGAACAGCCAAATACAAAAAAAAAGGAAAAAGATAATAATTGCTTATTGTAATTTTGAAAGTGCTGTGACCCCAAAACGTAGAATGCTATGAACATATGTTAAAGGGACTCTAACTTAAGCTGAACAATTATATTGATCATGTTCTCTTGTTACACATATACTGTAGACATATACACGCTATTTACATTTATAAACTAGATAGAAAGAATACATAGAATATGTAGATGGATGGATTGTGGATGGAGAGATTAGATAGGTAGATATATAGATAGATAGAGATGACACAAAGATAGAAATAAAGTATAATCCTAAACAGTCCTGAAGAGTGGGCTGAAAGAAGGTGAAGATAAGATTATCTCTGAACCATCAATAACCATATCCCCTGACCATCAGTCCAGGGGTCTTCCCTCCAGGACATCCCAGCTGCTAGCCCACCAGAGACCTTTGCTATTTCCCTTTGTAATATATGCCCTCAGCCACTGGCCCATTTTACCAGATGTAAGAGATTTAACAAAGAGGTGCATTTTGCTATGATGGGAGGACCAGGTCACCATGTCAAGTTCGGGCACAACAAGTCCACATATGGATGGCACTGTGATTATCCATACAGAACAGAGCATTTCTGGAGGAAACTATCAACCATGAATTTGAAAAAGTGACCTCCGTTTAGCAATAACACCAAGTCTTTCTTTGGCATTTTTATATCCTACTGTGAGTCACTTTTCCAATCCATGGGGCAATGGATTTCCACTCTAAACGTCACCTCTAGTCAATATGTATATATATACACACACGCTCTATTTTATGCATGTTGTGATAGCTTTACACAGGCACAGTAGTTCTGTCCTGAGGCTGGATGTAAATAAATTGACAGTCCGATTTCCCACAGATGCTGCCAGAGAATGCTCTTGTTGAATACGAATCACAAAGTCTTTTGTGAAATGAGAAAACTGTGTCAAAAAGCAGGAGGAAACCAGCACGTACTGGGGCCAGAAAGCCAACTGGCCAGTAGGAACTCGGGTGACCTTTGGGGCTTGTGCATTTGGCTATGTCCTGGCTCAGCTTCCCGTTCTGGAAATACTTCTGGGGACCAGAGGAAAGGCTTCCTAGACCTTAGTGGAAGGGCTAGGAGGGATTGTTGTTGCTATTTAGTCGCTAAGTCCTGCCCGGTTCTTTTGCAACCCCATGGACTGTAGCCCAGCAGGCTCCTCTGTCCATGGGATTTCCCAAGCAAGAATACTGGAGTGGGTTGCCACTTCCTTCTCCAGGGGATCTAACGAGCTCAGGGATCGAACCTGTATCTCTTGCATTGGCAGGTGGATTCTCTGAGCCATCAGGGATGCCCCCTAGAATGAATTGCTGACCATATTAGCAGAAGACATAAAACTGATAAATGAGGAAAGTGAGGGTCTCAGAAGTAGCAAGAGTTAGTTGCTGAGAGGATCTTCAAAAGAAGTTAATTACCAGGAGGGAAGAAGGGGGAGAAAGGATAGTTAGGGAGTTTGGGGTGCTCATGTACCCACTGCTATATTTAAAATGGATAACTAACAAGGGCCTACTGTCTAGCACAGGGAACTCTGCTCAGTGTTATGTGACAGCCTGGATGGGGGGTGAGTTTGGAGCAGAATGGATACATGTATATCTATGGCTAACTCCCTTTGCTGTCAACCTGAAATTATCATAACAGTGTTAATTGGTTACACTCCAACATAAAATAAAAAGTTTAAAAAAGAGAGAAAGAAGATAAGGGTCGGGGAACCAAAATGGACTAGCAGGAAAATGCCCAAACTCATCAAGCTGCTGCTGCTGCTAAGTCGCTTCAGTCATGTCCGACTCTGCGCGACCCCATAGACGGCAGCCCACCAGGCTCCCCCGTCCCTGGGATTCTCCAGGCAAGAACACTGGAGTGGGTTGACATTTCCTTCTCCAATGCATGAAAGTGAAAATGAAAGTGAAGTCGTGTCCGACTCTGTGTGACCCCAGACCTCCACAGTTTTCTCTAATACACTTGAGGGTGTAAAAAGCCAGCCAGGAACCATGCTTCATGCCGTGGCTCTGTACATTATTTCATTAGATATTTGAATTATATCTATAACATATAATATAATATATATGGCATATGATACATTATATACTATGTAATATATAATATCTAATATTTATATTTCTAGCAGCTCAATGGAGATAAGTATTATCATCCCCATTTTATAAATTCTCAAGAACGTGAATTAACTTTCCAAAATTTGAATTGTCTGCTAGTCTTTATGTTGATTCACACTTAGGATCTAGCCAAACAACACCTAAGCCCACAGCCAGAGGTTTCACACAATACACAGAAGAACTGTACAAAAAAGATCTTCATGACCAAGATAATCACAATGGTGTGATCACTCACCTAGAGCCAGACACCCTGGAATCCGAAGTCAAGTGGGCCTTAGAAAGCATCCTACGAACAAAGCTAGTGGAGGTGATGGAATTCCAGTTGAGCTATTTCAAATCCTGGAAGATGATGCTCTGAAAGTGCTGCACTCAATATGCCAGCAAATTTGGAAAACTCAGCAGTGGCCACAGAACTGGAAAATGTCAGTTTTCATCCCAATCACAAAGAAACACAATGCCAAAAAATGCTCAAACTATCACACAATTGCACTCATCTCACACGCTAGTAAAGTGATGCTCAAAATTCTCCAAGCCAGGCTTCAGCAATACATGAACTTCCAAATGTTCAAGCTGGTTTTAGAAAAGGCAGAGGAACCAGAGATCAAATTGCCAACATCCGCTAGATCATCGAAAAAGCAAGAGAGTTCCAGAAAAACATCAAATTCTGCTTTATGGACTATGCCAAAGCCTTTGACTGTGTGGATCACAATAAACTGTGGAAAATTCTGAAACAGGCAGGAACACCAGACCACCTGACCTGCCTCTTGCAAAACCTATATGCAGGTCAGGAAGCAACAATTAGAACTGGATATGGAACAACAGACTGACATGGAACAACAGACTGGTTCCAAATAGGAAAAGGAGTAAGTCAAGGCTGTATATTGTCACCCTGCTTATTTAACTTCTATGCAGAGTACATCATGAGAAATGCAGGGCTGGAAGAAGCACAAGCTGAAATCAAGATTGCTGGGAGAAATATCAGTAACCTCAGATATGCAGATAACACCATCCTTATGGCAGAAAAGTGAAGAGGAACTAAGGAGCTTCTTGATGAAGGTGAAAGAGGAGAGTGAAAAAGTCGGCTTAAAGCTCAACATTCAGAAAACAAAAATTATGGCATCTGGTCCCATCACTTCATGGGAAATAGATGGGGAAACAGTGGAAACAGTGGCTGACTTTATTTTGGCGGGGGGGGGCTCCAAAATCACTACAGATGGTGATTGCAGCCATGAAATTAAAAGACGCTTACTCCTTGGAAGAAAAGTTATGACCAACCTAGATAGCATATTGAAAAGCAGAGACATTACTTTGCCAACAAAGGTCAGTCTAGTCAAGGCTATGGTTTTTCCAGTGGTCATGTATGGATGTGAGAGTTGGACTGTGAAGAAAGCTGAGCACCGAAGAATTGATGCTTTTGAACTGTGGTTTTGGGGAAGACTCCTGAGAATCCCTTGGACTGCAAGGAGATCCAACCAGTCCCTTCTAAAGGAGATTAGCCCTGGGATTTCTTTGGAAGGAATGATGCTAAGGCTGAAGCTCCAGTACTTTGTCCACCTCATGCGAAGATTTGACTCATTGGAAAAGACTCTGATGCTGGGAGGGATTGGGGGCAGGAGGAAAAGGCAACGACAGAGGATGAGATGGCTGGATGGCATCACTGACTCGATGGACATGAGTCTGAGTGAACTCCGGGAGTTGGTGATGGACAGGTAGGCCTGGTGTGCTGTGATTCAACTCCCGACTCAATTACCTCTCCTCTTAACTCTCCAAACTATACACCATTTTGCAATATTTCCTGGTTACTACAAGGTCATGATGTCCCCTCTCCCCAGGAACAAGAAGGACCATATCAGCAGCAATAGCATTTTTTTTTAAAATATCTAGTAGCACAAGTATCATTTCTAATTTTTCAAATGGTGCATTTTCTTTTTTCCTCAGGCAAGTCTTTATTGGGGCCCTTGCTGCAGCAGAGGAGAGTGAAAACAAGTAAGTGTCTCTGGCTTGCTGGATCCTGGAGGGGCTAGCTTATTCCTCAAATGGGGTCAGATTTAGTGGTGCCCAAAGATTGGGCTTAGGTGGTTTGCCTGCCCTTTTGGTGGTGTTGAGTGCAGAGGGCATACAGAGTGCCCTGGTTTTGCCCCAACACCCCGTTTTTGCTCTTGGCTCTTCCGAAGTGGTCGTTGGGGTCTTCTGGTGTATGTTCTTCTTTTTGTCAATATATAATGTACTTGAAGGGCTTCCCAGGTGGCTCAGTGGTAAAGAATCCGACTGTCAATGCGGGAGAGGTTCTGGAAGAGCCCCGAGAGAAGGGCATGGCAACCCACTCCAATATTCTTGCCTGGAGCATCCAATGGACAGAGGAGCCTTGGGGGCTACAGTCCATGGGGCCGCGAAGAGTCAGACACGACTGAGCGGCTAAGCAACAAGCAATGGACGTGATGGTAAGAGAGCGCCCCCTAAAGGTGAGCTGTGTCCTGATTGGTAGGGAGTAGAAGATGCTACTCCAGTACTCTTGCTTGGAAAATCCCATGAATGGAGGAGCCTGGTAGGCTGCAGTCCATAGGGTCGCTAAGTCGGACATGACTGAGCGACTTCACTTTCACCTTTCACTTTCACGCATTGGAGAAGGAAATGGCAACCCACTCCAGTGTTCTTGCCTGGAGAATCCCAGGAACGGGGGAGCCTGGTGGGCTGCTGTCTCTGGGGTTGCACAGAGTCGGACACGACTGAAGTGACTTAGCAATAGCAGAAGATGCTAAACAAGTATGGGGGAAGATGGGGGGGAGGAAGGAAAATTAAGGGGAAATATTAATTTCACCATTTCTCAATGTTAGTTTGGAGAATTTATACATCATTTATTTATATGGTCATATATTTTCCACTGACTACTTACTAGTGAAGATACAATATAATTGCCTCTATGGGTACTTAGAAACCAGAGTCAGTTGGCTAGTTCCGTTTCTGTCTTCTGACTGTGTGCTCAGTCATGGTCCCACTGTTGGGAAACGGTGGGAAGGCAAGTTGCTAATAGGTGTTCACAATCGAAAGAAATATGAGAGGAAGGTTTGTTTGCATTCTCTGAACACCTGTATGTCTTGGATCTTGGAGTGTGGGATCATCCCCAGATTGGTCTCACTGGATGCATTCGGAATGATTGTGCCAGTGAATCCAATAAGCCCTTGCCTCACCACCTTTCCGGCACCCACCCTTATGGATGAAGGCATCACCTCTCCTGGCAGGCTGTTAGTGTGCATTTGGGTTAACACAAGCCATCCTCAGCTGCTTTGCCATAACGCAGCTCTGAAAAGAAGGAGCTGTTGAAAAGATGTTACATTCCAACAGAGCAAAACCAGATGAAAGAGATTCCAGAGAGGCAAGCTTTTGGTGCCTGTGGCTATATGAAGCTGCTGTCTGATTTTGATGGTTCCTGGCATCTTTAGCCAAGGGAAGGTTGTGTGTAATCTTTATTTCTCCATGGCTGGCTGACTTGGCAGGGCCAGGTCATCAGGAAAGCCTTACAGTGAAGGGGAGCAGGAGGTTAAAGACCACCACCTGCCCAAGAGGAGAGCTGCAGTGACACCTAGAGGAGAAGGCTTGAAGTGCAAGGGGGCCCCCCAAAGTTGCCCAGACTCATGCCATCTATAACAAACCTAGACAGTGTATCAAAAAGCAGAGCCATCCCTTTGTTGACAAAGGTCCATCTAGTCAAAGCTATGGTTTTTCCAGTAGCCAAGTATGGATGTGAGAGTTGGACTATAAAGAAGGCTGAGCACTGAAGAACTGATGCTTTCAAATTGTGGTGCTGAAAAAAACTCTTAAGAGTCCCTTGGACATCAAGGAGATCAAATCATCAGTCCTAAAGGAAATAAGATTGCCGGGAGAAATATCAATAACCTCAGATATGCAGATGACACCAGCCTTATGGCAGAAAGTGAAGAGGAGCTAAAAAGCCTCTTGATGAAAGTGAAAGAGGAGAGCGAAAAAGNGGCTATGGTTTTTCCTGTGGTCATGTATGGATGTGAGAGTTGGACTGCGAAGAAGGCTGAGTGCCGAAGAATTGATGCATTTGAACTGTGGTGTTGGAGAAGACTCTTGAGAGTCCCTTGGACTGCAAGGAGATCCAACCAGTCCATTCTGAAGGAGATCAGCCCTGGGATTTCTTTGGAAGGAATGATGCTGAAGCTGAAACTCCAGTACTTTGGCCACCTCATACAAAGATTTGACTCATTGGAAAAGACTCTGATGCTGGGAGGGATTGGGGGCAGGAGGAGAAGGGGACGACCGAGGATGAGATGGCTGGATGGCATCACAGACACGATGGACGTGAGTCTGAGTGAACTCCGGGAGATGGTAATGGACAGGGAGGCCTGGCGTGCTGCGATTCATGGGGTCGCAAAGAGTCGGACACGACTGAGCGACTGAACTGAACTGAACTAAAAGGAAATAAACTCTGAATATTCATTGGAAGGAGGGATACTGAAGCTGAAACACCAATATTTTGGCCATCTGATGTGAACAGCAGACTCAGTGGAAAAGACCCTGATGCTGGGAAAGACTGAGAGCAGGAGGAGAAGGGGACAACAGAGGATGAGATGGCTGGATGGCATCACTGACTCAGCTAACACGAGTATGAGCAAACTCCAGGAGATAGTAAAGGACAGGGAAACCTGGTGTGCGCAATCCATAGGGTCTCAAAGAGTCCAAATGACCTAGTGACTAAACAACAACTCTCCAGGAACCTACAGACCATTGAATTGCAAAGAGTCAGACTCAACTGAGCAACTGAGCCCACATGCACCCTCTAGGAACACGTGTGGGTCCTTGGAGGGTTTTTAAAAATGAAGAAAATTAATGTGCTCTGTAAAGCTTTGATCAGGTTCCTGGGACTAATGAACTTAAAACGTCATTTTAAAAACATTACTTTTAAAGTCGTTCAGTCGTGTCTGACTGCGACCCCATGGATTATACAGTCCATGGAATTCTCCAGGCCAGAATACTGGAGTGGGTAGCCTTTCCCTTCTCCAGGGGATCTTCCCAACCCAGGGACTGAACCCAGGTCTCCTGCATTGCAGGCAGATTCTTTACCAGTTGAGCCACCAGGGAAGCCCAAACATCATAGTCATAAGCTCTTTCTTTCCAAGGAAGAAGCAAGATCATGGGAAGGTTGGGGCCCAACCTGGTAGCCCTCAGCTGGATCCAGCCCAGAGATATGTTTTAGTTTTATTTTGGCCAAAGCATCTTTTCCCTAAATGAAATTAATTTCCCAGATAATAAAAATGTGGAGCCTTTACATTAAAATAAATATTTATTGTATATATTGGAAAAATGGGAAGATCTGAAAACATGTCTCAGTTCAGTCCAGCTGCTTACTCATAGCTGACTCTTTGGGACCCCATGGACTGCAGCAGACCAGGCTTCCCTGTCCATCACCAACTCCCAGAGCTTGCTCAAACTCGTGTCCATCAAGTTGGTGATGCCATCCCACCATCTCATCCTCTGTCATCCCCTTCTCCTTCTGCCTTCAATCTTTCCCAGCATCAGGGTCTTTTACACATATCTACTTGTCAACAATTTGGTTGAACTGTTGAGAGGGGGTGGGGTGCCAAAAGAAAAGCATATTTCTAGATGACAAAGACGCCCCTCCACAACATCTGTGCTTATCCCCTCCTTTCCACTCATCTATGTCTTCCGCTTGGCCCCTAGAGATATCTGAGCTGTGACTCAGAAGAAAACATCGGTGTTTTGATTATCAGCAAAAGCCTGCAGTCTTTCTGCCAAAGATAATGTTTTCCCTCTGAAAAGACTAACATTCTAACTGTGGTTTCCTCTTACCTCTGCTTTGGGGCAAGTATTTTTTTTTTTTATCATACAGCTCACATTTATCAGTTCTAATCTGTTTTCATCTATAGCATAGATTAATTGTAGTTCCCTCATAAAGTTAGAGATGGGAAACGCAGCTGAGAAAAAAATACAAGCTCCAGGATTTCATTTTGTTTTGCGATCTGTCTCTGGGAACCTGAGATGTTGGCTGGTTACCCTGATGACCACCAAAAGGGAAAATCATCATGATGAAAAAGAAGTGTTTGAAATTAGTTCTCCTCCCTCGAAACTGGTATGCCAGCTTGCATCTCTTCCATCTAGAAGCCCAGACAGCCTGTGGTCACTAGGGGAAGAGCACAGGTAGGGTGAATCAACCCATTAGGAACAATAAGGATAAAACCTTGGCGCTTTTATGAGCTTTGATTTGTGCTGCATTCGGGGCTCGAGTGCAAGGTTTGTAAAAAAGAAGCCAGCGGTTATAGATTGCGCACTGCTCGTCGCTATGGTTTATACCCCACGTCTGCAAAGGTTTTATTGGATTATTGGTAGCGTGTTTATTTGCCTGAACACAAAAAGTCCTTCCAGGCCTTGAGAATAATGGAGAGAGAAGGGGCTTTGTGGTTTTATGGAACTAGGGAACAAGAGGTGGGTGGTGACGCTCTGGGTGGCAGAGAAAGGGGAAATGAGCAGGCACTAAAGTGCGCTGTGCATGGACCATAATTTATGTTGAGGTCACTGAGTGGATGTGGAGGGAGCCTGCCAAGCCAGAGCTAACTATTCCTGATTTGTGAATCATGACCCCCTGAGATATTTGTGCTGATTTCACTCATTTTGGTTTGCAATTGAGGGGATTATAGAAGGAGCATGCGAAAAGGCCACTTGGCAGTATTCCAGTTGGTTGATGGGTGAACTAGCTTTTCACAAAAATAAAATGAAAATACATTCTCGTGGATAAACTTATGTAGGTACTACACCAAGGATTCTCTGCCTCGGCACTTTCCACATGTGGGCTAGAAAATTCTTTGTTGTAGGGACTGACCATCCTGTGCACTGCAAGGCAAACGGATTAGCAGCAACCCTGGCCTCTACCCACTAGATATCCGGAATATGTCTACCTAGTTAGGGCAACCCCTAATGTCTCTAGATATGGCCAAATGTCCTTGGTATTGAGGAGTGGGAGTGAGGGGCAAAATTTTCCCATTCAGACTTCAGCTTTACACAAAACAAGGGTTTCCCTGGTGGCTCAGACGGTGGAGTCTGCCTGCAGTGTGGGAGACCCAGGTTCCATCCCTGGGTCGGGAAGATCCCCTGGAGAAGGAAACAGCAACCCACTCTAGTATTCTTGCCTGGAAAATCCCATGGATGGAGAAGCCTGGCAGCCTACAGTCCACGGGGTTGCAAAGACTCTGACACGACTGAACAACTTCACTTTCACTTACACCAAATAAAGTATGTGTGTGTGTGTTTGGGTGAGCACATGTTGGGGAGATTTAATGCAGTCACTCATAAAGTTAAGAGAGAAAACTCCAAAAAGAATAATTACAATTAATTGAATTTCATCAAAGTGAATCTCAGAATGGGAACCCAGAAATTATATTTGGGAAATTTTTAAGAAAGAAAAGCAAATAAAGTCAGCAGAGCCTAGTTTTAGTTAAATCTAGCCCCCAAAAGGGCTTCCATCTACAACCTGATCTTTAAAATATGAACCACTTACACTGCATCTTGGTGTGTTTATATTGAGCCTGAGACAACATCTTTCTAGAAGTTCTAAGTTAAGAAGGATAAAAACCTCCAGTAGCCAGAAAAAAACAGGTTTTGTTTTCATTCCACTTTCCAGCATCAAAGCTTGGTTCTGATCTTTAGATCTTCAACAACAACAGAAAAATTAAGAGGTAGAGATGTTTCTGTTTCTCTATAAAAGCCACAGAAACAGGCATTGATTTTGTCCCCTTTTTCACTAAGTGGGAGTCATATCACAGTACTGAAGTCTTCTGTATCACTTGAGTTGAACATGTGAAGTGGGGAAACTGGTTTTCTCTCACTATTTTCTGCCAAACTTCTGACCCCAAAATAACATTTAAATTGAAAGTGCACTTGGGTTTAAGCACAGATGTCCAAGTCACTTTTATGGTCGAGATTTTCCATTTATTGTATCTAGGAGGAAAAAAAATGGGGAAAGATGGTGAACATCAGCCACTTTTTAGACTATCTCACACAGTGAAACTGTTCTGAGCAACTAGAATTCAACTGAGTGTCAATTTCCATGAAGACTTCTACAAAATTCTCAAAATAGGATCACATGGAGTGCCCACACGTGAGCCATGGGAAGATACTGGTTAAAAGTAATCCTGTGTTCTACGCCCAGATCCACCAAATCAGGAACTCCAAGGCTATCATTTGATGAAATGCATTTTGATCATTTTATGCTTATTAAAATCTGAAAGCTACTTCACTGGGTTGTATTTTAGAGGGACACAGGAAAAGACATGAAAGGGAGTCCTAAAGATCCTTGAATGAATAATATCAGAATTTCCTTCTCAGAAGCAAGTTGATTTAAGGACTTGAACCAAGAAGTGCTAGGGGATTCACTAACTACAGGTTTTTCAAGATTCACTGCTCTGCAAATGAACTGTGAAGTCTACGAAATCCCCAAATCAGACTTGTTTGGGATTTGTCCTTGGCAGAAGAGCAGTGTGGATAAGACTAGCCGTAGGGCACCGGAAATTACACGACACCTATATTCAAAGTCCATAGGTCTGAAAGGTGAAGGAGCTTGGAGAAGAAGAATCCAGAGCGTGTGCCGATCGGCACTCCTGACAATGTGCAAATCAGTGTTCACTACTGGCGGGTCACAAATCTGCACTCTACAGGCATCCTGACTTAGTTTTTAAATGCAGGTGTTTTCTTTTCTTTGCCCTTTGTAAGTGATGCCTGTTCCTTTTGCTTTTATTTTCAGATGATCTGATGTGAAATGAAGAGAAACAAGAAATAGAATGCTTGACCTGGAAAAAATGGTTTGTTGTGCTTTCATGCTCTGGGAAGGCTACAATTCATCTGAATTATCAAATATCTCACAATGACACTGGCTGGGTCTCCTGCATTGCAGGCAGATTCTTTACCATCTGAGCCACAAGGGAAGCCCTATGAAAAGTTAATTCTTTTTCACAATTATTTTGGCTAAAGGTATTGCCTCCATGGTGTCAGAAACCCAGGTTCATTTTTTGGGAATATAATTGCTTTACAATATTGCATTAGTTTCTGCTGTACATCAAAGTGAATGAGCTATAAGCATACATATATCTTGGGCCTCCTCCCTCTTGCGCCTCCTGCCAAACCCTCATTCCATCCCTCTAGATCATCACAGAGCACCGAGCTGAGCTCCCTTTGCTATACAACAGCTTCCCAGGAGTCAAGATTGAAGGCAAGAGGAGAAGGAGGCAACAGAGGATGAGATGGTTGGATGGCATCACCAGCTTAATGGACCTGAGTCTGAGCAAACTCCAGGAGAGAGTGAAGGACAGGGAAGCCTGGTGTGCTGCAGACCATGGCGTCGCAAAGAGTCAGGCACGAGTTAGCAACTGAACAATGAAAAAGTAAAACCTAATTTCTCACCTCCTACAAAGCACACATTAAAGTAGAATTTTTTCATTTTTTTTTCATTGTTACCTATTTAGTGATGAAAAATGGTATGATCAGGTGGGAGCACTAACTAATCACAAAACTGAGTGGGTGAATCCCTAATTCTCAGTTCAGAGCTGTTCTCATAACATCATACAGGCTCCTCTGAGGGGAATCTCTCTTCACCAAGATTTTATGGAAGGTCACTGTTATGTGTAACACAGATAGCTAATGCGAACCAACTGTATGTCACAGAGAACTCTATGCAGTGCCCTGTGGTGACCTTAAATGAGAAGGAGATCCAAAAAGGAGATACATGTACATGTATAAGGGCTTTATTTTGCTGTACAACAGAAACTAATACAACGCCACAAAGCAACTATACTCCAATTTAGAAAAATAAATAAATAAAACAAACTAACAACAACAACAAATCAAACAACTAACTCAGACTCAGGGCTCAGAGTCTGAATGCAGGAAGGAAGCACCAGACACATCACCTTACTCTTCAGGAAGACTGGGGCCAAGGAAAATAAACAGAAAGATGTGGATAATGGAAACAAAGACATTGAAAACAAAACTTTTTTCCATGAGACAAGAATAAATGAGATCGGATAGTGCTCTCAAGTTCAAGAGGACTGTCAAGGGTCCAACATACCTATTTCCAAGACACCTGCCTTTAGCCACTCAACTGAAATTAACAAAACCAGACAGAAGGAAGCCTTCCGTTTGGAGTTTTTACTGGCTCCAGGCAAGTCTGCATGGCTCTCGGCAGAACTATTTACATGGAATTACCCATAATGCCTGACACCACAATAATTCCCTTCTGCCCTGATGCAAATTCTACTGACAGCATTGAAACTCTGTCAAAGGGAAAAAGTAAATGATTCAGCAAATTGTTGACTTAAGACAGGGAAATAAACTTTCAGAAGTTCTGCTGCATGCCAAGATACACTCCCAACCTGGCCAGGGAAAGCAAGCAAAGATCTTACCCATTCAGAGGAGTTACACAAAATGTTCCTGAGTCAAGCAATCAGCAACGCCTGATTGACCTGTGGTCAGATGTCAAACATAAACCCAAAACATATATAGAGGAATCTGAGTTTTTTTGTCTTCTTTGTAACTTTGTTGTTCTAGTGTTTCATGGCCCAGAATTCTTCCTGTGAAGAACCTTCAGATCTTTGGTGGTGCAGTGAAAATAATGCCAATCTAAAAAATCAGAAAACCAAAATTGTAACACAGGTTCTGACATCCTTTGTTCACTGAACCTGAGCCAAACACTCAACCCTCTTGACATCATTTCTAAGATTATCTGATCAATTTGGTCCATATCTATTATAAAATCCCAGAATGTTTTGGAACTTTAACCTTTTGGAACTGTCAGTCAACAGTATCCATGCAGCTTTTGTGGAAGGAGCATACTCTAGACAATTCACAGAATCCCACTGAGCCTCCGTTTTCCCCATATGTGAAATGGAATCACAACGGAAAAGGTATTTCTCAGATTTTAAAAGTCAGGATTAAATCACCAGGCAGGATTGTTTTTCACTTTCTTTAGTGAAGAGTTGAAACAATAAGACACTAACACATCCGTCACCAATGTGTAACATTTCGCCACATGTCCTTGCTATTTTTATACACATACACAAATATACTGTATGTATATTTCTTTGACTGAGCTGTTTTTTTTAAATATTTGTTTTTATTTATTTATTTGGCTGTATCAGTTCTATTTATGTGACTATATCGGGGAAGCCTGGCAAACTGCAGCCTACGGTGTCCCAAATTGTTGGACACAACTGAGCAACTGAATGGAACTGATAATGTCTATAGGATCTAGTTTCCTGATTAGGGATTGAACCTGGACTTCTAGCATTTGGAGGGCAGACACTTAGCCATGGGACCACCAGGGATGTCCACTGCTGAACCATTATTAAACTAACTTGCAGACCCTATAATATTTGACTATTAACTATATCATCATCATCTCTGAAGAGCAATGAGACATTCTCCTCTACAATGATAAGGTCATTAAACACTCAAGAAGTTTAACATTGATCAAATCATATTAACTGATACACAGTGCATATTCAAAATTCTCCAATTTAATCATATGTTTCATTGCCATAGCTGCTCATTCTCTTTTACCCTAAATTAAGCCCTCAGCTTCATGTTTGTTTCTCCCTGGTGCCTCACAATATTGACTGTTTTTTGGTTTCTTTCTAATTTTTAAGCATTCAAGCCCCTGGATTTATAAAACATTCCACACAAAAAATATGAACAAATCTCCCCAATACAATGTTAAGACACTAGGAAAGCAGACAAAACCTATCTATCTCTACTGTTAGCATTAAAGACAGCAGCTACCTGTAGGGGTTAGTGACTTAAAGGGAACAGGAGGCTGAGTTATCGACTTTCAATTTCTTAACCCAGGTGCTAATTATAGTGTGTGTTCACATATTATTTAGGAAATCAATTATCCAACTAAGCAGTTATTTGTCAAAATTAATTAAGAAATTGAAAGAAATATAATGGAGTTGCTTTAATTCCCTACCTTCACTGGATAATGAATGAAGTAGTCAAAACGTATATGAATAGTGATGATTGGATTAACATAATTAACAGAAGTATGTGAACAGACATATATTTAATTTTAATAACAAATTTAAAAATCATTCTTTTTTTAAGCCTTAAAGGTATGGCTTAAAAATTGTGTCTATTGGGATGCAAATCTTCATTAAGTTCTGCAAATTAGTCACTGTACAGACCAACATTTTTTTTTTTTAAGACTCAGCAAGAGCAGAAATTTCAAAAATAACTTTACAAGGTCCTAACCATAGACGTAGGAAGCAGTTATTCTAAGAGCACTCTAAGTTAAAGATTAAATACATAATAAAAAACTATTTAGGAACTATCTTTGGAAGCCCATGAAACTCAGTGGGCTTGTTTGAATCTGTCTGCCAATGCAGGAGATTTAGGAGATGCAGGTTTAATTCCTGGGTCCGAAAGATCCCCTGGAGGAGGAAATGGCAACCCATCCCAATATTCTCCCTAGAGAATCCTATGGACAAAGGAGCTTGTCAGGCTTCAGTCCATGGGGTCCCAAAGAGTTGGTCATGACTGAACATGAGAAGAAGAAAGAAGGAACTATCTTAAATAAAAATATTATAAATCCACATAATAAATATAAGCATATATAAATCTGGCTCTTTAATACTTCTAAATTAAATGCTGAATAACAATTTTTAACGATCAAGAATTCAAAAAAGAATATAGAGGTAGCTTTAAGGAAAATAGGAAATGATAAAATGCAGCAAAAATTAATTATTGAAAAAAATGTCAGAACCAGCAGACATAAGCAAATATAAGAGCTAATTCTTTAAAAATAAATAGATGAAAACAAAAATATTGTAATAAGTCTTATAAGAGAATGATTGGAAATAAGATAACATATGCAAAGCTGTTTGCACAGTACCTAAGCTCTCAACACTATTATTATTATTATTCAAAAAGAAAATCAAAGCTATGGTAATAGCTATAGCAGCACATGTGAAAGAAATCAAAAAAGATTTAGAACCTTTGTGGGCTGGAACACTGTCTCAGAAGATGCTGGGAAGCCCAGGAAGGCATATCATGCAGAGCTGGCCCAGCTCCTGGTCAGTGGAGGCTGTGGCGATGGCAGCCCACTCCAGTGCTCTCGCCTGGAAAATCCCAAGGGTGGAGCAGCCTGGTGGGCTGCAGTCCAGGGGGTCGCGAAGAGTCTGACGTGACTGAGAGACTTCCCTTTCACTTTTCACTTTTACTCATTGGAGAAGGAAATGGCAACCCACTCCAGTGTTCTTGCCTGGAGAATCCCTGGGATGGGGGAGCCTGGTGGGCTTCCGTCTATGGGGTCGCACAGAGTCGGACACGACTGAAGCGACTTAGCAGCAGCAGCAGCAGCAGCATGGTCCCTGTGGGTCTCCGAGCAGAGAGCAGTCTGCAGCCCGTGTATTGAGGAACTGGTCACTGGGGTTTAACCATGAAGTGAATTTTTCAGAAACTGCCCTCAACTGTGGTATGTTGACCCCCATCTTTCCTGCTGGATTGAGACTCACTTTATGATATCTGGGAACTCATTTCTCTTCAGCCTCACAGTTATTACAACAGACTTGTATCAATAAAAGCAAAAAATGACAATACCATACAAAATATCAGTTAACATATTTTTGAAATAGAACAAAATGAAGGATACACTTAGAATAAATTACCAATTGGACTCAATAAGACATAGGAAACCAAAATAGATCAATAGAGACATAGGAAAAAACATGTTTGAAATATAGTAGAACTCTAAATGCTTTTAAAGGTAGATACTTTCAATTATTAAAGGACATCTTTTAGTAACTATTGAGGTTGTCTCACCAATATCTCACTTTTCCCTCCCTCACTATTAATAGCCCTGAGGAGTGACCTCACCAGTGCCTGTCTTGGTCTAATTAATCAAGGCAAATACACCTTGCATGTGGGCTCAGTTATGTCCAATTTGTTGCGACCCCATGGACTGCAGCACGCCAGACCTCCCTGTCTATCACTGACTCCCGGAGTTTACTCAAACTCGTGTCCATTGAGTTGGTGATGCCATCCAACCATTTCATCCTCTGTCGTCCCCTTCTCCTCCTGCCTTCAATCTTTCCCAGAATCAGGGTCTTTTCAAATGAGTCAGTTCTTCGCATCACGTGGCCAAAGTATTGGAGTTTCAGCTTCATCATCAGTCCTTCCATGAATATTCAGTCCTTCTGGATATTCAGGACTGATCTCCTTTAGGATGGACTGGTTGAATCTCCTTGCAGTCCAAAGAGTACGTCAAGGCTGTATATTGTCACTCTGCTTATTTAACTTATATGCAGAATACATCATAAGAAACGCTGGGCTGGATGAAGCACCAGCTGGAATCAAGATTGCTGGGAGAAATCAAGGCAAAAGTTCCTTTATTATCATGGCTGGATCAGTTGACCCATCTCTAATGTCATCAATTCGTGGCATTTGATGGTTACAAAGTACAATGGAATCAATTCAAGACAATGACACATAAAGAAGAAGCTTTTTTCCCTATGAATTTCTCAAAATAAGATACCTCCATCTTATGAGAGCTTATAGAAGCCAGCCCTCTCTCTTCTGAACAACGTGATGTCTCAAATTGCCAAAATTTGCCCCAGTGCAGGGAGCCAATTTGAAAAGTTTTTTCAACCAGAATGCAGAGTGGAGAAGTAAAAAGAAACCATATCATTGACGTGAGAGGATCGCTGAATCAAACCAATGTCCAAACCCACCCAACCCCTTTACCATCTTCCCTAGTGGCTCAGATGGTGAAGAGACTGCCTGCAATGCAGGAGGCCTGGGTTTGATCCCTAGGTCAGGAAGATCCACTGGTTTATGGAGAATTCCATAAACAGAGGAGCCTGGGGGGCAAACACATCTATTAAAAAAATAAAACATTGTGAGTTAGTTTTCTTCTAAAATAAAAATCATTCTTCTAGAGCACAGAGAAAGATGGTATCTAACTCAGCATTTCTGGTGAAGGTAGTATAATCCTTATTATAAAACAGAATGAAGAAAACAAATTAAAATTGCTAATGTAAAATACAAAACACCAAATAAAATATTAGTAAATAGATTTCATTATGGTGTAAAGGATACTTCACTAAAGCTAAACAGGATTACTGCTAAGATGATAAAGATGGTTTGATTTTAGTAGTGTTTGAAGATAATATTTCATGGCAGTAGTGACTTTTCAAAATAATCACCATAGTAATTTTATAGACAAAACTTGAATGCTTGTTAAATCTCTTTGTTCATTGGTAAATACTTGTACATGCAAGGAGATTGGCACACCCCTCTCCACAGGGACAGGACCCTCCTAGAACTCATCGTATGCATCTCCTCATGTGGCTGATCATTTATTTGAGTCATTTATTATATGCCTTTACTGTTGTTATTTAGTCACTAAGTGGTAGCCAACTCTTAGCTCCCCCCACACTGGAGTCTGCCAGGCTCCTCTGTCCGGGGCATTTCCCAGGCAAGAATACTGGAGTGGGTTGCCATTTCCTTCTCCAGGGGATCTTCCTGACCTAGGGATCGAACCTGTGTATCCTGCTTGGCAGGCTGATTCATTACCACTGAGCCACTAGGGAAGCTCATATTTGCTTTATTATGTAATAAACTAATAAATGTAAGTAGTTTCTTAAGATTTGTGTGCCATCAGAGCAAATAATCAAACTGGAGGAGGCCACTGTGGGATTTACGGCCAGTCATTTGGAAGTAATAGAGGCCCAGACTTACAATTAGCATCTGGAACTAGGGGCAGTCTCGTGGGCCTGAGCCCTTAACCTGTGGGATGTGATGCTTTCTCTAGGTAGCCAGTGTCAGAATTGAATTAAATTGTAGGACGTCCAGCTGGTGTCAGAGAATTGATCCATATGAGAAAAAACCTGTGTCTGATGTCAGAAGTGAAGTGATGTCACTGTGTAAAAGAAATAGAGTTTTTCCTTTCAGAAGGTAATGAAAGATTTTTAAAAATAAAACATAAAAAGAATGGATCATAAAGGTAAAGACTGGTAAACCTATGCATGGAAAATTAAAAATTTGAGTTCATCAATCAAAATACATCATAAGGAGAGAGAAAAAGCATGCCATAAATAGGAAGAATATATTGCAACACTTATAGTGACAGAAAATATAGAATAAAAAAAAAAACACCTGTGATTCAATTACAAAGAGCTTTTCTAAAAAAGAGAAAAATAAGCAAAGAATTTAAATGTTGATCAGAAAACATGAATAACCTCTAAACATGTGAAAAGTGCTTTAACTCACTTAGTAATGAGCAAAATTATAATTAAAATAACCTTGAAATAACATTTCATATTCATCCTATATGAAAAACTTAAAAACTCAGAAATCCTAAATGCTGTCCAAGGTAAAAAGTAGAAAACATTGTTAACTGCTGGAATAAAAGAAAATTAGAATAACTACTTTGGGAAATATTTTGGTGTTTACCTAGTAAAACTGAACATATTCCTATCCCAGTACCCAACAACTTGACTCCTCAACATATTCCCTAGAGATAATTTGTAAATTTGCTCTAGGAAACTTGTCATCTACAAGAATGTCCAAAGCAATATTGTGTATAATTGCAAAATGACAACAAAAAACCCTGAAAATAATCCAAAGGGTCATTAATATTATAAAATAGATAAAGTATGGAAAACTTACTATATTGCAGAGCAAATTAATTATGATATGCGTCCATGTCATTATAATTTAAAACTACACATTGTTGAATGAAAACATGTGACAAAAAAAGACACAATGTGGTTTTACACTTATATAAAGTTCAAGTATGAGAAAAGCTGAACAATGTATTAAGTAGGAATACACATATATTTGCAAACTTGCAAAGAAGAGGAAGAAAGTGATCATCACCAAAGTCAAAAGTCTGATTACCTTGGGGAGTTGGGGCAAGTTACGTGACTAGGGGGACAGCCAATTATCAGCATTGGTTTTATGCGGATGGAAAATATTTTAAAACAAAAATAAGTGACATGATTCGTAATTTGGGGAGAAAACATATATAAAATCATAATAGCAAATGATATCCTAAAAATTATTATAATAGCCAAAAGGTTAAAATAAGCTATCAAAGAAACTTTATCAATCAAGAAAGAAAACATTAAGATTCATCCAAATTCAAGTGGGCAAAGGGGATGACTAAACCATTCCTAGAAGAATAAATGCAAAACACAAGAAAAAAAATTTCTGTAACCTCAGAAATTAAAAAATACAATTAAAGCAAAGTGCAAGGATATTTCTATCAAATCAGCAGAAATTTTAAAATGATAAATTTGAAGGTGGGAATGTCCTAGACACCTGGAGAAATATAAACTGGCAAATTCTTTCCAGAAGAAATAAAGTTATAAAAATATTGCAAAAGGCCATGCAATTGACTAGTGATTCAACTTTTAAGACTCCAAAGGATGCAACTAATATGTATAACTGAATCGCTTTGCTGTCCACCTGAAACTATCACAACATTGTTAACTGGCTGTGCATGCTCAGCAGGTCAGTCATGTCTGACTCTGTGACCCTGTGCCCTGCAGCCCTCCAGGCTCCTCTGTCCACGGGATTTCCCAGGCAAGAATACTGGAGTGGGCTGCCATTTCTTCCTCCAGGGAATCTTCCCAACCCAGGGATCAAACCCGCATCAATTCTTTGTATATGTATACACACACACACATATAGCACACATATCTAGGTGTGTAGCATATATATGATATATGTGAATGTAATTATATACCTATATACACATTTATATGAGAGGCTAAGAAATATGGTAAATTGCCCAAGGTGGGGTCTTCTATTTTGTTCTCACTTTATTTCTATAGCTTTTATAGTCAGAAAAATAAAATATTTAGAAACCCAATTGATATTATATGTGATAGTCCCACTCCACAGTATTTATAATTTAAGGCAAATCGATGCACAAGTGTATCTTTGGAAAGGATTCATTTATTCTGCTGCAGTTAAATTAGAAGGATCAAGATCGAGTATCGACACAGGAGAGGGTCCATCTTTGAAGGTGGTACATAAAGACAAGCTAGAGGGTGATGGTGATGATAGTAACAATAATAACTGTACCATGTATACAGAGCGTTACCATTTACATAGCACTTTCAGGCACAATAGCGCTTCTAATCACTAGTCTAATGGAAAAATACTCACAGCCCAGCACACATGCCATCTGTCTATACCACTCCAGCCCAGCATTTGCTATGGTGGAATACAAGAAAGAAGAAGATAAGAACATGCTTTCAAGGAGTTTGCAGTCTGGTTAAGGAGATAAAACATGCACACAATAAACGCTATGTGATGAGACTGAAAACATTAATATAAGTGGGCTTTCCAGCTTTTCTCCTTTCCTGCCTGCAAAAGAGAACTTGCTTTACTTGCTCTGTGTCTTTCCCTTCTCCGCTCTCCAAAGAGAATTCAGCAACTGCCAGGCCATTTCTGTTCTGCAGCTGAAAGGTTTCTCTGAACTTTAGTAATCTAGAACTGGAAGATAGGATTAGCCATCCAGGAGGTTGTTTACAGAGACAGGAAGAGAGATGTTTAACATAATCATAGGGCTGTGTATGAGTTAAGTGGGTGGAAGGGGGAAATAAAATGAGATTTTCAGAGGAGATGGCATAGTGTAGAAGACGCCTGTCTTCTGGGATGTTTGAGAAACAGTAAAAGCTAACTTGAGTCAAGAGAAAATGTTTGTATTACTAGACTCTCTTTGACCATGACACTAATCTGAGCCTAGATTTGAGCTCAATGCTAAGAGTCATAATTTGGAGTCCTTTCTATGTAGAGGGAAATGTACTTAACCAATGAAGCATCTCTTCTTTTCCTGTGTCATGGCAGTTTCAACTTTTGCCACCAGATGTAATTTGAGGTCAGAGAGGTTGGTGGACTTCTAAGGTGACCCCCAATGAGCTCCATCTCCTGTATTTGTGCCCTTATATATTAATAATACCCTCTTCTTGAGTATAAGCTGGAACTAGTGACTTGATCTTCATTGACAGTAAAGATGATAACAATTCTATAACTAGATTACAAAAGCTGGAACTCCTATATTGCTTGCATTCTCTCTGTTGCCTTATCACACAGTTGTAGACATATAGTACAGCTGCAACATCAATAAAGCAAGAGACCCACATGGCAAGGAATGCAGGCCAGGCAAAAGCAGGAAGAAATCAAGACCTCCTGAATGAGCCTGGAGGCATCTCCTTGCCAAGTTGAGCCTTGCGATGTCTATAGACCAACTGACCCCTTGATTGTGCCCTGTGAGTGATCCCTGGAGCACTGGACCTAGTCCAGCAATGCCCAGACTCTGACCCACATAAACTAAGGTAATATATGTGTGTAGCTTAAAGCGCTATTTGATGGTCATTTGTAACTCAGCAATAGATGATTAATGCAGTTACATATTTACCTCTCCCTTCATTATGCTCTTTCTCTAGACATTTCTCAATCCTACTCCAAATCAAATCTCCTTCAAATCCTCACCCTCTTTCTAATGCAAGTTTCTCATTGGATTACTTAGACCCTAAAGTTGAACATGAGGAACAATGTGTCACACTGAAATAGGTCTCCAAGGTGGAAGGAAAGGCAGTGTCGGTCATGGCCATCCACCTGGTCCATGAACCCACCAGAGCAACTGCTCTGCCCTCAGAGCTCCTTATCCACACCTGCTTCCCTGCCAGATGAAGAAACAAAATGATTGCAGCTCTAACACAGATGTATAGAACAAAATTATGGACACCAGTAGGGGAAGAAAAGGGTGGGAAGAATTGGAAGATTGCAATTGACATATATACACTATTGATACAATATATGAAACAGATAGCTAATGAGAACCTACTGTATAGCTCAGGGAACTCTACTCAGGGCTCTGTGGTGACCTAAATGGGAAGGGAGTCAAAAAAGAGGGGATGTATGTATACATATATCTGATTTACATTGCTATATGGTACAAATGAACACAACATTGTAAAGCAACTATAATCCAATAAAAATAAATTTTAAAAAATCATTGCAACTCTATTGAGATCTTCCAAATTCCAAGACAGGCCAGGAGACACAGATCACAGCAAAAACCCCAAGCATCATTTTCTTTGAAGACCATTAAAACAAGACAGATCCTACACCGTTTTCACTGAAGTATTCATGGAAATGATCAAGATGCATCTACGGATCAAACTGCCAACATCTGTTGGATCATAAAAAAAACAAGAGAGTTCCAGAAAAAATATCTACTTCAGTTTTATTGACTATGCCAAAGCCTTTGACTGTGTGGATCAAAACAAACTGTGGAAAATTCTTCAACAGATGGGAATACCAGACCACCTGATCTGCTTTTAAGAAATCTGCATGCAGGTTAGGAAGCAACACTTAGAACTGGACATGGAACAACAGACTGGTTCCAAATAGGGAAGGAGAATGTCAATGCTGTATATTGTCACCCTGCTTATTTAACTTACATGCAGAGGATATCATGAGAAACACAGAGCTAGAAGAAGCACAAGCTGGAATCAAGATTGCTGGGAGAAACGTCAATAACCTCAGATATGAAGATGACACCACCCGTATGGCAGAAAGTGAAGAAGAACTAAAGAGCCTCTTCATGAAAGTGAAAGAGGAGAGTGAAAAAGTTGGCTTAAAACTCAACATTCAGAAAACTAAGATCATGACATCTGGTCCCATCACTTCATGACAAATAGATGGGCAAACAGTGACACACTTTATTTGGGGNGGGGGGGCTCCAAAATCACTCCAGATGGTGACTGCAGCCATGAAATTAAAACATGCTCGCTCCTTGGAAGGAAAGTTATAACCAACCCAGACAGCATATTAAAAAAGCAGAGACATTCCTTTGCCAACAAAGGTCCATCTAGTCAAGGCTATGGTCTTTCCAGTGGTCATGTATGGGTGTGGACTATAAAGAAAGCTGAGCACCGAAGAAGTGGTGCTTTTGAACTGTGGTGTCAGAGAACTCTTGAGAGTCCCTTGAACTGCAAGGAGATCCAACCAGTCCATCCTAAAGGAAATTAGTCCTAAATATTCATTGGAAGGACTGATGCTGAAGTTGAAACTCCAATACTTTGGCCACCTTATGTGAAGAACTGACTCATTTGAAAAGATGTTGATTCTGGGAAAGATTGAAGATGGGAGAGAAGAAGACAACAGAGGATGAGATGGTTGGATGGCATCGCTGACTGAATGGACATGTGTTTGAGTAAACTCCAGGAGTTGGTGATGGACAGGGAGGCATGGCATGCTGCAGTCCATGGGGTTGCAAAGAGTCGGACACAACTAAGCGACTGAACTGAACTGAACTGAATGGGCTGTGTACTAAGTCATATTCAACTCTGCAACGCTGTGGACTGTAGCCTGTCAGGCTCATCTGTCCATAGGATTCTCTACAAAAGAATATTGGGATAGGCTGCCATGCCCTCCTCCAAGGGATATTCCCAACCCAAATACTGAACCCCTGTCTCCTGAATTGGCAGATGGGTTCTTTGTTACTAGCTCCACCTGGGAAGCCCAGGGTGTATTTAAGGACATCTTAAAACCGTGTTCTCTGGTATCAGTATCAGTTTAGTTCAGTCCCTCAGCCATGTCTGACGCTCTGTGACCCCATGAACCGAGCACGCCAGGCCTCCCTGTCCATCACCAACTTCTGGAGTCCACCCAAACCCATGTCCATTGAGTCGGTGATGCCGTCCAACCATCTCATCCTCTGTCGACCCCTTCTCTTCCTGTCCCCAATCTTTCCCAGCATCAGGGTCTTTTCAAATGAGTCAGCTCTTCACATCGGGTGGCCAAAGGATTGGCGTTTCAGCTTCAACATCTGACCTTCCAATGAACATCTAGGACTGATCTCCTTTAGGATGGACTGGTTGGATCTCCTTGCAGTCCAAGGAACTCTCAAGAGTCTTCTCCAACACCACAGTTCAAAAGCATCACTTCTTTGGTGCTCAGCTTTCTTTATATTCCAACTCTCACATCCATACATGACTACTGGGAAAACCATATCCTTGACTAGATGGACCTTTGTTGACAATGTAATGTCTCTGCTTTTTAATATGCTGTCTAGGTACTTTGGCTACCTGACGCGAACAGCTGATTCATTTGAAAAGACCCTGGTGCTGGTAAAGATTGAGAGCAGGAGAAGGGGACGACAGAGGATGAGATGGTTGGACGGCATCACTGACTCGATGGACGTGGGTTTGGTTAACTCCGGGAGTTGGTGATGGACAGGGAAGCCTGGTGTGTTGCAGTTCATGGGCTCACAAAGAGTTGGACACGACTGAGCAACTGAACTGAACTGAACTAGGTTGGTCATAACTTTCCTTCCAAGAAGTAAGTATCTTTTAATTTCATGGCTGCAATCACCATCTGTAGTGATTTTGGAACCCCCCAAAATTAAGTCAGCCACTGTTTCCCCATCTATTTCCCATGAAATGATGGGACCAGATGCCATGATCTTAGTTTTCTGAATGTTGAGCTTTAAGCCAACATTTTCACTCTCCTCTTTCACTTTCATCAAGAGGCTTTTTAGTTCCTCTTCACTTTCTGCCATAAGGGTGATGTCATCTGCATATCTGAGGTTATTGATATTTCTCCTGGCAATCTTGATTCCAGCTTGTGCTTCATCCACCCCAGCATTTCTCATGATGTACTCTTCATATAAGTTAAATGTTCTCTGGTAATTATGCAAAATACAATAGGCATTGACTGATGCATCACATGTCTTTATCTCAGCTGGGCCACCAACTCCTACCATGTTAGATAGCCCTTCCAAGGCGGCCACCCCAGTAGGATTTGTCGAAAAGAACAAGAATAACTGTGTGTCTCTAGATTGTGCTACCCTGAACAGATGGTAAGTAGCTCTGAAATGTGAAGTATGAAAGATGTTTTCCTTTTCTTCCTCCAAAGTCATGATCAGAAAGGATCACAGGGATGGAAAGAAGACAAAAAAAAAAAAAAAGCTAAGGAGCAGAAAGCAAGGGAAACCAGATACCAGATGCTCTATCTAGTACAACAAATTGCAAATCCATATTTCTCCATTACCTTCTATAAACGTGTTGCTGTAGGAATACAAACCAGCAGAAAACATGTCTAATCCTTGAAAGAACTCAGTTTTGGCACAAAGTTAAGATCACACTAAATACTATATGATCCTGAAATCCCACTTCTGGGCATATATCTGGAGGAAACTCTAAATTGAAAAGATATGGGCACCCCAATGTTCATCACAGCGCTGCTTACAATTGCCAACCTAAATGTCTATCAACAGATAAATGGATAAAGAAGAGGTGGTACATATGTACAATGAAATATTACTCAGCCATAAAAAAGAATGAAGTAATCCCATTTGTAGCCACATGGATGGACCTAGAGATTTTCATACTAAGTGAAGTAAGTCAGACAGAGAAACAAATATCATGTATCATTTATATGTGGGATCTTAGAAAAATTATACAAATGAATTTGTTTACAAAACAGAAATAGAGTCACAGACATAAGGGAAAAAAAGTGTACAGTTACCAAAGGGGGGTGGAGGGTGGGAGAAGAAGACATAATTAGAAGTTTTGGATTATCATATACAGACTACTATACACAAAACAGGTAATCAACAAGGATCCACTATATAACACAGGGAAATGTACTCAGTGCTTCGTAAAAACCTGTAATAGAAATGAGTTTGAATAAGAATATACATATACATATGTGTGTGTGTATATATATATATGGGTTTCCCTGGTAGGTGAGATGGTAAAGAAACTGCCTGCTAGGCAGGAGACCTGGGTTTGATCCCTGGGTCAGGCAGATCCCCCAGAGAAGGAAATGGCTACCCAATCCAGTATCCTTGCCTGGAGAATTCCATGGACAGAGAAGTCTGGTAGGCTACAGTCCATGGAGCTGCAAAGAGTCAGACACGGCTGAGCAACTAACACACACACACACACACACACACACACACACACAGACACGTACATGTGTGTAGGTATGAATTGCTTTGCTGTACGTCTGAAACTAATACAACACAGTAAATTAACAAGGCTTCAGTAACTGTTTAATTTTTTTAAGAAAAGATTATAATATAAAACAAGTAGTCCAGCATTGTCCTTTCTTTCAATCTCCACCCAATCTGTACACAAGTCCTATCCATGCCACGTGCAAAACTGATGACCCCCTCGCCCCCACTCTCACTGCTTCTGCACTAGCCCAGGTTACGATCTGTCCCTAAGTGACTCCTGGAGCCTCTTACCAGTACTTTCTGCTTCCCATCCACACTCTACATCATATGAGAGCCGTTTTTTTTTGTTTGTTTGTTTTTGTTTTTGTTTTTTAGTATCTCCAAAGTATTGCCACAGCACAGAATTGCTAACATGTCTCTAAGTCCCTTTAGAATGTAGCTTCCATCTCTGCTCTCTGGGCTACCTCATGCCCCTATCATGGATGAACTGAAATCTAGCCCCGCTCACTTTCTTTCAATACATTAAACAAGCCAAGCTCTCCCTGCTTTAGAGGCTTTCATGCTTATACATCTCTCTGCCCAAAACATTTGACCCCTCTACCAGACTCACTCACACTTACTACTCAGTTTAACCCATGTGTCACTTTCTCAGACTTTAAGACTCTCGAATCTTAACCAGGATTCTCTTTCACTGGCTCTCAAATCTATTTTTTCATAACACATTGCAATTTACAGTGAAATAGCCAAGAATGCATGGAATTATTCCGTGCATGTCTTCCTCACTAAATTATAAACTCTGTGAGCACAAGACCCAAATATATTCTGTTTACCCCACTATCTTCAAATAAATGAATGATAATCTCCCTCTTAGGAATTTCCATAGTTTTTTCCCCTCCATATCTACCTGCTACCCAGTATTTGTATTATCAGTTCAGTTCAGTTCAGTTCAGTCGCTCAGTCGTGTCTGACTCTTTGTGACCCCATGAATCGCAGCACGCCAGGCCTCCCTGTCCAACACCAACTCCCGGAGTTCACTCAGACTCACGTCCATTGTGTCCATGATGCCATCCAGCCATCTCATCCTGGGTCGTCCCCTTCTCCTCCTGCCCCCAATCTCTCCCAGCATCAGAGTCTTTTCAAATGAGTCAACTCTTCGCATGAGGAGGCCAAAGTACTGGAGTTTCAGCTTCAGCATCATTCCTTCCAAAGAAATCCCAGGATTGATCTCCTTCAGAATGGACTGGTTGGATCTCCTTGCAGTCCAAGGGACTCTCAAGAGTCTTCTCCAAAACCACAGTTCAAACGCATCAATTCTTTGGAGTTCAGCCTTTTTCACAGTCCAACTCTCACATTCATACACGACCACAGGAAAAACCATAGCCTTGACTAGATGGACCTTAGTCGGCAAGGTAATGTCTCTGCTTTTGGATATACTATCTAGTTTGGTCATAACTTTTCTTCCAAGGAGTAAGCGTCTTTTAATTTCATGGCTGCAGTCACCATCTGCAGTGATTTTGGAGCCCAAAAAAATAAAGTCTGACACTGTTTCTACCATTTCCCCATCTATTTCCCATGAAGTGATGGGACCGGATGCCACAGTCTTCCTTTTCTGAATGTTGAGCTTGAAGCCACCTTTTTCGCTCTCCTCTTTCACCTTCATCAAGAGGCTTTTTAGCTCCTCTTCACTTTCTGCCATAAGGCTGGTGTCATCTGCATATCTGAGGTTATTGGTATTTCTCCAATCAGCAATCTTGATTCCAGCTTGTGTTTCTTCCAGTCCAGCATTTCTCATGATGTACTCTGCATATAAGTTAAATAAGCAGGGTGACAATATACAGCCTTGATGTACTCCTTTTCCTATTTGGAACCAGTCTGTTGTTCCATGTCCAGTTCTAACTGTTGCTTCCTGACCTGCATATAGATTTCTCAAGAGGCAGGTCAGGTGGTCTGGTATTCCCATCTCTTTCAGAATTTTCCACAGTTTATTGTGATCCACACAGTCAAAGGCTTTGGCATAGTCAATAAAGCAGAAATAGATGTTTTTCTGGAACTCTCTTGCTTTTTCCATGATCCAGCGGATGTTGGCAATTTGATCTCTGGTTCCTCTGCCTTTTCTAAAACCAGCTTGAACATCAGGGAGTTCACGGTTCACGTATTGCTGAAGCCTGGCTTGGAGAATTTTGAGCATTACTTTACTAGCATGTGAGATGAGTGCAATTGTGCGGTAGTTTGAGCATTCTTTGGCATTGCCTTTCTTTGGGATTGGAATGAAAACTGACCTTTTCCAGTCCTGTGGCCACTGCTGAGTTTTCCAAATTTGCTGGCATATTGAGTGCAGCACTTTCACAGCATCATCTTTCAGGATTTGAAATAGCTCAACTGGAATTCCATCACCTCCACTAGCTTTGTTCGTAGTGATGCTTTCTAAGGCCCACTTGACTTCACATTCCAAGATGTCTGGCTCTAGATTAGTGATCACATCATCATGATTATCTGGGTCGTGAAGATCTTTTTTGTACAGTTCTTCTGTGTATTCTTGCCACCTCTTCTTAATATCTTCTGCTTCTGTTAGGTCCATACCATTTCTGTCCTTTATCGAGCCCATCTTTGCATGAAATGTTCCCTTGGTATCTCTAATTTTCTTGAAGAGATCTCTAGTCTTTCCCATTCTGTTGTTTTCCTCTATTTCTTTGCATTGATCGCTGAAGAAGGCTTTCTTATCTCTTCTTGCTATTCTTTGGAACTCTGCATTCAGATGCTTATATCTTTCCTTTTCTCCTTTGCTTTTCGCCTCTCTTCTTTTCACAGCTATTTGTAAGGCCTCCCCAGACAGCCATTTTGCTTTTTTGCATTTCTTTTCCATGGGGATGGTCTTGATCCCTGTCTCCTGTACAATGTCACGAACCTCATTCCATAGTTCATCAGGCACTCTATCTATCAGATCTAGGCCCTTAAATCTATTTCTCACTTCCACTGTATAATCATAAGGGATTTGATTTAGGTCATACCTGAATGGTCTAGCGGTTTTCCCTACTTTCTTCAATTTAAGTCTGAATTTGGTAATAAGGAGTTCATGATCTGAGCCACAGTCAGCTCCTGGTCTTGTTTTTGTTGACTGTATAGAGCTTCTCCATCTTTGGCTGCAAAGAATATAATCAATCTGATTTCGGTGTTGACCATCTGGTGATGTCCATGTGTAGAGTCTTCTCTTGTGTTGTTGGAAGAGGGTGTTTGCTATGACCAGTGCATTTTCTTGGCAAAACTCTATTAGTCTTTGCCCTGCTTCATTCCGCATTCCAAGGCCAAATTTGCCTGTTACTCCAGGTGTTTCTTGACTTCCTACTTTTGCATTCCAGTCCCCTATAATGAAAAGGACATCTTTTTTGGGTGTTAGTTCTAAAAGGTCTTGTAGGTCTTCATAGAACCGTTCAACTTCAGCTTCTTCAGCGTTACTGGTTGGGGCATAGACTTGGATTACTGTGATATTGAATGGTTTGCCTTGGAAACGAACAGAGATCATTCTGTCATTTTTGAGATTGCATCCAAGTACTGCATTTCGAACTCTTCTGTTGACCATGATGGCTACTCCATTTCTTCTGAGGGATTCCTGCCCGCAGTAGTAGATGTAATGGTCATCTGAGTTAAATTCACCCATTCCAGTCCATTTTAGTTTGCTGATTCCTAGAATGTCGACATTCACCCTTGCCATCTCTTGTTTGACCACTTCCAATTTGCCTTGATTCATGGACCTGACATTCCAGGTTCCTGTGCAATATTGCTCTTTACAGCATCGGATCTTGCTTCTATCACTGGTCACATCCACAGCTGGGTATTGTTTTTGCTTTGGCTCCATCCCTTCATTCTTTCTTGAGTTATTTCTCCACTGACCTCCAGTAGCATATTGGGCACCTAATGACCTGGGGAGTTCCTCTTTTGGTATCCTATCATTTTGCCTTTTCCTACTGCTCATGGGGTTCTCAAGGCAAGAATACTGAAGTGGCTTGCCATTCCCTTCTCCAGTGGACCACATTCTGTCAGGTCTCGCCACCATTACCCGTCTGTGTTGGGTTGCCCCACAGGCATGGTTTGGTTTCAATGTGTTAGACAAGGCTGTGGTCCTAGTGTGATTAGATTGACTAGTTTTCTGTGAGTATGGTTTCAGTGTGTCTGCCCTCTGATATGCCCAGTATTTGTATAGTTACCTGGATATATGCCTTGTTCTGCTAAAAAAAAAAAAAAAAAAAAAAATGAGCTCCTTAGAAACTGAGTCTTTGTCTTATAAATCTCTATATTCACCTTAGGTCTAGAAAAGCCCTCTATGGAGCTGACACTGATATATATGATGGAACAACTGAATTATGCCTTGTGAGTCATTAGAGATGGTTTTACAGTGTTCTGGTTAAATACATTCAAGAATGTGATCTTTTCCTACCTTTTTATGTTTATAATAGTGATGGCTCATGAGATGCTGCAAGCCAATATGATAAGATTTAGATATGCTGACTCACAATGACTCAGTAAGCTAATAATACACCCATACTGAGAGCATTACAATGGGTTTGGGATTTTTTTTTAATGCCTTTTATGAGGGGGAAAAAGTTTTCATCTCTGTGCTACAAATGGGAGATATTTTAGGAAAATGATCTTGATAAGTGAGAGAATACTTTTTAATGCTCCTTCTTCTTCTGTAGTTCCTCTATTTTAAACTGGAAGCTTTCAAAATGTCCTAGGAACTTGTTATTCCTATGACTTTGTCCAAAAGATATGGGTGAAACAATTTAAATGAATGTCTGCAAATGTCTCTGAAAAGGAGAAGTCAGGAAAGTTATATTTACCATGAAGTTTAAAAAGCTTAAGCTTCAAATCACATACAATAGACTCCTTCCTAGTCATAAAATGTACAGAAGTGGTAACTTTAACAGCCGTAGGTTAACCTTCTGCCCTGTCTCTGACGACTTTCCACTCCCCTCCATCAGGTTTCCTTTCCTGTGGTGTGGTAGCATGGTGCCCACAGCCTTTCAGGCATCACGCTCAGGAGGAGTTGATTTGGGGTACACTTAGTTTCTGGTTAGCGGTACGTATAGATAAGGTTCATAGTGAGTCCATGCGTAGTTACATCATAGCTACCATCCTGGTGTAGAAAGAGCTCCCAATAACCCTCCTACTTCCAGCTGTGCTGACTCGCCCAGCGACGTGATAAGAAAGTCGGGCCTGGAATTCTCCTGTGCTCCAAACACATCCTAGAGCACTTGGCTGTGAGAGTAAGTCTGGAAGCGGGGCAGAGACATAAAGTTTGAAATGAGCTTTTTTTTTTTATGTTGGTGGGGATTGGCAGCATTTTACCTGTATGCTGTGTTATGTCTTCTGTCTAAATAGATACTCACTTTTGTAAGTATTTGTATATTTACAATTTGTAATATTTTTCTTATAGAGCAGTGGTCCCCAAGTACCTTTTAGGCCCCCTAGTACCTTTCAGGCACAAGGAACCAATTTTGTGGAAGACAATTCTTCCATGGACTGGGGGAAAGGTTTGGGGATGATTCAAGTGCGTCACATTTATTGTGCACTTTATTTCTATTATTTTTACATCAGCTCCACCTCAGATCATCAGGCATTAGATCCTCGAGGTCGTGGACCCCTGTTATAGAGGATCCCCAAATTCAAGTGAAGTCCCCACAAAGACTGGATTTACTTCCATCTCCTGAGCATCTACAAAACAGCTTTACCCAGAGTAAGAACTCAGGGGACTATCACACACATCAGGCTCCTTAAATAATCTCTCTGGAAAGAACACCAGATCTTAGACCAGATTTATTGAATTAGCCTCCAACCAGGGAGCTGAGACAGTGCCATCTACCTGTTTTTCCTCTAAGTTACCCCCACAAAGACCTGACCTGAAAGACTATTCAAGTCAACAGTCCTTGAGTGAGTGACTGCTAAGCTGTTTCAGTTGTGTCTGACTCTTTTCAACCCCATGGACTATAGCCCACCAGGCTCCTCTGTCCGGGGGATCCTCCAGGCTAGAATACTGGAGTGGGTGGCTATGCCCTCCCCCAGGGAACCTTCCCGACCCAGAGACTGAACCCAAGTCTCTGACATCTCCAGCATTGGCGGGCAGGTCCTTTACCATTCTCCTGCGTCTCCTGCATTACGAGGCAGATTCTTTATCACTGAGCCAGCTTGGAAGCCCCGCAACAGTTCTTTGCCCTTGGTAATTACTCAGAAATGAGAAAAATGGTGGGGGGGGGGGGTTGGTTTCCCTGTCATTATAGAACATATCCAGAAGAGGAATAATGGTAAACTCTGAGCCTTGCAGGCTTAAACAGAAGAAAATATGAAGAACTCAGTCCTCTATTCTCCACAGCCCCTTCCACGAGAACAAATGACAACTTTAATCAAATTGTTTTCCTTCTAATTCACAGAAGAACTTTATGCAGCAGTGATTCTTCAGCGCACATCCAGTGGGCCCCATTTAGACCGCCGAGCCCGTGCACAAAGTGGAGCCTGACAGCTCTTGTTAAATCCATGGTTACAGGCATTTGTTGTCGCTGTTTAGTCGCTAAGTCCTGTCTGACTCTTGCGACCCTATGGACTGCAGCCCCCCGGGCTCCTCTGTCCATGAGATTTCTGAGGCAAGAACACTGCAGTGGGTTGCCACATCCTTCTCCAACTTGCTGCTAAGTCACTTCAGTCGTGTCCGACTCTGTGTGACCCCATAGACGGCAGCCCACCAGGCTCCCCTGTCCCTGGGATTCTCCAGGCAAGAACACTGGAGGGGGTTGCCATTTCCTTCTCCAATGCATGAAAGTGAAAAGTGAAAGGAAAGTCGCTCAGTCATGTCCGACTCTTCTCGACCCCATGGACCACAGCCTACCAGGTTCCTCTCTCCATGGGATTTTCCAGGCAAGAGTACTGGAGTGGTGTGCCATCACCTTCTCCGTCTCCAGCTTAAAAGAACAATTTAAAGAAAAAACTTCTTTTAGAGACTGGGTTATCTAAAGAGACAAAAAATGTAGCAACTTCATGTAAATAGAATTGAATAGCTTTACTCATGTGATCTTCTAACTTCTACTGGCTTCAATCAATTTGTGTGAGTTTATCTGCAGCAGTAGTTTACAAACATTTTTTTTTTCTTTTCTTTTTTTAAATACAGTTTTTTAGCTTTTTTCTTTCCCTCACAGAGTTGTACAATGCCATCATTATCTAATGTGAAAACACTTTCATCACCCCAAAACAGAAACTTCATACCCAGTAGCAGTTGGTTCCCATCTTCTACTCCCCCCAGCTCCAGGCAACTCCTAATCTATTGATACTTTCTGTCTCTATGGAGTTGACTGTTCTGGACATAATCAATAAATGGAATCATAAAATATGTGCTCTTCTGTGTCTCTGGCTTCTTTGATTTAGCATAAGGTTTTCAAGGTTTATCTATGTTGTAGCATGTGTCAGTACTATAATCCTTGTCATATCCACTACATGGATGGATATACCATATTTTGTTTATTCTTTCATCAGCTGTTGGGCTTTTAGTTTATTTCTACTTGTTGGCTCTTATGAATAAGGCTATCATTAATATTCGTGTACAAGTTTTTGTGTGGATGTATCTTTCCATTTCTTTAGCAGGTATCCCCAGGGGTAGAATCATTGTGTCACACGGTAACTCTATTTTTTTAAAAATTTGGGGGCTTCCTTTGTGGCTCAAGGGTAAAGAATCTGCCTGCCAGTGCAGGGACATGGGTTCAATCCCTGATCTGGGAAGATCCCACATTAATTAAGCCCGTGAGCCAAAGCTCCTGAGCCTGTGCTCTAGAGCCTGGGAGCCGCAACTACTGAGCCCAGATTCTGCAACTAGAGAAATCTGCAGCACGTTCCCTAGAGCCAATGGTCCTCAATAAGAGAAGCCCCTGCAATGAGCAGCCCGAGCATCACAACTAGAGAGCAGCCCCCTCTTGCTCCAACTAGAGAAAAACCCATGCAGCATCAAAGACCCAGCTCAGTGACAAATTAAATACAAGCATAAATAAAAATTTAAAGAACGGTCAGATTGTTTTCTAAAGTGGCTGTGTCATTTTATATTCTCAACAACAGTATACCACGGGTCCAATTTCACCACATCCTTGTCAACATTTCCTATTGTCTGTCTTTTTAAATTTTACTTATATTATGAGTGGAAGTGAGAAATAGATTTAAGGGACTAGATCTGATAGACAGAGTGCCTGATGAACTATGGACAGAGGACTATGACATTATATAAGACACAGGGATCAAGACCATCCCCAAGAAAAAGAAATGCAGAAAAGCAAAATGGATGTCTGAGGAGGCCTTAAAGTAGCTGTGAAAAGAAGGGAGGCAAAAAGCAAAGGAGAAAAGGAAAGATATGCCCATTTGAATGCAGAGTTCCAAAGAATAGCAAGGAGAGATAAGAAAGCCTTCCTCAGTGATCAGTCCAAAGAAATAGAGGAAAACAATAGAATGGGAAAGACTAGAGATCTCTTCAAGGAAACTAAGGATACCAAGGGAACATTTTGTGCAAAGATGGACTCAACAAAGGACAGAAATGGTATGAACCTAAAAAAAGCAGAAGATATTAAGAAGAGGTGGCAAGAACACACAGAAGAACTGTGCAAAAAAGATCTTCATAACCCAGATAACCATGATGATGTGATCACTCACCTAGAGCCAGACATCCTGGAGTGTGAAGTCAAGTGGGCCTTAGGAGGCCTCACTATGAACAAAGCTAGTAGAGGTGATGGAATTACAGTTTAGTTATTTCAAATCCTAAAAGATGATGCTGTGAAAGTGCTGCACTCAATATGCCAGCAAATTTGGAAAACTCAGCAGTGGCCACAGGCTTGGAAAAGGTCAGTTTTCATTCCAGTCCCAAAGAAAGGCAATGTCAAAGAATGCTCAAACTACTGCACAATTGCACTCATCTCACATGCTAGTAAAGTAATGCTCAAAATTCTCCAAGCCAGGCTTCAGCAATACGTGAACCATGAACTTCAAGATGTTCCAGCTGGTTTTAGAAAAGGCAGAGGAACCAGAGATCAAATTGCCAACATCCGCTGGATCATTGAAAAAGCAAGAGAGTTCCAGAAAAACCTCTATTTCTGCTTTATTGACTATGCCAAAGCCTTTGACTGTGTGGATCACAATAAACTGTAGAAAATTCTGAAAGAGATGGGAATACCAGATCACGTGATCTGCCTCTTGAGAAATCTATATGCAGGTCAGGAAGCAACAATTAGAACTGGACATGGAACAACAGACTGGTTCCAAATAGGAAAAGGAGTACATCAAGGCTGTACATTGTCACCCTGCTTATTTAACTTATATGCAGAGTACAACATGAGAAATGCTGGACTGGAAGAAGCACAAGCTGGAATCAAGATTGCTGATTGGAGAAATACCAATAACCTCAGATATGCAGATGAAACCACCCTTATGGCAGAAAGTGAAGAGGAATTAAAGAGCCTCTTGATGAAAGTGAAAGAGGAGAGTGAAAAGGTTGACTTAAAGCTCAACATTCAGAAACGAAGATCATGGCATCCGGTCCCATCCCTTCATGGCAAATAGACATATAAAACCCTGGAAACAGCGTCAGACTTTATTTTTCTGGGCTCCAAAATCACTGAAGATGGTGACTGCAGCCTTGAAATTAAAAGATTCCTTGGAAGGAAAGTTATGACCAACCTAGATAGCATATTAAAAAGCAAAGACATTACTTTGCCAACAAAGGTCTGTCTTGCCAAGGCTATGGTTTTTCCAGTAGTCATGTATGGATATGAGGGTTGGACTGTAAAGAAAGCTGAGCACCGAAGAATTGATGCTTTTGAACTGTAGTGTTGGAGAAGAGTCTTGAGAGTCCCTTGGACTGCAAGGAGATCCAACCAGTCCATTCCAAAGGAGATCAGTCCTTGGAAGGACTCATGTTGAAGCTGAAACTCCAGTACTTTGGCCACCTGATGTGAAGAACTGACTCACTGGAAAAGACCCTGATGCTGGGAAAGATTGAGGGCAGGAGGAGAAGGGGACAACAGAGGATGAGATAGTTGGATGGCATCACTGACTCAATGGACATGAGTTTGAGTAAACTCTGTGGGTTGATGACGGACAGGGAGGCCTAGCGTGCTGTGGTCTATGGTTTGCATATATGCTAACATTTGAACTTTTACCTATTTTATGCCTGATGGATTGTTTATGAATTTGTTTACATACAGTACAGTACAAATGTGGATATGTTGTATAAAACATCCACTAAAATTGTTTTAAATTCAAGAAAGAAGGGCTAAGACTTTCTTCTAAGATGTCACAGAACGATTCTTTTTACTCTCTTGGAGTTCATATATCCCACTGGGAAACTAAAGATGAAGAAAATTTAAAATAAGAATTCTACTGAAGATCAAGGATTCTAATATCCTTTCAACAGCATTTATTTATTGAGAGCCCACTATCCATAAAGCACTCTATTAAGTACTTTCTAGAACATAAATACATAAAAAAAGTCCATAAAGTCAGATGTCATAGTCTAATTTATGTCATAACCAAGGTTCTCTTGATATGTATTTCTTTCTTTTAAATTTGGAGCATGTGACCAGATTACATGAACAATAATTCATGGTGCAATCAAACACAGCAAAACTAATCTGGCATATCTTAATAATATAGACAATAATTCAGTTCAGTTCAGTCGCTCAGTCGTGTCCAGCTCTTTGCGACCCCATGAATTGCAGCACGCCAGGCCTCCCTGTTCATCACCAACTTCCAGAGTTCACTCAGAGTCGTGTCCATCGAGTCAGTGATGCCATCCAGCCATCTCATCCTCTGCCGTCCCTTTCTCCTCCTGCTCCCAATCCCTCCCAGCATCAGAGTCTTTTCCAATGAGTCAACTCTTTGCCTGAGGTGGCCAAAGTACTGGAGTTTCAGCTTTAGCATCATTCCTTCCAAAGAAATCCCAGGGTGATCTCCTTCAGAATGGACTGGTTGGATCTCCTTGCAGTCCAAGGGACTCTCAAGAATCTTCTCTAACACCACAGTTCAAACGCATTAATTCTTCGGCGCTCAGCCTTCTTCACAATAATTAGTGGGTATGTAAGAAGCCATGAAAGGTAATAATTCACTTAGTATCACACAACTTAGTATCACACAACTCAGCTTTCCTTTTGTACATATGTACCTCTTCTTTATAAGTATTAACTGGTGTTTGCCATTTTTTCTACTAGTTGTCCTCCAGATATTTTCTTTCAACTCTTCTAAAATTTTCGTGCAATGTATTTAAATGTATTATTTTTTACTTGTGTGAAGAATTGATTTTGCCTACCTACTGAGATGAGATAGGCTACCCACTCCAGTGTTCTTGGGCTTCCCTTGTGGCTCAGCTGGTAAAGAATCTGCCTGCAATGCGGGAGACCTGGGTTCAATCCCTGGGTTGGGAAGATCCCCTGGAGAAAGGAAAGGCTACCCACTCCAGTATTCTGGCCTAGAGAATGCCATGGACTGTATAGTCCATGGGGTCCCAAAGAGTCGGACATGACAGAGCAACGTTCACTTTCACTTTCACCTACTGTTGATAAGGATTCCCTGGTAGCTCAGGTGGTAACAAACCCACCTGCAGTGCAAGAGACCCCAGTTTGATCCCTCGATCAAGAAGAACCAAGAGTTACGTTTCACAGTGTTCATCAAATCTCAAAAGTTCTCACTCATTTTGTCTTCAAATATTGCTTTTGGGTTTTTTTGTAAGCTCTTTGGTTAATAATTAAACAATGCAAGTGAGCAAAGAATGATTGGTTTGAAGCAAAAAAAAATCTGTGTAATGATGAGAAAAAATCAATAATGTTAGCAAGGAATAAAATAAAATAAATTAAAAGTAACTGTGAAAACAAAATGATATTGGTGTAAAACATCCCCAATTTTATGCATGCTTCTTAGGAACAGTGGTAATTAATATACTTGTTCAGATTCCTTTACCTCTAGGTAACCTCACCTAAAGAATAACATGGGCTAGTTGAACTCACAATGAAGTCAGCCCTTGTGCAAACAAATATGATGAGACCTAGTTACTGCCACAGTTATGAGGATGGACGGGATGGGGGTGGAATCTTGACATACAGGAGCAAGATCTTACTGATATGAATGATTTGTGTGGTCCACATAAATTCCTTTCTTTGTCCTGAGTGGCAACTCTAAAATTCAAATGGATTTCATCAACTTTCAAAACTAGAGTAAGCCCCTACCTACAGACTTTCAAGTTGTCAACTTCCGAAGATGCAGACATGCATTCACAAGTCCAGTCACGTGAGTTAGTGTGTTTGGTGTACTCTGGCACGTACACTCATCACCCACAAGTGGCTGTGCTTGTGTGCTTTAGTGTACAGCACTGTATAGAGTACAGCAGCATTGCTGTTGTTCAGTCGCTCAGTCGTGTCCGAGTCTTTGTGACCCCAAGGCTTGCAGGCTTCCTTGTCCTTCACCATCTCCCACAATTTGCTCAAACTCATGTCCATTGGGTGGATGATGTCATCCAACAATCTCATCCTCTGTTGTCCCCTTCTCCTCCTGGCCTCAATCTTTCCCAGCATCAGGGTCTTTTCTAATGAGTCAGCTCTTCCCATCAGGTGGCCAAAGTATTGGAGCTTCAGCTTCAGCCTCAGTCCTTCCAGTGAATATTCAGGGCTGATTTCCTTTAGGATTGACTGGTTTGATCTCCTTGCAGTCCAAGGGACTCAAGAGTTTCCTCCAGCACCACAGCTAGAAAGCCTAAATTCTACAGCACTTAGTCTTTTTATGGCCCAACTCTCACATCCATATATGACTACTGGATAAAAACAGTTTTGACTCTATGGACCTTTGTCAGCAAAGTGATGTCTCTGCTTTTGAATACACCATCTAGGTTTGTTATAGCTTTCTTTCTAAAGAGCAAGTAGGGGACTGAATATAGTAGAAAAGCAAGGAACCCAGTGGAAACAAGGGAAGGCTGCCAATTTTTGGAAATCCTCAGCAGAAGAAGGAACAAGGGTCGGTGCAGGTCTAGGCGGTGGGAGGAGCCCATCAGCTGTGGAAGAACAGCAATTCAGAGAGAAAGAGATCCAGGCCCTGGGGGCAGAGGGCGAAGAGTCACCCGACCCCTAGCTCCCCTAACAGCCTTTGTGTGCATCTTCCTGGGGACTCGTGAGACCAGGAAACCTCCAAGCCTACTATGAAGGATGTGAGTTCATCCTTCCAGAAAGTTTTGGCACTCAGGTTGCCATGCATATCTCATGGGAAATGATGGAAGTGATAAATAAAGGATACTAGTCAGTCTCAAATCAAACTATAGGTTTCAAAGAATGATTAAGTCAGAAGCAGTATTTTTTATAAATCAAGGGACATGGGCTATAGCTCTTGCTAGTAACTTGGCTCTGGGCAAGTCACTCAGTCTCTCTAAATCTGTAGTAAGCTCTTCTGAGTTCCTTTATCTTTGATGTATGGCATTACTGACCCATTAAGATTTAAACCTGAAATGTTTGTTAAGATTAGCACAAAGAGTGCTGATAAAAGTGATTTTTTTTCTTCTCCAAAATCCAGTTCTCCCCCTGACTTCCTTTTGAAAATATGTGACATAAGGACACCCTTCCTAAAAATGAATAACTAGGGTTAGAATGAAAAATGAGGCAGGACTGCCCTGGTGGTCTAGTGATTAAGATTCTGAGCTCCCAAGGCAAGGGTTTGATCCCTGGTCAGGGAATTATTTCCCACATGCCACAACTAAGAGTTCAGATGCTGCAAGTAAAGATTCCACATGCAACAATCAAAGAGCCCGCAGGTGAAACTGAAGATCTCCCACACTGCAACAAAGATTACAGATCCCACGTACCTGCTGCAGCCTAATAAATATACGTGATAAAAAATTTAAAAATGAAGCAAACTCCACTGTGATATCTACAGTTCTCACCGCCTCACGCTCTCACCTGCCTCTACATCTTCGGGGAAAACTATCAAGGGGGTTTTCCTATATGATTCCATCCCTGTTGATTCATTTTCTTTTACTTTGAAAGAAAAATTACACGGTCCTCTGGAGCTAGCTGAGCAAAATGCTAATTGTTTTTGTCACAGAAGACAGAGGGTTAAACTGAAGAAGCTGAAATCCATCACTGATCAGGGCAACTCCAAGCACTTCATGGGCCAACAGCATCTGTACCCACGGGAGACCGTGGGATCAACTCTGCTTTGTAACAAAACCCCAGAGGCCTGCACAGTAATGTTTGAGACACACAGCACAACCTCTTCCACCTTGGCACCGTTGCCCCTAATGTCCCTTGTCTAAGTCAGGGACGGTGTGTGGGGAGGTGTTGCTTTGCCCTTGGTCTCCATTTCAATCCATCATCCATGGCAGAGCCACTTAGGAGTTCCTGGTAGTTCACAGGCACACTCCATCAGAGCTGAATTCCACCAAAGCGATCACGGGGGACTTCCCTAGTGGTCCAGTGGTTAAGATTTTGATTTTCAGTACACGGGATGCAGCTTCAATCCCTTCTTGGGAAGCTAAGATCCCATATGCCTCAATGGTCAAAAAACCAAAACATAAACGGAAGCAACACTGTAACAAATTCAATAAACAATCTTAAAAAAAAAAAAAGGTCCACATCAAAAAAAAATCACTGTCATGGACCAGACTAACTCTCTCTGCCAGTGCTTGGGCCACTGTCTTGTGACCAGCCAAGAGAAGAACAGGAAAGGGTGGGAGGCATCTGGATTCGTAATGCTCAAGGTGCCCAAGCAGGCTCGGGATACACCTTATACACAAAGGCAGGCAGACAGACCTATGGCTACTCTCGCCGTGGGATCTGCACACTAACCGCACGGAAGAAGATCCACCGAAGGAGAAACGTTCAGTCTCTCAGAAGCACTAAACTAAAAAACTGAAAGATGCTGAATTTAACAAGCAAATGGTACCAATGAATCTGCAATCGGAATAAGCATCTGCTTTGGGGGCAGCATCCTTTATCCCTGTGTGTATTAATGTACTGTTAATTCATTCTACTAATGAGAGTTATAACAGGAGGGTAATGACCAGAAGCTCCATACAAATTATTCTTCATCTATTTTCTTTTCGTGCTCTCTCTCTCTCTTTTTTTTTTTCCTTTTAGCAATGAATTGATGAGGGCCTGGAAGAAGGAAATGCAATATCTGTCAACTCACTATAAATATGGTCGGGAAATTCTAAGAGGGGTTTTTTTTTCTTCTGTTTCTTTGGCATTTGTTTCAATGCTGCATGGATTTATTCAGAAATGAGCTGGGAAGTCAGTACCATAAAAATGACTAAATACAAACATAAAAAAATTAAACCTTTGTCCCTTGGACCAGGCTGATGGTTACCCAGCTCCAGCCTCATCTCCATTTTTATTGGGAACGAGTTACACATCTATGCATGATTCAAAGGGTGTTTCCTTTCACTCCTCCCCTTCTGAATGTGTGTGGTTCCAGCACTTCGGTTACCTTTGTACCAGCAAAATGAAAAAACTTGCCTTCAGGCCTACATGTCCCTGCTGAAATAGGCAGACAGACTGATGGATATGCAAGATTCATGCCAGCTGTGAAATCATCTGTGACTTCACAGAGACGGAAAAACCCTGATGCTGGGAAAGACTGAGGGCAGGAGGAGAAAGAGGCAACAGAGGATGAGATGGTTGGATGGCATCATTGACTCAATAGACATGAGTTTGAGCAAACTCCAGAAGCTGGTGAAGGACAGGGAAACCCAGCGAATTGCAGTCCATGGGGTTGCAAAGAGCTGGACAGGACTGAGTGACTGAACAACAGCAGCAACAGCAGCTGATTCAGATCAAATCTTTTGCACACAAACATGCAGAGATCTCTCAGTTTCCCAAATGAGCAAAATGAAACATATTTTTTTCTCCTCCATGCTACTTCCTTAAGTTTCAGCCAGTTGCGATCTTTTTAAAAATGTCTAGCAATTTGAATTCAGCAAATCTGTTTTAAATACATACTGTGAGACAGATCTCACTTACCTACCTACACTGCAGGTAAGAGCTTACCTGGCATAGGAAGAAATCAGCAGAGATGCACCTGACATCAAACAGCAAATAACGGAAAGACTTGGGATTTACCCTAGGTCCCCTGCTTATTTAACTTATATGCAGAGTACATCATGAGAAACGCTGGACTGGAAGAAACACAAGCTGGAATCAAGATTGCCGGGAGAAATGTCAANTGCTTTTGAACTGTGGTGTTGGAGAAGACTCTTGAGAGTCCCTTGGACTGCAAGGAGATCCAACCAGTCCATTCTGAAGGAGATCAACCCTGGGATTTCTTTGGAAGGAATGATGCTAAAGCTGAAGCGCCAGTACTTTGGACACCTGATGTGAAGAGTTGACTCATTGGAAAAGACTCTGATGCTGGGAGAGATTGGGGGCAGGAGGAGAAGGGGACGACCCAGGATGAGATGGCTGGATGGCGTCACGGACTCGATGGACGTGGGTCTGAGTGAACTCCGGGAGATGGTGGACAGGGAGGCCTGGCGTGCTGCGATTCATGGGGTCGCAAAGAGTCGGACACGACTGAGCGACTGAACTGAACTGAATTGAACTTGTAATTAAATATCCAGGGATCTTTTCAGTAGCTCAGCGCTTCTTAAAGTGTGGTCGCTGGACTAGCACCAGCATCCGCATCATCCAGGAATTTGTGAGAATGAAAATTTGGGTGACTCATCCCAGAACTACTGAATCAGTAACTCCAGAGGTGGAACCCAGCTCTCCATGTAACCGGACCACCCTACAGGTGATCTCTACCAGAGAAAATGGTACTGGTGCTTGGACAGCTCCCATCAAAGGCCATCCTGATTTTTCTCATGAGCACATCCTGGGGCTTCGCCTCCATCCCACTTAATCCCCAAGGCAGCTGACACTACTGACCTTGGTTCTTCTTAGGGACCATCTACGTTTGTAGCTCTGTGTCTTCACCGGTGGTTTCTGCCTTTCCATTAGCTTTACTGTCTCACATTCATTCCCCATAGGTCTCCCCTAGTGTTTCACTTGTATTGATCTTCTCTTTATATACTTCCTCTTGTGAGCTTTCTCGAAGCTTCTTTTTCCTCCTGACTTTTCTGCCTCTCTTAAGAGCACCTTCATTTTCCACGGGAGCTCAAAACCTCAGCCTCCTTTTACCCTTTCTTTAGTACTCCAACCTGTATTAAATCAGAGGCCACATCCTCGAGCTCATACCTTGGGGTCTCTCACATCTCGTTTTCACTCTCACTGCCACCAAGTTAGTTCAAGTCCTGCTTATCTCTAACAACAATTATGTCACTGAACATTTATCTGGCCTCTTTATCTCCTACCTCCAGAATACATCTAATATCGTACAACAGGCAAAGAAGTTTCTATAGAAATTACATCACTAGCTTGTGGTAGCCCACTCCAGTACTCTTGCCTGGAAAATCCCATGGACAGAAGAGCCTGGTGGGCTACAGTCCATGGTGTCTCAAAGAGTCAGACATGACTGAGCGACTTCACTTTCACTTTTCACTTTCATGCACTGAAGAAGAAAATGGCAACCCACTCCAGTATTCTTGCCTGGAGAATCCCAGGGACGGGAGCCTGGTGGGCCACCGTCTATGGGGTCTCACAGAATCAGACACAACTGATGTGACTTAGCAGCAGCAGCAGCAGCTTGCTTCAAAATTCTGTTTGGTTCCTCCTCGCTCACCAAGCTCCAAATTGTCTTTTAAGAAGACCGTCTACAATATGATTGCAAATTACCTCTTCCAGGTCTATGCACCCCATAACTTCAATAAAAAAGACCACCAATAAACTTTTCCAAATGAAAGCTTTTCTTAAGCTTCTGTTCATGGATTTCTTTCTTTCAATTAGCTGAAACCTGCTCTGTCTTGATGTCTGCTGTCTTGTGCATGTGTGTGAGCATGCTCAGTCGTGTGCAACCCCACAGACTCTAGCCCACCAGGCGCCTCTGTCCATGGGATTCTCCCAGCATGAATACTGGAGTGGGTTGCCATTTCCTTCTCCAGAGGATCTTCCAAACCCAGGGATTAAACTCAAGTCTCCTGCACAGCAGGGAGATTCTTGTACTGCTAAGCCACTGGGGAAGCCCTGCTCTACTGTACTCTTCTTACAAATCCAACTGAAATAACACCTTCTGCATGGCTCGGACCAGGTTCCGCCAATGGATGAGGTTTCCTTCTTGGTAAACTTCCCCAGTGCCTCACTTGTTCTTCCCCAGCTCTGTCACTCTCCTTTTCGTCTGGACATTGGTGTGCCTGGAGTCACTTGCCCTCGAGAGATGCGTGTCTTCTGCCACCCTAACCAGCCATTTTCTCAGGAGAGAAATTCATTAAATATTGATGGAATGTAATTGAAATTAGTTTCTTTTCTCCTGTTTCTTCTTTACACACATGGATGCATAATTCTGTTTTGTTCTTAACATTTGATTCATAAATCAAATTTAGCTTCTACCCCAAAGATCCAGAATTTACCTTTTACAGAGCCTAATTCAAATTTATCCTCAGTGTCATTTATCTGATCTGATTACATTGGTTTCCCAGAATTTTTAAGAGGTTTTGGCATGGCTTGTCAACTAACACCTCAATTATGATGGAATTAGTCTGAGCTTCTCTGGTGGCTCCGACGGTAAAGAATCTGCCTGCAATGCAGAAGACCCAGGTTCAATCCCTGGGTTGGGAAGATCCCCTGGAGAAGGAAATGGCAACCTTCTCCAGTATTGTTGCCTGGAAAATCCCATGGACAGAGGAGCCTGGTGGGTGACAGTCTATGCGGTTGCAAAGAGTCAGACACCACTGAGTGACTAACACTTTAATCTGCATAAAATGTCTCTATTATCTGACCTTTCCATTACCTTTTACTAGCCTCTCAGAAATTCAGTTTCTGTGTCTATACACAGGGGGTAGGCTAATTCTTCTTACTTTAGAGGCTCTCTGGGCCAAATAAGGGACTTCCTTGGTGGCCCAGTAGTTAAGAATCTACCTGCCAATGCTCAGAACATGGGTTTGATCCCTGGTCCAGGAGGATCCCACATGCCAGGGAGCAACTAAGACTTTAAGCCACAGCTACTGAGCCCACAAGCCCTAGAGCCTATGCTCTGCAACAAGAGAAACCATGGCAGTGAGAAGCCCTTACACCGCAACTGGACAGGAGACCCCACTCACCGCAAGCAGAGGAAACCTGCACACAGCAACAGAGACCCGAAACAGCCAGAAATAATCGTTTAAAAGGCCAAATAAGACAACAAAATCGAAACATCTAACGATAGGACAGATGCCAGATCATTCTCTAATGCTTTGGAAGTGAAAAGATGTGCTTTCCTTCTACAGATAAAGAAATCAAGGCCTAGCTCGGTGATCACCAGCTTGAAGGAAATTGTCTTCTGACTCCCTGGCAAGCTCTTCTCCGGGTAAATCATGAATATCCCTCCCAGGGGCAAACTGGGTCTGATTAACTGAAAGCCTAAGAGGGAACCAGTCTTAAGCAGGGCTACGTCTGTTTCCAGTCCCTCACCGCACCCATGGGGGCAGCCAGAATTTAGATCCCCTCCTCTTGTTACACAGGGGACCTCTCAAGATCTGGGGAGCAATTTTGGAGCCATTCTGGCAGGGCCCTGGCAGATTCTGCATGATTTCTGCAGCAGCAGCCAGCTGACTCAGGGCTGACTCACGTAGCCACGTGCCCCCACCAGCAGCTGCTGCCTGACCTTTCAGACCTTCTCTCCCGAGTGTGTCTGGGAGTCTCTGGGGCAGTTGTGACACCCTGTGGCCAGCTTGGCTCATCACAGCAGAGTGCCCCTTAGTAAAACCAAGAGGAACAGGTGGGAACAGGTGCAGGCAGAAAGAGAGCTGTTTGCCTGAGTTTGTGGAACATTCCCAATGGCTCAGTGATAAAGAATTCGCCTCACATGCTGGGAACATAGGACACCCAGGTTTGATCCCTGGGTTGAGAAGATTCCCTGAAGGTGGGCATTGCAACCCACTTGAGTATTCTTGCCTGGGAAAATCCCATGGACAGAGGAGCCTGGCAGGCTACAGTCCATGGAGTCACAAAGAGTCAGACACGACTGAGTGACTGGCGTGGGCACGTGGGGCATTTGGCATCCTGCCTTCAGCTCATGCCCAGTCTTTCTCCAATGCCCACACCCACTTACACTCCAAATAATTTTTTTGGCCTTTTGGAGTTAATCCCGAATGCCTCCGAGAGAGAGGAGGTTAAAAGAACCGAAGAGATGAAAACCACAGGAAATGACTCAGGATCAGCACTTAATACCTAAGAGGGCTGGGACCATGTCTTTCTCTTCATAGCTCTCTACCCACCCTCGCAAGCTCACTGTATACTGCAGGTGCTCTATAAATGTTACTGAATGTTGAATGTGTTCTTGCCCACAGTTTGATCAAAGGCTGATAACTGCCACGTACTGTTGCATTAAATCTGATCGATCACTATAAATTAATCTCATAATTTTAACATACAATTTCCGTTTGACTTGCTTTCCTCTATACTCAGTCTCCAACAGCAGGAAGAAGGAACCTCACCTCTCACTGCCTTCCTAGACAAGTTTAGAAGACAGGATGGCACCAGTGTGCACTGATGCAGGAAAATCCATCAGACCACAAGCAGACAATGCTCTTCACTGTTTCAGTACAGTATCTGTGTACTTTGCTTCACTTGCCCTGCCTTTGTTCAGCTTTACTCCACTCTCTCTCCTTCCTCCCAATACTCATAGCCTCTTTTCTTTCCCTTTTGGAAAGGCCCCGACTTCGCCTTTTATCTTCATGCATGCTTTTATCTTTTTAGAAAGTGTTTTTTATTACATAATTGAGCACCACAGGACATGAAACAGGAATGGGATTAAATCTCACTCTGGCCTCATCTAGGTGAAGCTACATGACCAATCACAATAGAGTGTAGCTTTAAGCAAAGAAGCACAACAGCTCCCAGCATAGGAAAACTCACATAACAGGATTTGTAATTTTGTGAAATTATTTAGAAAGGTACTATCATGTTACTTGCACTGGAGGAACTGACCACCTGAAAAGCATCTTTGGTTTCTCAAAAGTGTCTCATAGTAATATCATCTACTTCTATCAGGTGAAAATACAATGAAAAGGACTTTCCTGGAGGTCCAGTGGTAAAGAATCCACCTGCCAATGCAAGGGACACAGGTCCAGTCCTAGGTAGGGGAATATCCCACATGCCTTGGGACGGCTAAGTCTATACGCCACAGCTACTAAAACTCCTGCCCTAGAACCCATTCTCTGCAACGAGAGAAGCCACTGCAATGAGAAGCACGTGAACTGCAATGAGAGAGTAGCCCCCACCCATTGCAACCAGAGAAAGCCCATGTGCAGCAATGAAGACCCAGCACAGCCAGAAATAAATAGTATCAAAACAATAAATGAAATGAAAAGAGTGAGAACAAGTTTCCAGAGATGGTGTGGCCCCATGTCGGGAGAACCGGCTCCATGGGTTTCTGTCCACACTGCTGGCGGCCTTTCCAGATGGCAGCCAGTGGTGGTGGTTGTCCTTGGACACTGCTTCACCAGTCACACTGGATCTCACCCAGCGCCTGTGACAGGTCCAATCTCTAAAGGATTTCACAAAATCTCAACTGTGGCCTACTGGGCTCTATACAATGTGCCTCCTCAAAATCTATCCTGAGTCCCGCTCTGTTAGACGTCCCGGCTTTCTGCTTCCTCCATCTGTCTCGGGGCCTTTGCACTTGCTGTCCCCTCTGCCAGAATGTGTGTCCTTCAGCCCCTTGCATTGAGCGGCCCCTTGCTTCATTCAGAACTTGCCTTCATTGTTACCTTTTCAAAACTCACCCTCCCCGCTGCCCTCTGTCATGTTCCATCCCACTGTCCTGCTTCATTGTGCCTATTTTTTTTATAGCAACCTATAAAAAAGTATGTATTTAGAGTGTTATTCTTAATTATCTTTCCTTCCATGATCTCCTTTAATCAGTGCTTAATACTTAAGTATTAAGTGTTAGTCTCTCAGTCCTGTCCCATGCTTCCTGACCCCATGGACTATAGCCCACCAGCTTCCTCTATCCATGGAATTCTCTAGGCAAGAATAGTAGAGTGGATTGCCATTTCCTCTTCCAGGGGATCTTCCTGAACTAGGGATTAAACTCTGGTCTCCTGGATTACAGGCAGATTTTTTTTTTACCATCTGAGCCACCAGGGAATCCCTTTAGTGTTTAATAGGTATTCAATAAATACATATTCTGAAAGAATTAGGCCTGCCTGGCTTTTGTCTACACCCCTTCTTCTCCAAAATCTCCAACTTTGTCTTGCAGTTGAATTATTAGAGGGAAAACTTACTTCTCAGTTTCGTATAGAAATACAGCACTGTATCTGACACAACTAACTTTCCAATCTGTAAATTATATCACTTATGTTTTCCAATGTGCCATACCAAAAGAGCCATTAGACTTTTGGAGAAGGGGATTGATATTTACTGTTGACTTAGTATATGCCCTTGTCAACTGCAAATTGGCACTTGCCATCTACCTCTACAAGGATTAAATCATGTGCTGCTGTAGCTGCTGATTTTCAACACCTCCTGAGAGGAGTTCAGGGCGGAGAGCAGAAATGAGGCACTCTGTGCCCAGGGAAAACCTGGCAGGACAGGTCTTCAGACAGATATTCTCAGGAGCCGATTTAGGAGCCCAAATATTACATCCCCCCATACCTACAAGGGGAGAAGGAACTGGCAACCCACTCTGGTATTCTTACCTAGAGAATCCCATGGACAGAGGAGCCTGGCGGGCTTCTGTCCACAGGGTCGCACAGAGTCAGACATGACTGAAGCGACTTAGCATGCCTGCATGCATTAGAGAAGGAAATGGCAACCTGCTCCAGTATTCTTGCCTAAGAGAATCCCAGGGACAGAGGAGCCTGGTGGGCTGCAGTCTTTGGGGTCGCACAGAGTCGGACACAATTGAAGCAACTTAGCAGCAGCAGCAGCATACCTACCAAAGCACTAAATCCTTCATGGTGACCACTGTTCCTTGTGACTAGAAAGGCTTCGTAAGACTAGTAGAAAACTTCTGGAAAAATATGTGCTTGATTGCATATACTCCTCCTTCAACAAAACCACATGAACGCCGACCTTTCTGCCTTCCCTCTTTGGAGCAGTTTCTCAGAGCTACCTGAGATGCTGCCTCCCAGGCTGCAGTCCTCATTCTGCCCCAAATAAAACTTAACTTACCACTCTCACATTGTGCATGTTTTAAGTCAACATCCTCTATAACGTTAGAGGATTTCCATTTTGTGATTTATCTCCCTCAACAAGCACTCTCGCTGGCAATATTATCCAAATTTTATAGCTGAGGAAACAGACTTAAAACTGTTTGAGAGTTAAAATTTTGACTAAGATTATAGTGGGGTGAATAGTGTCCCCTAAAATGATATCCCTAAGTTCTAACCACAGGTACCTATGAGCATAATCTTATTGGGAAGTAGAGTCCTGCCAGATGTAATTAAGGCAATCTTTTTATTATTATTTTTGACCATACCATGTGGCATGTGAGATCTTAGTTCCCTGACTGGGGAATGAACACACAGCCCCTGCGCTGGAAGCACAGCATCTTAGCCACTGGACCGCCTGGGAAGTCCCCTAAGCGGATCTTAAGATGCTCTCATACTGGATTTAGGGTGGGCCCTAAATCCAATGACTGACATTCTTATAATAAGAAGAGAGGACACAGAGACACAGCCACGGAAAGAAGAAGGCAGAGACTGGAGTCATACATCTACAAGCCAAAAAGCCTAAGGATTGCTGGCCACCACCAGAAGCTGGAAGAGAAGCTTGTCACAGGTTTTCCCTCCAGACTTCAGAAGGAACCAGTCTTTGACATTGAACTGTAGTCCAGAACCATCAGAGAATACATCGCTGTCATCTTGTGACCAGACAGGACCCTATGCAGCCTTCTGGGGGCTAGGCTTGGACATGCCTTTCCCCATATCCTCTGTTTTAGCTCCTCCCTGAAGTACCTAGATAATAATATTTGATGCAAAATTTCAGAGTAGTTTCCCAGATGTGAAAAGCCCCCACCACTTGGAATATTAACTATCTGAGGGCCACACGCAAACTGTCCCAGGCCTCCTGGAGCCTAAGGACTGATCATGTTCACACACCCTGTTTCCTCATGATCAGCCAGAGATTTGTGCACGACCCCCTCTCCCCCACCTAGCTTTTAAACATGCTTTACTGAAACCCTTCGGGGACCTCAGGGTCTTGAGTCCTGAGCCATCTGTGTCCTTGCATGGCCCTGCAGAAAAATTTTCTCAGCTGCTATCTGAGACATTTTGGTCTCACTGTGTGTTGAGCACACAAACTTGCACTAACAGTTGTAAGCCATCCAGTTTGTGGGCATTTGTAACCTTCTTAACTAACACATCTGTGCTTCTCAGGTGGCCCAGAGCTAAGGAATCTGCCTGCCAAGGCAGGATATGCAGATGTAGGTCTGATCCCTGGGTTGGGAAGATACCCTGGAGGAGGAAATGGAAACCCACTCCAGTATTCTTGCCTGGGAAATCCCATGGACAGAGGAGCCTGTCAGGCTACAGTCCATGGGTTCACAAAGAGTCAGGCACAGCAACTGAATACGAAATCAGTAGCTAATACAAACCCCTGGGTAGTAAGTGGTAGAGCCAGGATTTGAACCTGGATTCAAATCCAAGCACTACACTTGCCCCACCATCCCAGGTGACTTCCCCAAATGTTATAGCAGAGAGTCATCCTTGTTTAACACTGTATTAGAATATAGAAAGATTGAACAGCAGAGCCGCATAACCAAATAAAATCTGCAAGGATGGTTGTTACCTTTGGTTGTATTGTCATTTATATTCATGCCCCAACGTGCAAAGAAGACCTCACAGGAAGGAAAAGTCTCAGGTGATTCCACACTGAAAGGGTTGCAAATGTCAGGGAAAGAAGAGACAGGCAGGAGAACATAGCAGCAACAGCAATGAAAGAGCAGAGTATAATAAAGGGAGACTTAACTGGAGGGAAAGAGCAGCCCTTCCCTTTGAAGAGAAATATTCAAAGCACAGAGCAAACTTGAAAAAGAATGGTGAAAAGTGGCATGCAGGCAGCAACTGGGATTTAGATCAGTCATGCGATGCTGCAGCAGAAAGGGGAAAAAAGAGCCAGCATTTCGAAGTTCAGTTTCAGAGGTGGAAAAATCACACAGCTGGTAGGTTGCAAAGTCCCTTTTTATGAGGATCTAATGAGAGGATAGATTATTTTCCAGCTCTGGGTAGGAAACCAATGAAAGGGTTAAACAGCGGGGATGCCTGCAGAGGATGGATCAGTTTCTGGGGACAGATGAAAAGCAATGAATATGTGCACTTGAGGAGGTGATAATTAAGGTCACTGGGGAAGCCCTGGGAGGAGGACTGGGGTTGGGTGAGACAGGGGTGGCCGCCTAGAGGCAAGGGTGGAATTGCTTAGAGCATCAAAAGAGCATAAGTTAGTAAGTGAGCACAGAGGGACCTCAGGGCAAACTTCCTGACAGCCTGAACTTTATTGTGTCTCCCCTTAAGTCAGATTTCAAGTGACCCTTAGCCTTTTCCCAAGTGATGTCATTGCCTTTTTGGAGAGGTGCTCTACAAATACAAACATGTAAGTCTGAGTCTTAACAGAGTGTGAGAAATTAAACACATCCCATCATTGTCCTGCCCTGATGCTCAAGAGACAGACTGTATGTGACCTCATGGACCTTTCTCTTCATCTTCTATTGATGGGAATTGTACCTGACACCACCAATTTTGTGTCCCCTTTTCCATCGGAGAAACTCACAAATAACGGATATTACTGGAGACTGCACTGTTTTAATCAAAACATGCTGAGGTCAGTAGTAACCCAGCTTGTCTGGAAGAACAGTTATGTGGCCAGGACAGGTGGTGAGCCTGGAAAACCATCGATCATGAAAGACTAGGTTCTGATCAAAGAAATGTGACTTAACTCTATAGGGAAAAATATCGAGGAGAAGACCCTTGCAGAAACCAAGAGTTTTCACATTTTCTCGCTATGTGCATCTGTTCCTTCATCTCAGTTGCTTTGCACGTGTGGCAGCTGCCATCTGAATTGGCCTCCCTGCCCCATTTGTCAGAGGCATGACCACATATAATATAAGGCTTAGTCCAAATGTCCCTTCTGCTGAGAAATCTTCCTTGATTTTCAGGTCAGCAGTAAGCTCTCTCTCCTCTCAGTACTATACCGGTACTTGTCACAGTCTGATCTCATTCTTCCAGCTGCTGTGGCCCAGGATCTAGGAGTCAGAAGCCAAAAGAATGAGACCCACACTCCATCTCCGTTCACCCCCATAGCACAGCCCACCCCATAGGACCATGCTTTACCAGCAGAGTCTAATTACCTATAAATAGAAAAGATACTGACAATGATTTTCTCCCGGCTGTGAATTAGCTAAAAAGGTCACCCAAAAATGTGACTTTTCTCCCCAAGGACCAGAGATATCAAAAGCTAATGAAATCTCAACTTTATCATTTTCCACTGAACTTTTCATTCTGTTGTCGGATATTAAAAGTGAAGCATGGAGAAAGGGAAAAACTGGAAGTCACGAGTTAGATCTTAAGAGGCTCTTCTCTTTGCAGGTGATCTTTGATTTTTGGCCAGACACAAAATCCAGTGGGGTCTCTATAAATGGAAGACATTGTAGGTTTGGTGAAGATAGATGTCACATCTATTTTAAAAGATGTATTGAGTACCTCTTATGCACCTGACAATACACATGTGAGCATGCTAAGTCGCTTTAGTCGTGTCTGACTGTGTGTGACCCTATGGACTGTAGCTCCCCAGGCTCCTCTGTCCATGGAATTCTCTAGGCAATGATACTGGAGTGGGTTGCCATGCCCTCCTCCAGGGGATCTTCCCAACCCAGAGAGCAAAATAACGTTTCCTGCAGCTTCTGCACTGCAGGCAGATTCTTTACTGTTGAGCCACAGGTAAGCCCATCTGACACTATAGTTGAAATAAGTATCTCTTGGTTGTAGGGTAGGCTCCGTACTCCAGTATTCTTGGGCTTCCTTGGTGGCTCAGACAGTAAAGAATCTGCCGGCATGTGGGAGACCTGGATTTGATTCCTGGGTTGGGAAGATCCCTTAGAGGATGGCATGGCAACTCACTCCAGCATTCTTGCCTGGAGAATCCCCATAGACAGAGGAGCCTGAGGGACTGAGCAACTGCACTTGGCCATAGCATGGTTTCTTGCTTATGTTGGCATTCAATATATATTAGCCTCTCAATGAATTAATTAATGCATGAAGAGGTCTGAACCAGACCATCGTTTCCCCTGGCCACAGATACCTGGGTATGCAGGTATGTATATAGACCCAGATACCACAGTCACAGAAACGCCTGTAAAACTTTTTAAAGTCATATTGTTATTCTTCTAGGCTCTAAATGGTTACTACTGACATTTACTGTCGGCATTTGTTCTTAGGTCTGGGGGAAGGAGCAATTATAAAATAAAGGCAAGGTTGTAAAAAAGGTTGTAGCCCAGGGGATGGAGAAGGCAATGGCACCCCACTCCAGTACTCTTGCCTGGAAAATCCCATGGACAGAGGAGCCTGGTGGGCTGCTGTCTATGGGGTCGCACAGAGTCGGACACGACTGAAGCGACTTAGCAGCAGCAGCAGCAGCCCAGGGGAAAGGGTTAATATTAGAAGTTAGTGAGGGCTTCCCTGGTGGCTCAGATGGTAAAGAATCTGCCTGCAATGCAGGAGACCGGGGTTCAGTCCCTGGGTTGGGAAGATCCCGTGGAGGAGGAAATGGCAACCCACTCCAGTATTCTTGCCTGGAGAATCCCATGGACAGAGGAGCCTGGAGGGCTAGAGTCTGTGGCTTTGCAGAAAGTCAGACATGATCGAGCAACTAACTTTCACACTTTCCTTAGTGCAGGCCGCTACAGGATCCATGGAGAACAAAATAAAAACTCAGAATAAACTCCAAACTTTTCGCCAGATGTTACAGTAGGTCAAGATGGGATCCACTTTCCTGTTTTTTGATCAAGGATGGGTATTCAATATCCAATACACCTGAATGTATTCTTATACCACACTCTTTGGCTTAGTGGTTCTCAAATGTCAGGTATGTAAGAATAGTTAGTAGTATTCATGTTACAGAATTACCATTCATTTACATAGCAGTTACTCAATGCCAGGCTTTTGGAAAAGACAGTTAAAATATAGATTCCCTGGCTCTGTCCCTAAGGACTTACAGAACCCTCTGTAGTTCTGGAGCTGGAGCTCAGAAATCTATATTTTTAATAAAAGGTGCAAGTGATTCTGTTGAGGGTGATCCTGGAACCACACCTGGAGGAAGAAGTCTCAGCTCCCTTTGTTTCAGGACCTTAATCGATCTGTCCATGTCATTTTCAATTCAATGACTCATATTCCCACAGTGGGAAAGGGTCTTTTAAATCACCATAGCCTAATCCTAATGCTTTACAAATGAGAAAACCGTGGTGCAGTTTGTTGTTCTTAACCAAAATTGCAGTTATTTAAAGGCAAGACTATGCAATATATATATATACACACATATATATATATATATAATGTATGTGTGTGTATATATATATTTAATTTTTTGGCTTTTTAAATTTAAATTCTTTTCTCTGGCATCAAAATTAGCCTCCTACACTGTTTTGAATTTAAGAGTAATTTTGTGGTTCATAATTTGCTCCCCTGATTGAATATTCTATCAGGACTTCAGTTCCCAAAATATGCATGAGGGAAGCTTAGTCTTGGGTGGGACTATCCTGTAGGGTGAGCCCTGTTTCATCAATTTGTAGCTTTGTGATACTTGTTCCCTCTCTTTGAATTGCATCTTCAGAATGAGGATTAAAAAGGCCTACCTCTCAGAAATATTATGATTAAATAAAAATTTTAAAATATTTGACTCATAGGAAAGTGAAAGTGTCAGTTTCTCAGTCGTGTCCAACTCTTTGTGGCCTCATGTATTGGAGCCCACCAGGCTCCTCTGTCCATGGAATTCTCCAGGCAAGAATACTGAATTGGGTTGCCATTCCTTTCTCCAAGATATCGTCCTGACCCAAGGATAGAACCTCAACAAATATAAGACCCACTACTGCTGTATCATCATGGAGCCACAGCAGTAACATGATGTAGTAGGGGGCGAAACAACACTTTACTGTCACAGTTCTATTGCTAAGCACTTGCGTTGAGACAATGAATTAATTTCTTTCACAATCTTTCCTTCCCTCTTTCTCTCTCCTCCCACCCTACCCCATGCTCATCTGTGTGTGGTATAAAGCTGAACCAGACACAACTGATGCTATCAATTATTTTCAATGTATGACATGAGCATAGATTTCATACGGTTTCACTTTATTTATAAGTAAAATACATATATTTCACTTACATATAGTATAGAAGCTAGATACAGTTTCACTTAATATATATAATATGAATGGCTATGATTTCAATGACATCATATTCTCATTCACCCCACTAAAATTTTACGATACTAGTTGAAGCTCCAATTGTCAGACTTTATCATAAATTACAAGGTGTTATCACTTATACCATTAATTAGTAGATGACAATTCAATACAGTTCTCATCCTCATCTGTCTTCTAGACAGTTTTAGATTTTGAACACAAAGCCCTTCGTACTTTAGTCAGAAGCGTCGTGTTTCCAACTGTCAAAGTCAGTTTGGGCAGTTCTTTCAAATCTCTTGTGTCTGGTCCTTAAAGCAAAAGAAAACAGTGACTCTAAAGGTCACAAGAATATCATCCTCAGCTATTGACTCTGAAATCCAAACAGCTGTCAGACTGCAAGAGACATCAATTCTCTCAAATGACACTGGCCCAAATTCCTGTCAAAGGGTCAACAAGCTGTGTAAAAGCAGGAACCCTTAGCAAATGTAATGAGAACTCACAGATCAAAGGGCAAGGCAGGCCAAAGGTAGCTTGCCACGGCTAAGAAGCACTGAGCTAATTCTCACATTTAAGCAGAGAGAGACTGAAGGAGCAGCACTTAAACTGGAAGGTGATTATAATGTTTATTAATAGTATTATAACACAAACTCATGCCAGCGAGCAATGGTTCCTGGTGATAGAGGAGGCAGAAGAGAGAGTCCTTTTTCACAATACTCACTAAAAACTAAGATATAGGACTAGCCCTTCAGATTTCTTTCTTTTTCTCCTTCTTAAATCAAGTTTAAGTATCAATGATAAAAAGATAGGAAAATTGGTGCAATCATAGATAGCCAATGTAAATATCTAAAATCTGACACATTTATGGTAAATGGCAAAAATTCCTAAACATTTTTGTTTATAGAAAGTCAAATATGATCATACTCTCAAACCTATGAATTTGGAGAAATAATAAATGACTTGGCTTTATGGAAACATACAATACAACTTTGCCAGGGTCAAGAACAAGTCAAGTCCATAACAAAATGAGACAAGAAGTATGGAATTCTGTGTTCACTCACAAGTCAGGAGATTTTGAGACAGTGTCATCTACATGCCCACTCCTGTCTCATGAACCATTTATCACTCACCCTACTGTGGGCTTCCCTGGTGGCTCAGACCAGTATTCTTGCCTACAGAATTCCATGGACAGAGGAACCCGGTGGGCTACCATCCATGGGGTTGCAAAGAGTCAGACAGGACTTAGCGACTAAACAACAGCAGTGTGAACCTATATCTTATTGGATTTAGTGTAAACCAGAAACTAACATAATATTGCAAAGCAACTATACTCCAATAAACAAATAAATTTAAGTAAAGGGGGGTACAGTGCAAGGGGAGGGAATGCTCTCTTAAACCAGATCTGGGAAGACCTTCTGGGGAGAGATGTTTGGGCACTGACTTGAGCAACGACTGTTTCAGCTCTCAGACTCAATTCTGGGGGCTTCTATTTGTATATTCAAAGATGCTTCACCTGGGTGATTCTGTCTCCTTCTGGTCAAGATACAATCTCTTCAGAGTCCCTTCTCCCCTCCCTACACAACTTTCCAAGAGGTAAAGGACAGAGCAGCAAGAGTCTAATCTGGGATTTAGATCTGGGGCTTATTTGGTATATTCCTTTAAAGGACGAGGCTCACAACCAAATGACAATACTCCAGGTGCGTTCTGATCCCTGCAGAAAGGCGCATCATCCATCGGCCACTTATTTTAAATACTGGCTTCTAAGGCAGCACAAGATCAGATTAAACTTCCTGGCAATCTTGTCCTGTCGACTCACCCTGAGTTTACAGTAAGCTGCCTTGAGCCTTTTCTTGCATGAAGCCACTGCTTTCCCAGTAGCTCACAAATGGGCTTGCTCTCTTAATCAGAGCCACTTCTCGGGCCACTGGTGCCTGCTGGATATCATGCTTTAAAAAACAACGTGATGATAATAACAATCCCACAGAAATGTACATTGCTTTTCTACTTTCTGATTAGATTACAGGATAGGGGTGGGGTAGGGAGAAAAAAATCCTTGGCTGAAGGGGCTGCAACAGATCTGTAGAAATCTCCACATTCTCTAGTTCACTGGAATTATACCTCGTAGCATTTGCGATTAGCTTTGTCCCCCATGCTGCTGAATATTCTTCTTTCTCTCTCTCTTTTTATTTTTTTAATTTATTTATTTATTTGTCATTTTTTGGCTGTGTTGGGTCTTCATTGCTGTGCACAGATTTCTCTCCTTGCAGTGTGCAGGCTTCTCATTGCAGTGGCTTCCCCTGTTGCAGAGCACGGGCTCTAGAGCTTGTGGGCCTCAGTAGCTGTAGCAGCTGGGCTCGGTAGTTGCACCTCGAGTGCTCTAGAGCACAGGCGCTACAGTTGTGGCCCACAGGCTCCACTGCCCCAGGTCACGTGGGATCTTCCCTGACCAAGGATGGAACCTGGATCCCCTGCATTGGCAGGTGGATTCTCAACCACTGGACACCAGGGAAGTCCCTTCTTTAGATTTTTGCTGCTGCTGCTGCTAAGTCACTTCAGTCGTGTCTGACTCTGTGTAACCCCATAGATGGAAGCCCACCAGGCTCCCCCATCTCCGGGATTCTCCAGGCAAGAACACTGGAGTGCGTTGCCATTTCCTTCTCCAATGCATGAAAGATTTTTAGTTGGGTTCAAATTCTCTGCCCTAGACAAACTGAATAGCTTCCAAATGGATACAAATAACCAACAGGATATTTTATACCCTCCCTATTGAAAAATTCTCAAAAGAGATTTAGGATTTTCTCCTGGTTTGGTGTTACAGAGAAGCAATGGCTGGGTGCCTGCTGATTTAGAAGGAACCACATACTGTAAGCATGTGAATGCAAAGACAACCATCCTTGGACAACACACAAAGAGAGTGCCTTTCAAGTGTTTTGGAGGTTCTTCCAGGGGCTTCCCTGGGTGTCTTAGAGGTAAAGAATTCACCTGCCAATGCAGGAGATGCAGGACAATCCCCGGGAGAAAGAAATGGCAGCCCACTCCAGTGTTCTTGCCTGGGAAATCCAGTGGCCAGAGGAGCCTGGCGGGTGATAGTTCATGTTTTCATGAAGAGCTGGATACAACTCAGAGACTGAACACACATGCACAGAGGATCTTCCAAATAATGATTTTGATTTTGTCCTTCCTTCTTTCTCCCACACACTCTATGCACACCTATATCATATAAGTCATCATATCATTAGTTTTCAAGCTGTTCCCATTGTAAGCTGAAAAGGGCAGCTACTGGTCCCATTCAATTTTGTAGCATGAACTAGAAGCTTGAGCAGCTGCATATCAGCATCACCCAAGGACCCCTTAGATCACAGATTGCTGGGCTCCACCCCAGAGGTTCTGATTCAGCCAGTCTGGGGTGGGCTTGAGAATCTGTATATCTAACAATATCTCAGTTTCCCTCAAAGTCAGTCTCTCCCACCAGGAAGCTTCCATAAGCCTCTAATCTTTATCTATCAGAGGGCAGACAGAATGAAAACCATAATCACAGAAAACTAACCAGACTGATCACATGGACAGAGCCTTGTCTAACTCAATGAAACTATGAGCCATGCTGTGTGGGGCCACCCAAGACAGTCGGGTCCTAGTGGAGAGTTCTAACAAAACGAGGACCACTGGAGAAGGGAATGGCAAACCACTTCAGTATTCTTGTCTTGAGAACCCCATGAACAGTATGAAAAGGCAAGAGATAGGACACTGACAGATAAGCTCCCCAGGTAGGTAGGTGCCCAATATGCTACTAGAAATCAGTGGAGAAATAACTCCAGAAAGAATAAAGAGATGGAGCCAAAGCAAAAACAACACCCAGTTGTGCATGCATCTGGTGATGAAAGCAAAGTCCCATGCTGTAAAGAAAAATATTGCATAGGAACCTGGAATGTCAGGTCCATGAATCGAGGCAAATTGGAAGTGATCAAACAGGAGGTGGCAAGAGTGAACACTGACATTTTAGGAATCGGTGAACTAAAATGGATTGGCATAGGCGAATGTAATTCAGATGACCATTATATCTACTACTATGGCCAAGAATCCCTTAGAAGAAATGGAGCAGCCCTCATAATCAACAAAAGTGTCCAAAATGCAGTACTTGGATGCAATTTCAAAAACAACAGAATGATCTCTGTTCGTTTTCAAGGCAAATCATTCAGTATCACAGTAATCCAAGGCTATGCCCCACCTACTAATGCTGAAGAAGCTGAAGTTGAACGGTTCTGTGAAGACCTACAAGACCTTCTAAAACTAACACCCAAAAAAGATGTCTTTTTCATTATAGGGGACTGGAATGCAAAAGTAGGAAGTCAAGAAATACCTGGAGTAACAGGCAAATTCGGCCTTGGAGTACAGAATGAAGCAAGGCAAAGCCTAATAGAGTTTTGCCAAGAGAATGCACTGGTCATAGCAAACACCCTCTTCCAACAACACAAGAGAAGACTCTACACATGGACATCACCAGATGGTCAATACCAAAATCACGTTGATTATATTTTTTGCAGCTGAAGATGGAGAAGCTGTATACAGTCAGCAAAAACAAGACCAGGAGCTGACTGTGGCTCAGACGGTGCTCATGCATGTTCAGTCATTTCAGTCGTGTCCAACTATTTGGGACCTTATGGACTGTAGCCTGCCAGGCTCCTCTATCCATGGGATTCTCCCAATAAGAATACTGGAGTGGGTGGCCATTTCCTCTTGCAGAGGATCTTCCCAAGCCAGGGATCAAATCCATGTCTCCTGTATTGCAGGCAGATTCTTTACCACTGAACCAGTGGGGAAGCCCAGACCATGGACTCCTTACTGCAAAATTCAGACCGTTCAGGTAAGACCTAAATCAAATTCCTTATTATTATACACTGTAAGTGACAAATAGATTTGAGGGATTAGATTTGATAGACCGAGTGCCTGAAGACAGAGGTTGGACAGAGGTTCCTGACTTTGAACAGCAGGCAGTGATCAAGACTATCCCCAAGAAAAAGAAGTGAAAAAGGACAAAATGGTTGTCTGAGGAGGACTAATAAACAGCTGAGAAAAGAAGAGAAGTGAAAGGCAAAGGAGAAAAGGAAAGATATACCCATCTGAATGCACAAGTCCAAAGAATATAAAGGAGAGAAAAGAAAGCCTTTCTCAGTAGTCACTGAAAAGAAAGAGGAGAACAATAGAATGGGAAAGACTAGAGATCTTTTCAAGAAAATTAGACGTACCAAGGGAACTTTTCAAGTGAATATGGGCACAATAAAGGCCAAAAATAGTATGGACCTAACAGAAGCAGAAGATATTAAGAAGAGGTGGCAAGAATACACAGAAGTATACAAAACAGAGTTTAATGACCCAGATAACCACAATGGTGTGATCACTCACCTAGAGTCAGACATCCTGGAGTGTGAAGTCAAGTAGGCCTTAGGAAGCATCACTAAAAACAAAGCTAGTGGAGATGATGGAATTCCAGCTATGCTATTTAAAGTCCTGAAAGATGATGCTGTTAAAGTGCTTCACTTAGTATGCCAGCCACTTTGAAATCTCAGCAGTGGCCACAGGACTGGAAAAGGTCAGCTTTCATTCCAATCCCAAAGAAAGGCAATGGCCAAAGAATGTTCAAACTACAGCACAATTACACTCATCTCACATGCTAGTAAAATAATGCTCAAAATTCTCCAAGCCAGGCTTCAACAATATGTGAGTCATGAACTTCCAGATATCCAAGTTGGGTTTAGAAAAGGCAGAGGAACCAGAGATCAAATTTCTAACATCTGTTGGAACCTAGAAAAAGCAAGAGAGTTTCAGAAAAAAATCTACTTCTGCTTTACTGAGTACTCCAAAGCCTTTGACTGTGTGGATCATGACAAACTGAAAAATTCTACAAGAGATGGAAATACCAGACCACCTCATCTGTCTCCTGAGAAATCTGTATGTAGGTCAAGAAGTAACAGTTAGAACTGGACCTGGAACAGCAGACTGGTTCCAAATTGTGAAAGGTGTACTTCAAGGCTGTCTATTGTCACACTGCTTATTTAACTTAAATGCAGAGTACATCATGGGAAATGCCAGGCTGGATGAAGCACAAGCTGGAATCAAGATTGCCAGGAGAAATATCAGTAACCTCAGAAATGCAAGTGATACCACCCTAATGGCAGAAAGTTAAGAAGAACTGAAGAGCCTCCTGAAGAAAGTGAAAGAGAGTGAAAAAAACTGGCTTAAAACTCAACATTCAAAAAATGAAGATCATGGTATCCAGTGCTATCACTTCATTGTAAGTAAATGGAAACAGTGACAGATCTTATTTTCTTAAACTCCAAAATCACTGCAGATAGTGACTGCAGCTATGAAATTAAAATACTTGTTCTTAAGAAGAAAGAAAAGCTTCCCTTACGGCTCAGGTGGTAAAGAATCCACCTGCAAGGCAGGAGACCCCAGTTGGATTCCTGGGTTGGGAAGATCCCCTGGAGAAAGGATAGGCTACCCACTCCAGTATTCTTGGGCTTCCCTTGTGGCTCAGCTGGCAAAGAATCTGCCTGCAATGTGGGAGAGCTGGCTTCAATCCCTGGAGGAATAGGAAGATCCCCTGGAGAAGAAAAAGGCTACCCAATCCAGTATTATGGCCTGAAGAATTCCATGGACTGTATAGACCATAGGGTCGCAAAGAGTTGGACACAACTAAGTGACTTTTGCTTTCACTTTTCACTGGGAATATAAATGAGAACCCAGAACTGCCATCTTTTAAGTCTCACCCACAGAGTGGACACCCTGCCTGGGACCTTTTCCCAATCTGGACTCCAGATGTACTGTGATATGGGACTTCCCAGAACTGTTTAAGTCAGGATGTTGGTCAAAACCCAGTTTGGTGGTGTGTCCTCTACTGTTTCTCTTTCTCTTTTCCTTTAATGTCAATATGTTGAAAGTAAGCTCTACAATTCTCTAATAAATAACTGTGTTATTTATTTCTACATAAAGAGTGGCCAAAATTGTTAACAAAGCCTTCGAACCTGAGAAGAACATGAAAACTTTCAGAAAACACTAGGGCATAGCGTGGAGTCTCTTAGATATCATGTACCCTACAAATATGTAATGTAAGGAAAAGCAAGAGACTGGAGGGAAGAGAAGAAAGAAGAAAAGTGAAAACATGTGCTTATGGAAATGAGGGAAGAGCTGATTTTGGAGGCCTCTTGGAATATCTCAAAAGAGTGTGAAATGGAGCTTTATAGTCCAAGTCTAAATCAGAGGTCCTTTTCTTTCCCACACAGATTTGCTGGAAATGGTTTAGGAACCAGATTCGAGAGTTTCCCATTTTAAACACTGACTGACAGTAAGTGGCGGTGGGGTGGACGGGGGCGAGGGAGGGGCAGGGAGGTGGTGTTGTGGTTGGAAAGACCAGGATTCACTCTGAGAGGCAGAAGTTTCCAAGAACAGCATTATGTAGCCTAGGAAACTTTGTTAGTTTGTCTATTTCTCTCTGGGGCAGAACAAGCTAATTTTCTTAGCTATCACCAAGCTACATGCTTCGTTCCCATCCAAGAAAGTGTCTCTTCAGAGTTAAGGACCCAGAGGTAGATCTTTAAAATCCATCTGCTACACACTGAATATGTTTTTTAAGCATTCAAGTTTGCTTGATCTTAAACTTTCGTGTAGTATCACATGGATCAAAAAAAAGAAAGAAAGAAAAAACAGTCGCTGGACTAAGTTTTCCTCTTTCTGGACAGTTGTATGGATCTTTTTTCATACAGTGTTAATCTGACAGCTTGGCTCTGGTGAAACCCAGTTACCTGCACTTTTCACAACCACAGTTCTCTCATGACAAAGATACGCAATGACTGTCTTCACTTAATTGACTGAGCTGTGCATGCTAAGTCACTTCAAATGTGTCCAACTCCTTATGATCCCATGGACTGTAGCCCGCCAGGCTCCACTGTCCATGGAATTCTCTAGGCAAGAATACTGGAGTGGGTTGCTATGTCCTCTTCCAGTGGATCTTCTCAATCCAGGGATTGAACCCAGGTCTCCTGCATTGCAGGCAGATACTTTAATATCTGAGCCACCAGGAAAGACCAAGCCCAAGAGTAAATAAATACAAATCAAGTCCTAGAACATCATATCACCATTCATTGGTATCTCTATTTCCTACCACAGCTACTTACATATAAATGAAGTATGTGTAAGCCCAGACATAAGGTTTTTCTGACCAGGGGTATATTTCAGGTGACTGTGTTCATCTTCCACGGAGCTTCAAAGACCTGTAACGTTATGTGATGGCTAACTTCCAGGCCTCTGCAACCTAGCAACTCGGCTTCCTGAGACTTCTATTCTGAGTCTCTCCTCCATCCTGCTCCCTTTATAATCCTCCTTTCATCAGGGCCTGGTGCACAGGTCTTGAGATCTCGTCACCCACACTCAGAAGGCCAGTTTTATAAATCTTTACCTGGGTAAAACTGTAATGCCTTCAAGAATGTATCTCTCTTTGTGGGTAAGTGTTAGATTAGGCAGCATGAAGAAAGGGAGTGTCATCTCCCATTTTCAGGAGGGCCAACCAAGATGTTTTGGCATGAATATTTTCAAAATCAAAGACGTATGGGCTTATGAAATTAAACTAAAGGTGCTACCTGTGTATGTTTTTAAATAGCTACCTTGTGTTTGTCAAAGTGCAATTTCTCATCAGCAAATCATCAGCAAAATGAACCCACATAGAGTGGACGTCACCAGCTGGAAGCCCTGTAGCAGGCCAGATCTCATCCACAGATACATTTTATTAAGGTCACAGGGCTGTGAACAAGATATGAACTTACTGCCAATATTTGAAAATTAGGAGATTTCACATGAAAATCAGATTCACAACTTCCCTTGAAAAATCAGATGGGACTCAGGTCTCCATTCTAGCATGCAATGACCAAGCCACCCTTTCCAGTGGATAATGCTATCCATTTTCCTATCAACAGCTGCTTGGGTACCTAACAGGTACCCACTGTGAATCCTGCAGTATATCCCAAGGTCACATAAAACGGACTCTTGGGGAACGAGGCAGTTGAAGGTCTTTTTTGCTTTTCCTCCATCTCCCTTGTATTTCTCAGGACCCAAGCATTTTACTTCCCAATGAGAAGTTGTAAGTCCACAGTCTCAAGCCCCATTTGTAGGTCATCTTGTCAATATGGAAAAAGACAAGGATGTGTTTGGACACACAGTTTTCCCTGCTTTTGCATCCCTGGTTTGAAAAATAAATAAATTTGCAATTCAGAAATGAATTAGTGAGCAAGGACAAGAAACTGGCCCAAGCCTGTCTCTAGCCAAAGCAAAGAAAGTCTCTGATAGCACTGTGGGAATTACTGTCGTTTGAGATCAAAGACACATATTTCTGGTGCTTCTCATTATTGAATAAATGGACAAAACTTTTCTGGATTTCAAACAATATATCCACAGATTAGCAGGCATCTATTGAACTTGGTTTGAAAAGTGCTGCATTAAAAATGAATTATGTCACTTCGGTGTCATTGATGTCAAAGCAATTGTAAATACCAATGAAAATGCAGGTACCAAATGTGGATAATAGTACTTGGTTATAAATTGGTCCTCTGGCTTATCCAGTGCACACTGTCATGCACTTGATAAGCCCCACTATAAAGGTTATGCCCTTTATAGGCATAACCTCAAATATCATAATAATTTGCAAATGTCTGACAATGTATCCATTCACTGCCAAGATTTTTCTTACATCTCAGTTGGAGAAAAATGCAATGTGCATAATACAACTAACTCTTCATAGGACTTTCCCTTTGAGACACCAGAAATCAAAAGCAAAGCATAGTTTAAAACTCACCAATAAGAAAACAATCCAATTAGAAAAAGGGGTGAAGGGGGAGATCTAAGCAGTCACCACACCAAAGAATACATACAGATGGCAAATAAGATATGAAAAGATGCTCCTTACCCTATGTCATGAGGAACTTAACGATCAAAACAATGAGATACTACTCCTCACCTATAAAAATGGCCCAAATTCAAAGTACAGACAACACCAAGTGCAGATAAGGATGGGGAGCAACACGAACTCTCACTCACTGCTGCTGTTAATCCAAAATGGGACAGTCATTTTGGAAGACATTTAGGCGATTTCTTACAACATTAAACATAGCATTACCATACAATCCAGCAGTCACACTCTCAGTATCTCCTCAAAGGAGCTGAACGTCGTATACACACAAGAACCTGCACATGGATGTTTTATAGTAGCTTTAGTTGTAGTCGCCCAAGCTTGGAAGCAATCAAGACATTCTTCAGTAGGTGAATGAATAATGAACTGCAGTAAATTCCGACAATGGAATATTATTCAACACTAAAAAGACATGAGCTATCAAGCCGTGAAAAGACATGGAGGCAGCTTAAACGCATATTTCTAAGTGAAAGAGGCCACCTTGAAAAGAATATACACTGTATGATCCCAACTACATAACACTCTGAAAAAGGCAAAACCATGGAAACAGTAAGAGTCCTGTGGTTGCCAGGGAAGGATGAAGAGACATAGCACAGAGGATTTTTAGGGTAGTGAAACTATCCTGTTCAGTTCAGTTCAGTCGCTCAGTCGTGTCCAACTCTTTGCGACCCCATGAATCGCAGCACGCCAGGCCTCCCTGTCCATCACCAACTCCCAGAGTTCACTCAGATTCACGTCCATCGAGTCAGTGATGCCATCCAGCCATCTCAGCCTCTGTCGTCCCCTTCTCCTCCTGCCCACAATCCCTCCCAGCATCAGAGTCTTTTCCAATGAGTCAGCTCTTCAAATGAGGTGGCCAAAGTACTGGAGTTTCAGCTTTAGCACCATTCCTTCCAAAGAGATCCCAGGGTTGATCTCTTTCAGAATGGACTGGTTGGATCTCCTTGCAGTCCAAGGGACTCTCAAGAGTCTTCTCCAACACCACAGTTCAAAAGCATCAATTCTTTGGCACTCAGCTGGCTTCACAGTCCAACGCTCACATCCATACATGACCACTGGGAAAACCATAGCCTTGACTAGACGGACCTTTGTTGGCAAAGTAATGTCTCTGCTTTTGAATATGCTATCTAGGTTGGTCATAACTTTTCTTTCAAGGAACAAGCATCTTTTAATTTCATGGATGCAGTCACCATCTGCAGTGATTTTGGAGCCCCCCCCAAATAAAGTCTGCCACTGTTTCTACTGTTTCCCCATCTATTTCCCATGAAGTGATGGGACCAGATGCCATGATCTTTGTTTTCTGAATATTGAGCTTTAGGCCAACTTTTTAACTCTCCACGTTACTTTCATCAAGAGACTTTTGAGTTCCTCTTCACTTTCTGCGATAAGGGTGGTGTCATCTGCATATCTGAGGTTATTGAGATTTTTCCCGGCAATCTTGATTTCAGCTTGTGCTTCTTCCAGCCCAGTGCTTCTCATGATGTACTCTGCATATAAGTTAAATAAGCAAGGTGACAATATACAGCCTTGACGTACTCCTTTTCCTATTTGGAACCAGTCTGTTGTTCCATGTCAAGTTCTAACTGTTGCCTCCTGACCTGCATATAGCTTTCTCAAGAGGCAGGTCAGGTGGTCTGGTATTCCCATCTCTTTCAGAAGATATTAAGAAGAGGTGGCAAGAATACACAGAAGAACTGTACAAAAAAGATCTTCAAAACCAAGATAATCATGATGGAGTGATCACTCACCTAGAGCCAGACATCCTGAAATGTGAAGCCAAGTGGGCCTTAGAAAGCATCACTATGAACAAAGCTAGTGGAGGTGATGGAATTCCAGTTGAGCTATTTCAAATCCTGAAAGATGATGCTGTGAAACTATCCTGTATGATACCCTAATGTTGCATATATTTGTCCAAACCCAAGACATTTTATAAGGGCTTCTCTGATGGCTCAGCGGTAACTAATCTGCCTGCAATGCAGCAGGTTCAATCCTTGGGTGGGGAAGATGCCCTGGAGAAGGAAATGACAAGCCACTCCAGTATTCTTGCCAGGAGAATCCTACGGACAAGAGGAGTCAGGCTGGCCACAGTATGAAGAGTTGTGGGGTCTCAAAGAGTTAGACACAACTGAGCACAGCATCGCACCATTAGCACAAAATATTATAATTAAAATGTCAAAAGTTAAAGAGAGGATTCTAAAGGCAGCAAGAGAAAAAGAGTGAACTACAAGGAAACACCCATAAGACTCTCAGCTGATTTTTTTCCCTCAAATTCTACCATTCATGTTGTCTCTCTATTCCCAGTCATCATACATGTAACTTCTGAGCCCAATTCAGTTCAAAATGAATTATTTGACAAATGTTGAAAAATTAAAACCTGAGCCTCAACTAGAGGCTAATACTGAACTAGCAAAACCAATGTCTTAACTTCTAAGGGCAATTTCTATATTCCATGTGATGTTAGGGAAGGATCAGGTACATCAAAGATTTGAAAAGAAAAAAGGACTTGAAATTGAAATTCCCCAGTTGCACCATCATCTTCTATACAAATTTCCCCCAATGTAGAAGTTAATGTTTAGTGCCTATATTGTATTAAAGGATAATTTTTAGCTGCTACACAGACTTGTGTGATAAACCCACAATGAAAATGATTTATAAGAAAGAGATCAAAGAAATCAAAAAGCAAATCACACTGATTTCACAGGAAACATAAGAAAGATGTTTGGCTCTTGAAAGGGTCACCAACAAGGCAGAAATACCACAATATCCCTCTGGTAATGAAAAAGACTTTCCTTTGTAAGAAAAGACTTGCTGCTAAGAGTGGAAAGAACATTAGGTTTATTTCTTTCAAGCAATGCTGTTTAGAGCCTTCAACTTCCAAATTTGTTCTTTGGAATAAGCTTATTCTCTAAATGTCACCAGTTTCGACTTCTTGATATAAAAGTTAGAACATAACAATCACTGTGGTTCACTGATGATTTTTATATAATTTTAATTACTTGGTACTGTCAACTATCCCTCAACCTACTCACCAGCAGCAGAGAGAATTTTGCTTCTCCTGTCTTCGGGTTGGTAAATATCAGTCCAAGTGTACAGGTATTGCTGCTGCTGCCGCTGCTGCTGCTAAGTCACTTCAGTCGTGTACAACTCCATGTGACCCCATAGACGGCCTCCTACCAGGCTCATCTGTCCCTGGGATTCTCCAGGCAAGAACATTGGAGGGGGTGGCCATTTCCTTCTCCAATGCATGAAAGTGAAAAGTGAAAGTGAAGTTGCTCAGTCATGTCTGACTCTTAGCAACTTCATCGACTGCAGCCTACCAGGCTCCTCCGTCCATGGGATTTTCCCGGCAAGAGTACTGGAGTGGGGTGCCATTGCCTTCTCCAACAGGTATGGCTAAAAGGTACCAAAAATATGCCACAGGGAGAGAAAAGGCAGATAAATCAAGTGTAGGCAATCTGAAAGCCTGATCAGCCTTCACCTAATTAAATCTTCACTGAGGCCTGATCCCCTGGTCTTGGGATGATAAGACATGAGTTGAGATTACAGCCCTGCCCCTTAGCTGGGTGACTCTGGTCAGGTTCTTTATCTCCACTGAAAATGTAGCTTTCTTTGAATCTATTAAGTGACAATATTAGCTTTTATTTTCACAGAGTTGTCATGAGGAATAATTATAATACCCATGAAAGTCTATAGATTTGACATATGGTAAACACTTGATAATGGTTGTTTAATGAGAATGTTAATTATCATCTAATTGCCTACACTTTCATATTACAATTTTCTAATTGTTGTTCCTGTGTTGTCTAAATCTTTGTTGCCCCCCTTCCCAGACAAAAATTAAAAATCACCCATTTTAATATCTGCTGACATGGCCCCCTGTGGGTTAGTCAGAGATGGGCTCTATTTTAATACAAGGTGTCTGGATGGATAGTAGACACAATGAGCTGACGGTGTGAGTACATGCTCTCTTGAAGTTTCAGGTTGTGTGGATCTCAATGCAGAAGTATTTGAGGATGTCTCAACAGTTCTGTCTGAGGTGACAGAATCCAAAACACCCTTTTGAAGTCTCTAAGGGACAATCTGTCCTCTTGCTTCTTGGAAAGGAAAAATGGAAATTTGCTACTTGGGGGACTAAAGAAGAAAAGAGAGAGAGAAAAAAAAAGACAAACAGACTGCTGCAAATGTCCACATGGCCCTCTGGGTTCTTTTCACTAAAGGATAAGTTTTCACGGTTTTTTGGCACTTTCAGTAGAAGTAATTAAACTTTGGCAACTTCCACATCTCTGTGTTTCTCTTCTCTTTCAGATGGAGGGGGTGGGAAGAGAAGGAAGGGGTCAGGCTCCCCTTCTGAGAGATGTGGTTCAGTGCTTCCCTCTGAAAGCAAGGATTCCTCCTCCTCTGGTAGGTACTGTGCCAGCCTGATCCTGTTCTTAGGCACATTGCCCATCTTGGAAGTGAAATGGTTGGGTATGAGAAAGTGGGGGCTGAGGGAGAGAGGGTTCAGGCATCACTGCAATATTACACTAAGCTTTTAGCCAAGTGCCCAGATTCTGGAGGCGGGGGGATGACAACGTTAAGAGAAACTTTAAATGGATTTTATATCCCTATGCCTAAGTCAGCTTCCAACTATTTCTTAAATAAAATAATTAACATATAGAAGTGAGATGTAAAAATGCGCATCAGATGTTGGATCTTTCGGAGGGGAGAGTTTCTGCTGTAACTTAGGAAACCTGTATTTGGAAGGAAATAAATAAAAGTCTAATGCAATGTGGGGAAATGGGGAAATGCTGAGGGGTAAGAGAACTTCTGGTTCTGAGAATCAGCTGAAATCAACTCCTCTGAGTCAGTGATGCCAGACATGGCTGCACATTCCCAACAGAGGCTGACCTCTCCTGCACTAACCCTGTCATTGCTTTCTACTGAACTGAATGGAACCATTTGGCATGGGGCTTCATATTCAATTACTCAGCTGGTCTGCACCCAGCTATGTGTCAACAGTCAGGGTGAGAGGCCTGATTTAAGACGTGTCACTGCTGTGAATGGGGCCTCCACTGGTCCACTGCTGGAGAAGCTGAGATCCTAGAATTCCTCTTGGAAGGAACCCTTTTGATGTTGATTGACTCCAAGAGACCAAACGATGGCTGAAGTCTCCCTTCCCCTCTGGACTTTATTCCTTTTCCCTACTAATGTATTTAACTTAGCACTGTCTCTTTCAAATTCTGAAGATGTTTCTCCCAAGGCCTGATCTTTAAATAACTTCTCACCTCACTGACAAATCAGAGGCTGCTCATTCTGATAAATCGTGATTATGATTCCACAGAAATATTATGAATTCCATCATTCATTCATTCCCCAATAGCTGCGCTTTTTTCAGCCCATTGTAAATCTTTCACATGCAAGGAAAATAGGAAAATTGATGGGATTTCACCAGAAAGGGCATTAAACCAACTAATAACAATGCTTGGAACTGATCTCAAATCAGTGCTGTGTATTCCATGACTCCATCCCCATTCTTTGAAATGAAGGTGGATTTTTGTCTTCTTTTAAATTTCAGTTTCATTGTTGCTTCATGAACTAAACAATCCAACAGCAATAGCTACCATTTATTGAGTACACACATCTCAGTTCATCACATAACAATCAAGCTTAATCCTCAGAATTGTTCTCAGTTCAGTTCAGTCACTCAGTCATGTCTGAATCTTTGTGAGCCCATGAATCACAGCACGCCAGGCCTCCCTGTCCATCACCAACTCCCGGAGTTCACTCAGATTCACATCCATCGAGTCAGTGATGCCATCCAGCCATCTCATCCTCTATTGTCCCCTTCTCCTCCTGCTCCAATCCCTCCCAGAATCAGAGTCTTTTCCAATGAGTCAACTCTTCAAATGAGGTGGCCAAAGTACTGGAGTTTCAGATTTAGCATCATTCCTTCCAAAGAAATCCCAGGGCTGATCTCCTTCAGAATGGACTGGTTGGATCTCCTTGCAGTCCAAGGGACTCTCAAGAGTCTTCTCCAACACCACAGTTCAAAAGCATCAATTCTTCAGCGCTCAGCCTTCTTCACAGTCCAACTCTCACATCCATACATGACCACTGGGAAAACCATAGCCTTGACTAGATGGACCTTAGTCAGCAAAGTAATGCCTCTGCTTTTGAATATGCTATCTAGGTTGGTCATAACTTTTCTTCCAAGGAGTAAGCGTCTTTTAATTTCATGGCTGCAATCACCATCTGCAGTGATTTTGGAGCCCAAAAAAATAAAGTCTGACACTGTTTCCACTGTTTCCCCATCTATTTCCCATGAAGTGATGGGACCGGATGCCATGATCTTCGTTTTCTGAATGTTGAGCTTTAAGCCAACTTTTTCACTCTCCACTTTCACTTTCATCAAGGGACTTTTGAGTTCCTCTTCACTTTCTGCCATAAGGGTGGTGTCATCTGCATATCTGAGGTTATTGATATTTCTCCCAGCAATCTTCATTCCAGCTTGTGTTTCTTCCAGTCCAGCGTTTCTCATGATGTACTCTGCATATAAGTTAAATAAGCAGAGTGACAATATGCAGCCTTGACATACTCCTTTTCCTATTTGGAAGCAGTCTGTTGTTCCATGTCCAGTTCTAACTGTTGCTTCCTGACCTGCATATAGGTTTCTCAAGAGGCAGGTCAGGTGGTCTGGTATTCCTATCTCTTTCAGAATTTTCCACAGTTTATTGTGATCCACACAGTCAAAGGCTTTGGCATAGTCAATAAAGCAGAAATCGATGTTTTTTCTGGAACTCTCTTGCTTTTTCTATGATCCAGCGGATGTTGGCAATTTGATGTCTGGTTCCTCTGCCTTTTCTAAAACCAGCTTGAATATCAGGAAGTTCACGGTATTGCTGAAGCCTGACTTGGAGAATTTTGAGCATTACTTTACTAGTGTGTAAGATGAGTGCAATTGTGCGGTAGTTTGAGCATTCTTTTGCATTACCTTTCTTTGGGATTGGAATGAAAACTGACCTTTTCCAGTCCTGTGGCCCCTGCTGAGTTTTCCAAATTTGCTGGCATATTGAGTGCAACACTTTCACAGCATCATCTTTCAGGATTTGAACTAGCTCAACTGGAATTCCATCACCTCCACTAGCTTTGTTCGTAGTGATGCTTTCTAAGGTTTCTAAGGCCCACAAATAGCTGTGAAAAGAAGAGAGGCAAAAAACAAAGGAGAAAAGGAAAGATATAAGCATCTGAATGCAGAGTTCCAAAGAATACCAAGAAGAGATAAGAAAGCTTTCTTCAGCGATCATTGCAAAGAAATAGAGGAAAAGAACAGAATGGGAAAGACTAGAGATCTCTTCAAGAAAATTAGAGATACCAAGGGAACATTTCATGCAAAGACGGGCTCGATAAAGGACAGAAATGGTATGGACCTAACAGAAGCAGAAGATATTAAGAAGAGGTGCCAAGAATACACAGAAGAACTGTACAAGAAAGATCTTCACGACCCAGATAATCATGATGGTGTGATCAGAATCATTCTATAAAGGAGTTATTTTATAATAACTCCTACCATTTCAGATGAGGAATTAAGACTATAAACCTCAGGGTTACTATGAGTAAGCTAGTTTAAGAACTTGGTATTCAAAGCCAAATATGTGTGTGTGTGTTTGTATACATAAATAATCCCTTCAAAGCACATTCTAAGTAGCTATGGTACCTTTCAGAATGAGGAAGGAGGGATGAAAAGGTTTTATAAGTCCAAAACAAAGAGATTGCTGATGTCTACTAATGTCACGATGCTGCAAAGAAAGAAAAATAGAAAACAAAGAAGGAAAGGAAAGAAGGAGAAAGAGGGGAAAAGGAAAAGGAAGGAAGGAAGAGAGGAGGGGGAAGGAATGGGGTGGAGGAAGACTGTGAGAAAAGGAGGGGGTGGGACAGAAGGAAGGAAGTAATTAAGGTATATTTAGCCACTAGACGTTTAAATCAGATGGAGATCATTTGTAAATTTTGAGGGGTGACATGATCTAGTAGAAAGAGGAAATGGCTAAGCTAAGAGACCTGAACCCTGGATTCAATCCTCTTATTAACCAGCTGTGTAACTTTAAGCACATTGTTTACCCTGCCTGTCTCCATTTCTTTATCTATTGAATGGGGTAATAATGATAATTTGCCTAAATCACCTCAAAAGAAAATGATACGGTTAATGTAGAGGACTTTGGGAAATTAAAACTGTTATTAAGTAGAATATGTTATTACTGATGATTCTGCTTAAAATACCAGTTAAAATGCCTCTTTCCTTCCTTTTGTTCCCGTAGAAGACCATGCAAGACTTCTTCCTAACTGGCCCAGGAAAAAAACTGTCTAACTTTCCAGAGATGGAAATCACCTTAATCATGTCTTTAAAAAAATAAAAATAATATTTGATCATTTGTTTATTCTTTCTTTCATTGGATTAAATAACTCACTTATGCCTAACTAAACTATGATTGGTGCTCAATTTTACAGCCAAATTTTTGTCCAATGTGCTTCATGTTTTCAATACCTCAACTCCTATTCAAGTAATGCAAATGTCAAGGAATGCAAATTAATGTATTATTTGGCATAAGCAATGCATAATTGGAAAGCTACATATGCTAAAAACAAAATCAAATAATGTCCTGTCCAATTTATTTTCACAATACTTGACTTAAGGATTCGAGAGACCTCAGCTGGCTGTCTATAGAAGAGTGTGTTCATTCTTAATTAAACCGACACAACCTCTTTTTTAACCAAATGCCGTCAGTGATCAGACCTGGTCCATATTATCCCCATGGCCTCCTTTGACAATGGGCCTGATAAGCTATTTGTTTCACCGGGTCTGTCTGAAGGTTAAGGCAAATAGGTAGATGGGGGGAAATGGCTTCAGTTACTACCAATCCTAGGATATTTTAATAGCCAGTAGATTTTCACTAAAGGAGAAGTCTGCAGCCATTACAAATGAAATCAAGCAGGCTGTGGACACTTGGAGAGGATCAGAGTTGGCAGAGAATACTGTTAGAGATTTCCTCATCTGCCTTGAGTAAATCAGCATCATCAGCTGGCCCTGTTCTACTACAGGAGTGTCCAGAATGTCTAAGCTGTAAAATTCCTTGAGACTATGCCACTGAAAGAGCAAGTCAGCCAATTTATGTCTCCTTTACATTCGCTCATCATGATAGTGCTTAGGGATAAATGTAGATTCAAGAGTTATTTTAGGGGTAAAGGCAAGGGCAGGAAAAGCAGTGTTCCTTACCAAGGCTCTTTTTTATTTAATTAATTAATTTGCCTGCATCGGGTCTTAGTTGAAGCACACAGGATCTTTTGTCGTGGTGCAAGGGCTTAGTTACCCAGAGGCATGTGGGATCTTACTTCCCCAACCAGACATCAAACCCACATTCCCGTCCCCTGCATTAGAAGGCAGATTCTTAACCACTGGACCACCTGTGAAGTCCCATCAAGGCTCTTTTGATTCAGCTTCCTGTCCTAGGAACCAGTTATCAGACTGCAGGCATACATCTCTCTGCACCTACCCATCTAAGGTGCCTTCAGCAAGAAAACAAAAGGCAAGTTGAGTGACAGGTGAAATCTACTCTGACCTTCCCCAGAACACAGTCTAGGACGTGTATACAAAGGGGTCTTGACAGATTTCCACCCGGCAATAAACAGAAAACTACATCTTATAGACCTTTTGCAAGAGCTTTTAGGATTTTTCAGGAACTTCATAGGCAACTTCCCAGGTGGAGCTAGTGGTAAAGAATTCACCTGCCAATGCAGGAGACATAAGAGACGCAGGTTCGATCCCTAGGTTGTGAAGAGTCCATGGTGGAGGACATGGCAACGCACTCTAGTATTCTTGCCTAGAAAAATCCCATGGACAGAGGAGCCTAGTAAGCTATAGTCCACTGGGTCCTAAAAGAGTCAGATCAACTGAGGCAACTTAGCACGCATGCAGGAACTTCACGAATTACACTGTGGTACAACAAACATATGCCATATGCATAGGGGTATCTGTATTTTTGAAGATTTCCATTTATGCACAGAGTTTAGTAAACAGTGGACAAATTTAACTCTGATATCAGAAAGAAAGAACCTTATCAATTTAGAGCCATCACTTTTCCAGGTTAACCATTCACAGTTCCTGCAAGTGACACCTGAGGTACTTCCAAAACCCCTCATCAGTTTGTGACCTTCCTCTGAATCCATTTCTGGTTTTCAGTGTCCTTACCAAGGATGTGGTCCAGAACTGAACACAACATTCTAAACCTTCTCAGATCAGTAATAATAATAGAGAAGCAGTCATTTTTTACTACTGTAGAAGTAATTCCAAGTTCAGTCTAACAAAGATGGCAAATCAGGTGTACTTCCATTTCAGGACCCAAAGTTTAGCTATTGTAAATAGCTTGTATAAAACTCAGCTGTTATTTTATAAGTTTTATGTTCAACATGGAAGTTACATTGTGAGAAATCTTCTCATATGTATCTAACATGTACTGAACGCTATTAATGTTATGCAAAACAAATCCAAGAAGACTGTTAATCAATTTGCTATTAGCCAACTGGATTCTACCATTTATCATCATTATTCCAAATGAATTTTGGATTAGGGCTGATAGTTATTAAAATGGGAACCCACCGGCAAAAAAAAATATTTGGATGTTGGGTAATGGATTAAATTACTGGAAATAATAGTGACTGACAAATTATTCCATCTTCATGGAGCATGATGACATCACACTTACTGGTGCTTACCAAAAAGAACACCAATTTGCCAAGGTGTTACCCTTCCATCCACTTATCCAACCTTTCACTGATTTTTTATTTCACTTCACAAAGGATTTTTGGTATTCAGAAGTGTGCATAATGTACATAAGTGCCAAACATAAAAATAAAGAGTCAACACACTGCCATTTAGAATAGGAGATTGAGAACAGGAAGAAAAACCATAAATAGAGAGGCAGTTTGAATGTATGCAGTTAAAACATTTAACTGAAAATTTGCCCCTTGGTTTCGTATCACGAAAATAAAAATAGGAACATCTTCAGTTATATGATCTACATAGTCTTTAAGGAGAAAGTATACCAAATTATTAGGGGGAGAACAGATGACTAATAGAATCCTCTGTGTAGCAGATGAAATGACATAAGGCTAGTCAATTTCCCTTTATAACTCTGGCTCAGAAACAGCAAAACTCAGTTCACTGTGAAGCCAGCCTCTATTTCTTTTGTGATTACCCTAAAATCAGCCATTCTCTTTTCCTTAGAGTAGTTAGTCATCAATCAGCATCTCTCAAGAATCATTCTGAGTCACAGGGTCCTAGCATTGAAAGGGACATCAAAGTTAATCTATTTCAACCTCCCATTCAAAGCTAGAACCAGTGCCTGAAAGCATTAAATAACAAGAAGCCCACTACATTCTCAAGGCAGTGTCTGCTCCATTTCCATAGTTCTTATTAATGCCAAATTCATCCTTATATTGACTTTCAACAATGGACCATAGTTCTACTGCCAAAAGAGCAACAAAGCCTAAGTTGAATTTTTACATTTAAATATCATTAACATGCTTAAATAGGTTATCTCAACATAATATCTTTAGAATAGATGCTGCCATATTTTAAATGGACTGATCATTTATGAGAACACTCAGAGCAAACAGTGGAAATAAAAATACTTATCACGGACTCTGGCAGAAGTCGTTAAGGATACTACTCTGCCTTAGGTGAAATATAGATCCGTCTCACTCATTGACATGAACAGTGCTGTACAATCGCCTTGCTCTATATTTCTTGCACGCTCATTATGGTGACATCTCTGTCACTGCTAATACTTTTTTGTACTTGGATCTAACAGAGAAGGTAGGACAGGCTACACCTTGCATTATGAAAAAGATACTTAGATCTGCAAGTGTGATTCTCATAACCTCTGGGATTTGTACTCTTGGCAATTGAGGTTCTTAAGTCCAAAGCATCTTATAGAAACCAGTAATTGTTGTTTCATCACAGTAGTAATAACATTGGTCCAGTGTATTCTGTCCAGATACACAGAACAGTGTATCTGTTTAACAGAACAGTGTATTCTGTTAAATGCAGTGACACACTCTCACCCAATGATCTCCACCATGAAATAATGACAACATCAAGGAGATCTCACAATACAGTTGACATTGTTGACAATCACTGAGCAGTAAAGATGTGGAATTTGAGCCTTCTCTGAATTGATCAGTCTCTCACAAGCAAGAAAATGACGAAAATAGACACCAAGGAAACTGAATATACAGACAATGGCCAGACCATATATGACAATAGGACTCTCTGATCCACAAGTGAACCCCAGAAAACCCAACTGCAACCTCTGCTGCAATGAGCCAGAATGGTCAGGACTGGGTTAAGGATGACCAGCTTCCCCGACTACCACCCCAACTCTTATCCAACTCAGGACAAACTAGAGAAAGCCACATATTCTTACCAAAACAATCACATAAGGTGCCGCTCTGATATTTATCCACTTTCCCCAAGCCAACAGCCTCCAACCTGATGCTTTCCCCTTTTCTCACTATAAAGCTTTTTTAACTACCTGATTGCCACTGAGTCTCTGCCAGACAAGTGATGGTGCCTGACTCCCTCGCTGTATCAATTTCTGACTAAATCACCTCTCTGTTCTCATTTATTTCCACAAAACACAAGTATAGTAAGAGTCAGTTTGAAGCATCCTGCTATGTTCNAAATTATGTGTATATATATATATATATATATATATACATTCATAAAAATTGTATATATATATATAGTTTAAGCTATGGTTTTCCAGTAGTCATGTATGGATGTGAGAATTAGATCATAAAGAAGGCTAAGTGTCCCAAAGAATTGATGCTTTCAAATAGTGGTGCTGGAGAAGACTCTTGAGAGTCCCTTGGACTGCAAGGAGATCAAATCAGTCAGTCCTAAAGGAAATCACCCCTGGATATTCATTGGAAGGACTGATCCTATAGCTGAAACTCCAACACTTAGGCCACCTGATGTGAAGAGCCTACTCATTGGAAAAGACCCTGATGCTGAGAAATATTCAAGACAAAAGGAGAAGGGAGCAGCAGAGGATGAGACGGTTAGATAGCATTACCAACTCAATGGACACAAATCTGAACAAACTCCAGGAGATAGTGGAGGACAGAGGAGCCTAGCATGCTGCAGTTCATGGAGTCACATAGTCAGACAAGACTTAGCAACTGGAATAACAAAATTTTGTATTAGAAGGTGGTAAGTTATACAGAAATAAGAAAAGGGAAAACTGGGCAAGTGGAACTGGGAGCTCTGAGGGTGAGGATGGTCAAAGTAGGCAGCTTCAGGTAGATGAGAATTGAGTGCTGACTCCAAGGTAATGATTAGCTGTGTAGAACTCCAGAAAAAGAGGGAGTGGTTAGGGCAAAGCACTTGGGCAGATATCCACCAGGAATTTTCATAGAGTTGCAAGGAAAACACAGTTTTTTGAGCAAGGAGTAAGAAGGAGACACACCAGGGATCAGGCCATGTAGAAAACTACAAACTGTTATAAGGGCTTTAGATTGTATAAGAAGTAAACTGGGGAAACATTGAAGTGTTTTGAGTAGAGGAATGATGTAATTAAGCTTTAAAAATTCAATTATTAATGTGATCCAATATGAATGCATTGAAAACAGTTTTAGAGTTAGAAGATTTTTTTTTTAATGAGTAATCTAGGGAAGAGATGATGGTGGCTTAGACTGAAAGGGGCGGGAGAGACATGAGTCATAAGTGAAGTTGCTCAGTCATGTCTGACTATTTGCAACCCCATGGACTGTAACCTACCAGGCTCCTCTGTCCATGGGATTTTCCAGGCAAGAGTACTGGAGTGGGTTGCCATTTCCTTCTCCAATGCATGAAAGTAAAAAGTGAAAGTGAAGTCGGTCAGTCATGTCTGACTCTTCGCAACCCCATGGACTGTAACCTACCAGGCTCCTCCGTCCATGGGATTTTCCAGGCAAGAGTACTGGAGTGGGCTGCCATTGCCTTCTCCAGGGGATCTTCCCGACTCAGGGATGGAACCCAGGTCTCCCACATTGCAGGCAGATGCTTTACAGTCTGAGCAACCAGGTAAGCCCATAAAAAGGCATAAAGGAGGGTGATAATAACTGGCAGTGCAATGACATGATGAAAAGTAATAAGATTCTGGATGTATGAGAAAAGTAAAGCCAAGAGAATTTGGATTTTGATCAACTATAAGAGAAAGATGAGTCACAGTTGAGTCCGAGTATTTGGAACTGAATAAAGAAAGACAGAATTGACATCAACCAAAGTGACAAAGTTTATGGAGGAGAATTTATTGTAGAACATGAGTTTGAAATGCCTATCAGACTTCTGAGTCTGGAACTATAAAATGGATCTGAGCTAAAGGTATAAATTTGAAATAATCAGCAGAAATGATACTTAAAGTTGTAAGTCTGGTTGAGATTATCAAGGGATTGAGGGACTAGAAGGATGAGAAGATGACTTAGAACAGAGTCTTGAATCATTTCAACATTAAGAGTTCAGGAAGTGGACAGGAAGTCCCACAGGAAGTGAAACCTTTAAAACATAACCATCAGTGAGTTAAGGGAAAACCAAGAAACACTGGTGTCCTGGAAGCCAAGTGAAGAAAGTATATTGAGGAAAGAATGAATAACTTAGTCAAATACTGCTCGTGGGTGACGTGACATGACACAGGGACTAAAAACTTACCACTGGGCTTAGCAATGTGGAGGCAATTCATTAGCCTGACATTATCAATGTCACTGGAGTAAAAAGGCTTCAAAAGAGTCGGTTTAAAGAAAATGAGTGTGAATATACAAGGGGAGAAATTGGGTAAATAAACTGTCATAGCTGCATGAAATGAAATGCTCTACAGTACTTGCATATACTTGTTGATGGAGAAATTTACCATAATATATCACTGAGTATAAAAGATTATACTTTGGGAACTCTCTGGTGGTCCAGTGGTTAGGAATATGCCTGGCAATGCAAGGGACACTAGTGAAGCCACCGCAGTGAGAAGCCTGAGTAGCGCAATTAGAGAGCAGCCCTCACTGGCTGCAACTAGAGAAAGCCTGTGCAGCAATGAAGAACCAGCACAGCCAAAGCTAAAATGGTATTTTAATTAAAAATAAAAAATTATATTTTACTCCATTATATTATACTTCCGGTAATGAACAAGCAATATGTGTCATACTAACCTGCCCCAAGATTATACATCTCAATATTGGACTCCATTAAATATATACATATTTTAAGTTACTAGAGGGTGACTAAACCTTTATATCATTATTAAAATTCTTTCCCACAAAGAAAATCCCAGGCCCAGATGATTTCACTGGTGAATTCTATCAAATATTTGATGAATGAATAACACCAATATTCTCTAGGCTATTTAATAAAGTATAGAAAGAAATTACATGCTCTACCACATTTTAGGAGACCAACATTACCTTGTGCACAAAACTTAACAAAAATAACCTAAGACATAAAATTCAGAACAAATATATTTTAAAAGCAAAAACATACATATCTTTAACAAGATACTTACAAAATAACTGTTGAAGCATATAAAAAGATAACAAATTATGAACATATATGGGTTTATTCTAGGAATGCAAGGTTGGTTTATCATTCAAAAATCAATCAGAATCATACAGATGAAGAATCACTAAAATATCATACTGAGTAAAATAAGCAGAAACAGGGGGACTTATTTTATGATTCCATTTATATCAAATTCTAGAAGTGGGAGTATGATTTTCAGTGACCAAAAGCAACTCAGTGGCTACCTTATAGCTGATCCCTATAGTGGAGGGTGAGAAAGCAGCAGGAGGAAACTTGGGGGGAGGTGTTAGAAGCATTCTGTATTCTGACTGTGGTTGGTGGTTTCAGTGGTACACACATTGACAAAACTCTTCAAATAGGACAGGTAAAATGGGTGCATTTTATTATATATAAATTAAAATCAATAAGATATATTTTAAAATTAGTCGGTGCAATTAACCTATTAGCTGAAATATGCACACATTTCTTCAATTATCTCACCAGATTTCTCATTATTGGAAAAGACAGCTAAAATATGAAAAAGAGAAAGGTGAGACTCTACTCTGCTCTTGAACTGGAAAAATCAGCATATTGTCTTGTTTTTATATACATGCGGGATATTCCTCTTAGTTCCTGGGTCTGTCCCATGAGAAAAGTCAGTAGCAATGAGCGCACATAGTTTTTAAAGACTTTTCTTCAGTGAAAGTAGCCATTGTTTCTTGAAGGAAAATCTGATTTCACAGCAGGATGAAGGAAGTATAAAATTAGCCGGGAATATTTTGTGTTGCCAGAAACTAAAAAAGTGCCCAGAGAATGATGAGAACATGACAAAAAAAAAAAAAGAAGAAGAAGAAGGCATGAAGTGGCTCCCTTTGCAGAAATTTGAGCAATAAAATAAAATGACACTGATGGCCTATAAAATTCATTGAATAATTCACGAGTCCTTACCAATCTGATAGCTAGAAAGGTAGATACATAGATAGATAGGAAGGGAAAGTTCTGTCTTGTCATACAAAGCTAATTAGTAAACAAAAAATAATGATAGAGTGGGGAAAAAAAAAAAACCTAAGTAGATGTTAAGCTAGTGGTTTGATGAAAAATATTCTATTTTTAGAGCATTTCCCTGGCCCTAACATATCTCCCCATGGGTAAACTATTTATTATTATAAGGGGGAAGACTATAAGTTTACAGTGGATAAACCTGGAAGACAGCACTTTGATCAAGTGATCAAATTTAGCATCGATACTGGGACAAACAAACTCTTTGTACCTCCTGTCAAGCCCTAAAAGTGTTGCAGCATCATTTTTGTGGTATACCTGCCAAAGATGCGAACACTGAACCTAACAATGGGAGAACACTCAGATCCACATGAGGGACGCTTCCTTCAAAACTGTCAAGGTTAAGAGAGGTAAAAGATGAGAAACTGTTCTAGATTAAAGTAAATGAAAGAGCCATGACAGCTAAATGTAATATGTAATCCTGGACTGGATCCAAAACAAGGGGGAAAGAGCTATAAAGTACATTATTGGGATAATTGATGAGATTTGAAGATGGACTCTGGTTAGACAGAGTACTGCATCGAGGTTTATTGTTTGATTTCATAATTTTATGAGAGTATGTAAGAGAATATTTTATTGTAGCTATACAAGAGAATGTCCTTGTTTTTAGGAAACACACACTAAAAGGGTGTGATGTCTCCAATTACTCTCAAATGATTCAGAATAATAGGTGGACAGATATATAGAGGATAGATTAGAGAAATAAAGATGTAGATTGATGGATGATAGGAAGGAAGAGGGAGGAAGAGAGAATCAGGTAAGGAAGGGAAGGGGGAAGGAAAGACAGAAGGAGAATTATAAAGCAAATTGGGCAAAATCCAAACTGTTGATAATCTGTATGATCAGAACTATATACTGTTCCTGCAAAATTTCTCTAAGTGAAATAATTTCAGAATTAAAAAAAAAAAAACCCAAATGATAGATTTCAAAACAACTACAGGTCACTCTCATACTTTTAAAACTACTTGTTTATAGGTACTTATGTACTTAGCGGACTTCCCTGGTGGCTCAGACAGTAAACTGTCTATCTACAATGCGGGAGACCTGGGTTCGATCCCTGGGTCGGGAAGATCCGCTGGAGAAGGAAATGGCAACCCACTCCAGTACTATTGCCTGGAAAATCCCATGGACAGAGAAGCCTGATAGGTTACAGTTCATGAGGTCGCAAAGAGTTGGACACGACTGAGTGACTTCACTTTCACTTTCACTTTCATGTACTTAGCACCAAAGAATTGATGCTTTCAAATTGTGGTGCTGGAAAATACTCGAAGAGTCCCTTGGACTGCAAGAAGATCAAACCAGTCAATCCTAAAGTTACTTAACCCTGAATATTCACTGGAAGACTGATGCTGAAGCTGAAGCTCCAATACTTTGGCAACCAGATGTGAAGAGCTGACTCATTGGAAAAGACCCTGATGCTGGGAAAGACTGAAGGTAGAAGGAGAAGGGGGTGACAGAGGATGAGACAGTTGGATGGCATCCTTACTCAATGGACATGAAGTTTTAGCAAACTTTGGGAGATAGAGAAGGACAGGGAAGCCTGGCATGCTGTAGTCCATAGGGTTGCAAAGAGTCAGACACAATTTAGTGATTGACCAGCAAATGTACTTAGTATACAAATATATGCATGAGGATTCTGGAAAGGCATACGTGAAAATGGTAAAAGTGTATGAGGGATGTTTAATATTTTTGCATTTCTCACCAGTCAGTATTTTCTCAGTTACCTCAGTGAACACTGATTACACATATTATTTGCAATCAAAAATTAACAAAGTTTTAACAAAAAAAATCAAAAGACATTTGCTCTAGTTTTTCCTAGGGAAGGGTAAGTCACTCTCAACAAATATGGGTATTTGTTCAATTTCTGTGCCTCCTCCTAAGGGCAGGTTAAATTTTTGTCTGCAAAGGAGAACAAAAAACAAAGCTTATTTGGACTGCAAACAGAATACTACAGGAAGAATATTTCTCTGCTTTGGAGGTGAACCTACTGTGTTCCATCTCAGCTGGCCTGACACACACTGCAAGGGCTGAGTTTGATTAGATTATCTGGCTGTGGTGCCTGACCCCAGGCAAATGAGATGTAGGTTTACCTGAGCTTCAGCCTTATCAAAAATGTTGAAAAGCCAAACCTGACAGATCTCAGCACTCCCTGCAGTAACTCTCCCCATGCAGGGCACAGAATACAGAATCTCCTCAATAGCTACTGCTGTAGATGGTTTTCTATCCCGGTCGCCCCATTGTTTGGGCAGGCAGAATTTCTATTGGCTGCATCCTCTTTTCACAGTGATCACTGGAGGGGACCAACTGCATCAGAGTCTTTGATAACAGAGTTAAGAGATGGAGGCCCCAAAGCTGAGGTTCTTTACACATCTTCATTGAAGAGACTGTATTCCTTGTCAATAGAGTAGTCAGTAGAGTAGGGCTTTGCTGGTGGTTCTGGTGGTAAAGACTCTGCCTGCAATGTGAGAGGCCTGAGTTCAATCCCTGGACTGGAAGATCCCCTGGAGAAGGGAATGGCTACCCACTCCAGTATTCTTGCCTGGAGAATTCCATGGACAGAGGAGCCTGCAGGCTACAGTCAATGAGGTCACAAAAGTCAACACAACTGAGCAACTAACACTAATGTGTAATGTATGATGAGAATAGTCAACCCAGCCTCACTCTGATCTCAAGCATCACAATATTCTATTAATGAAAGTATAATTCAGATCATAAAATTCTTGTCATACACATTATCCTTATCTGTAAGTGTAATTTGCTAATTGTGCAATTAAACATTCAGTTCAGTTCAGTTCAGTTGCTCAGTCGTGTCCGACTCTTTGAGACCCCATGAGTCACAGCACACCAGGCTTCCCTGTCCATCAACAATTCCCAGAGTTCACTCAAACTCATGTCCATCGAGTCGGTGATGCCATCCAACCATCTCATCCTCTTTTGTCCCCTTCTCCTCCTGCCTCAATCCCTCCCAGCATCAGGGTCTTTTCCAATGAGTCAACTCTGCATAAGGTAGCCAAAATATTGGAGTTTCAGCTTCGGCACCAGTCCTTCCAATGTATAGTCAGGACTGATTTCCTTTAGGATGGACTAGTTGTATCTCCTTGTAGTCCAAGGGACTCTCAAGAGTCTTCTCCAACACCATAGTTCAAAAGCATCAATTCTTTGTTGCTCAGCTTTCTTCACAGTCCAACTCTCACATCCATACATGACCACTGGAAAAACCAGAGCCTTGACTAAAGGGACTTTTGTTGACAAAGTAATATTTCTGCTTTTTAATATGCTATCTAGGTTGATCATAACTTTCCTTCCAAGGAGTAAGTGTCTTTTAATTTCATGTCTGCAATCACCATCTGTAGTGATTTTGGAGCCCCCCAAAATAAAGTCTGACACTGTTTCCACTGTTTCCCCATCTATTTCCCATGAAGTGATGGGAACAGATGCCATGATCTTCGTTTTCTGAATATGGAGCTTTAAGCCAACTTTTTCACTCTCCTCATTATTGATACCTTTAAATGAGTTAATATTTAAAATCACTGACAGTAGAGCACAGCATACATAAGTTAGTTAATAATATCCTTTCTTTATGAATACATTTACATACTATTTATGTGTTTCAGAAAAAGGGTCATGTTGAAAGATAACTGGCTGTCTAGTGAGTCCTCAGGGACTGTGGGAGAGTAAAAGGTTTCCTCCCATCCTGTGACTCTTATCTCGTGGGTTTTATCTTAATGATCCCCACTTCTGGAGGCGACCCAGAACAGGCACTCCTGACTGATTAACATACATGCCCCCATGGCAGTATCTGCCTTGTTCTTGGTCACTTTCTAAGGTTGTCCATTGATACTAGCTTTGGCCAGTGTGCCCAAATCTCCTTCTAATCCAAATTCCCACCCACTCCCCCCACCCCCGAGTTCTTAGTTTCCCTAAATTGCTGTACTTTCAAGAAAATCTTCCAGGAAGGCATAGCTTATGTGCTTCAGGAAAGGCTAGCCCCTTTTCACTGCCCTAAACTTCTCCATGACCAACTGCACATTTTCAGGCCCATCCTGCAACACTCAGCCTCTATGCCTTTGCTTATGTTGTTTAATCTTCCTGAAATCCCTCCCTTCAATTTCTACCTATAAAATTAGCTCATTCCCCAAAGTTCTAGTGAACACCATTCCTTCCAGGAAGCCTTCTTGAACAACCCCTTACAAGCAACCAAATGTAACATCCTTCTTCTCTGAACCACACCACCCTGTGCGTTACTCCAGTGACGCCCTCTGCACTGGGCAGTGGCTTGGCACATGTCCTTGTTGCTGCCCCGAAGTGGGCAGAGAGCACGTCCCACAGAGAGTGACTTCTGGCCACCTGGGTTGGCATCCTCACTCCTGACTTGATTTCTATGTGACTTTGGACAAATGATTCAACCTCCCTGTTCCTCAATTTCCTCATCTGTGGGGAAAAAGATAAAACTAATATCTATGCATCAGGTGGTGGTGAGAATGAAGTTGGACCATGCTATAGCAAGCTCAAGGAAGTGGTGGGACAGACATAGCTACACGGAGCAGAGGCTCAAGGAGCAAGTCTGACTGAGCCACATCACAGCTCTTTCAACTTACTCTCTGTATGACTTTGGACATGTTACCTAACTCCCCCCTGCTCAAGTTTCCTTATTCAAAGAGGTGGTAAAGAATCTGCCTGCCAGTGCTGGAGACACAGGAGATATGGGTTCAGTCCCTGGTTTGGGAAGATCCCCTGGACAAGGAAACAGCGACACACTGCAGTATTCTTCCCTGGAGAATTCCATGGACAGAGGAGCCTGGTGGGCTATAGTCCATGGGGTCGGAAAGAGTTGGGTATGACTCTGTGACTAAACAACAACCTTAAAGATTTATATTGACAGTTAATCTAACACATGCAAGCATAAGAGCACAGAGTAAGCTCTAATAGTATTCTATTATAATATATTATGAGGTCAAGGCCAAGCCAGGTTTCAAGATCATGGTAAGCACTTAAATAATGTTATAGTTACCCTTCATAGTCATGATTGCTCGGGGTATGACTATGAAATTTGCCCTGCTGGATGGTTTAGAAGTGCAGGGTTAGGAGAGAAAGAGAGGGTGAAAGAGACCAAGCAAAAGAAAGACAGATTTAATATCCCTTCTTCTTTCTGATTGAATTTTGGCAGGCATTATCTTGCAGATCAGAATGGCCTTGTCTGTGAAGCCAGACCCAAATCCATTGGTTCTACTGGGCGCATGGGGTGTACTGACAGGCAGCATGCCTGTGTGTCCAAAGAGACACTGACCATCACAAAAGCTCTTTGCACGGTGATGGCAGCGGAATGTGGAGCGTGGCTCGCTATCCTTAATCACCTTTTTCCCGCTCCACCCTCTTGGCCATGCTAGAACTCCTGAGCTTCTGTTTCTCACCAGTGTTCTAAATGTATTAGTCATTCCTTTCGATGTACTCCGAAAGCAATTCATGGATTTCACACCTAGCTAGTCTCTCTCCTTGTGAAACTTAAGCAACCAAGTGATGAAAGAATAAACCTTCCAAAGGACACGGGTGCTCTTAGGAAATCAGTTCCTGAATTCCTTGAACCTTTTTTTACTCCTATCATCTGATTATTTTATGTTTAAAAGAAATGATGTGGGTATTTTCAGACTTGACAGCTACTGGTTTTGTCTTCACTCCTATTCTCTTCTCAGGGTTGGCTACTTTTCTGCCATCTTCAACTCTATCATACTCCAGCTTGCTTCCAATCTGGGATGCTTTAGGGCATTAGCACAAATAAAATTTCGAGTTCTGGTCTCTAACAATTATTGCTATTTTTTCCTAGAGGAAACAGTAGCCCATCTTGTTTACATTCCCCAACTGACAACACCATGATGTTTCTTTTAAAACAGTTTCATAACACCGTACATTTTTTTTCAAATATTTATTATTTGTTTGGCTGTGTTGGATCTTAGCTATGTCATGTGGGATCTTTCACTGCAGCACGCAGGCTCCTTAGTTGTGGCGTGCGGGCCCAGTAGTTGAGGCTCACAGACTTAACTGCCCTGTGGCATGCGGGATCTTAGTTCCCCACACAGATCGAACCCACACCCCCTGCTTTGGAAGGTAGGTTCTTAATACTGGACCACCAGGGAAGTCCCCCACTGTAGCAATTTTTAAACTTCAGCAGTCACAAAAGTCTAGGGTTTGAAATATCATATGGGACAAAGAATCTGCCTGCAATGCAGGGGACCCTGACCTGGGAGAAGGAAATAGAAACCCACTCCAATATTCTTGCCTTGGAAATCCCATGGACAGAGTAGCCTGATGGGCTACAGTCCATTCGGTTGCAAGAGTTGGACACAACTTTGCGATTAAACCAACACCACCAAAGACAATAAATCTGTTTCTCTGGCCTCTGCATGTTGAGATGTCCTTAGAGCTAGAGGCTAACTAAGTATCATCCAGTTCAGTCTTCTAGTTTTGTAGGTAAGGAATCCACACAAGATTCAAAGAGAGGACTTGGAAAACTAAGCAATTGCAGCTAATGAGTAGTTCTCAACTATGGGTGTTTTTAACCCACAAGGGGGCAACTGGTAATGTCTGGACACATTTTTGGTCATCACAACTAGCACTTACTACTGGCATCTAGTGGTTAAGGCCAGGGATGCTACTAAACATCCTACAATGCACAGGAGAGCCCCTCAAAAAGAATTAGCCAGCCCAAAATGTCAATAGCACAGAGCTGAAAAACTCTGAGATAGATTTCTCCTTCAGCAATCCATTTAATGTCTCCTGCCAACATATATCCATACTCATTGCCCCAGAAACTCATAATCCAAATTAAACTCATATCTCGTGTCCTTGATGAAGAGAAGGCTGCTGGTCTTCATTTCACCACTTTGCTTGGCAATCTCTTTAATGGTTCCTAACAGAGACTACAAATGGTCTTATTTCTCTGCCAATGTTGAGCCAGTGAAGAAGTATCTATGTCAGGGAGATTTGGGGGAGAAAGATTTCATTTCTGGGTTATATTTAGGGGTTGATCATGAACAGCTGTACTCAACCCATTCATGGATGACTGAGGAGAGTCTGAGGAGCATTAGGACACAAAAATTGATTTGTTATGGGAACTGGCAATGCTTTTCAGGGGTAAATGAGATTTCAAATGAATGATAAAATGATGATCCAATTTGGAAGTCAATCCAACGGTTGTTTCAATGGTCTCTTTTAGGACATCATTTCACAAAATTTAAAAAGTAAATTGACAAACAAATCCATGAATTCCTTTCTATGACAATATAGCTGAATGAAAAAATAAAAGAAATTTTGCCACTCAATCTTGCCATTACCAGATCTGGGAGTAAAAAGAAAGTAAGAAGGAACCTATCAAAATTATCAGCTGCCAGAATGTAAGAATTATTTTTTAAACCAAAAGTGGCCGTTATATTTCTGTGCTGCCTGCCTTCCTATGCTTAGCTGTCCATTCATTCACTTTAAATGTGCTATGAAAAGTAAAAGTGTCAGTCACTCAGTCATGTCTGACCTTTTGTGACCCCATGGACTGTAGCCCACCAGCATCCTCTGTCCATGGAATTATCCAGGCAAGAATACTGGAGTGGGTAGCTGTTCCCTTCTCCATGGGATCTTCCCTACCCAGGGATCGAACAGGGGTCTCCTGCCTTGCAGGCACATTCTTCACCATCTGAGCAACCAGGGAAGCCCAAATTTGTTGTATATACAAATTAAAAAGCCCAAGTGAAAATGCAACTGTTCATACTGACCGTAAGCAAAGAATCAAGGCCAAGGCAGGTTTTAATTTGGTAAATGATATTTTGCAATATCCAGTTCCATGTTTTTTTAAAGCACTTAGACTAGAAATTCCACTTTGGAACTCTATTAGTTGAAAATATGGTGGTGAGTAGGGAAAAGTTTATAGGTTAAGATCTTTTTCCTGAGAGTTGCATAAAACAGCCAAAAATTTGGAAGCAAACTAAATGTATAACAGTTCAAGTAACCTGCAGTGTAATAAAGGCAATGTTGGGGGAAAATGCAGTTGTCAGAAGCATGATGTTTTCAGAGAAAAGTGGGAAACTCTTATGATACAATGTTAATTAAAAACAATTAAAAAAAATAATTCACAGGTGGTCTTGCCTTCTGAGGTGGCTCACATTCTATGCTGTGTGTTTCTCTCTAAATAAATCTCTCACTGAATTCTTTCTGTGATGAGACATCAAGAACTGAGGTTCGTTAAGTTCTGAGACCAGGTGTGTGATCTCAGTTAAAAGATCATGGGTTCAGGGGACTTCCCTGCTGGTTCAGTAACTAAGACATATGCTTCCAAAGCAGGGGACCCGGTTTCAATCCCTGGTCAGGGAACTAGATCCATCATACTGCAACTAAAGATCCCTTGCCCTGCAACTAAGACCCACTACAGTCAAATAAATAAATAAAAATAAATATTAAAAATAGACTATGGGTTCAAGTCCCAATTTGCACAACATGGTTTTATATTCCTCCATTGACTTCCCTTCTCTGGACCTCCCTAGGGTCAACATTGGCCTGAGAGCTTTTTCTTTTCTTTTCTTTCTTTCTGGCCACACAATTTGGCTTGTAGAATAAAGTTTAAAAAAATAATAAAAGTAAATAAATGATTCACAAGTATATGTACTGATTGACAAATCTGTAAACATGTGCATATGATCAAAGTCTAGAAAGTAATATCAAAATGACAAAATAAATGGTGGCCATAGATACAAGTTCATACATTTATGAGCCATACTGTTTTTCTATAATACAGTTAGGGGGGAAAAAAAGGCATATAGTCAAATTTGACCCAGGGCCTTTTTCTCCAGTCAAAATAATACCAAACTTATAGATTTGCATTTAGGAAGCTAGTAGCAATAAGGAAACATATAATAAGAATCTTGGAGGATGTAGAATAATAAGCATTAGAATTTAAATTAAGCTGCAATGAGGATAAGGTCAGTGGTATTGCAGCAGTAATGAGTATATGTTCAAAAGTTTCTCATAAGGTTAATATAGCAATTTCACTTTCTTTTCCATTAGTGGTCTGATCACAAAATCACAAACTTCTCCAAGGGAATTGGCTACAGAGTTTATCCATCAAGCTAGACTCTGCTTCTTTAGTTTCTTGTGCAATATTCAAAGAAGTACCGAGTTGCCTTGCCTATGCTTTACTGTCTGATGCATTTGATCACCCTTCCTCTCTCATGCGTGCCTACGATGGTTCCACTTCTTACACTCCCGACCTTGAATCTAATCCGGAAGCCTGAATCATCCTAGCCCCTACCCATTTCTTCACCCCTCACTACCTCATTCAGCCCATCATCAGCTCTGGTCAAGTCCACCGCCTGAATATACGTACGTACATATATATATATATATATATATATGTCCCACAGCATGTGGGATCTTAGGTCCCCTACTAGGGATTGAATCCATGTCCCCTGAATTGGAAGGCAGATTCTTAACCACTGAATCACGAGGGATGCCCCCTGAATATTTCTTGAATTTGTCTCTCCTGTTTGTTTTCAAGACCTCTGCCCTCCTTCCAACCATGGACTGTTGTCCCCAGTCCCAGTCAGCACACAGCTGTTAAATCACAAGTAGAGTCTCATTACTTCTCTTTTTAAATCTTATTGATGGACACAATTTATCTTTTAACATTTTTTTTATTTTTTATTGAAGGATAATTGCTTTAAAGAGTTTTGTTGTTTTCTGTCAAATCTCAATGTGAATCAGCCATAGGTATACATATATCCCCGCTCCGTTTTGAAACTCCCTCCCATCTCCCTCCCTCATCCCACCACTCTAGGTTGATACAAAGCCCCTGTTGACTTTCCTGAGCCTTAAAAGTAAACACTATCATCCTTATGATGGCTCCAAAGGCTCTTTCTACCTGACCATTGCATACTTCTATTGCAGTTCTCCCTTATCCCTTAAATGCCTGAAAATCAAGTCATATTACTGAATGGAACACATTTTTCTCAGTGCAATTAGACTGAGCTGGAGAAAGCAGAAATATCGGCCTTCTCATTCTAAGCATTATGATAATTTTAATGCAATTGACTATCATATTCACATTTCCAACAGTCATAATTCACAATTTAATCACATTACATTACCAGTAAGTAAAATCCCTAAATATTTTTTATAAAATTTCTTGTACTGGAGTGATTTCTTTTGGTTTTAACCAAATGCTGGACTTCGCAATTATCCATATTAAATTCCTTTTTTGATACTATGCCTGTGATTCTATTTTGCTACAATCTTTTTAGACACAAATTTTTATCTGTAACTCAATAACTGCTTGTCCCAGATTTGTGACACCAGGAAATTTCATCAACATGAGGCCACGTGGTATCACTGAGTAACACAAGATTTGGTATGTTTTAGTTCTAATTACAACACAGCTTAAATTCTAATTCTACCACTGACAAATTACCAAACATTTTGAATGCCTCATAAATTTTCTTTATCTTGGTATTCATGTCAGTAGCTTGAGTCTAACGATATATAAGGGAGATGCCCTCATTCTCCCCCTTAAAAACTTAACTGAGATCCATCCAAAAGAATTTGTCTTTTGAGCATAAGCTACCCATTCTCCTTGCTTGGCTCGTGCAATACATTTTTCTCTGAACTACATGTAAATATGCATGAAACATTCATATATATTACTTATATTTATGGGAGATTATAGGAGGAGGAGGATGGTAAAGACAAAGATTAGTTAGCATTTTGTGTCTACTAAATGCTTCACATACAAATATGCTGAAGAAAGTACAATCATTATCCTCATTTTTTTCTGATGAGTACAATAAAGATTAAAAGGAATAGATCATTTACCCAAAATACAGCCCATACATAATGGAGCTAGTGTATAGAAATGCTAAAGACCATGTGAATTTAGTTATCTTCTTGCTTTAGTCCAAGTCATCTGTCATTAAACAGACGATGTTTATTTCACCAAGCTTCTACCAGTGGGAATTGAGGTCCTTTCCATTTCTTCACTACTAACAAGTAATGATATCCTTGTGTATCATATTTTTGTGCATTTTGGGGATTAAATTTCTGGAAGTGAAACTTTAGGATCAAAAGTTATGAATATTTTTATTGAGTATTGTCAACTTGTGTTTTATAATGTTTATAATTAACAATATAGAAAAGATTTTGGGGGGAATTGTGTAGGACATACGCTAGGTGCCTTCTCAGATTTCAGTGGTGACATCAGCCGTGGGACCCTCAGTGGTGGGAGAACTTTGCCTTGGTGGTGGTGGTTTTAGTCACTAAGTTGTGTCCAACTCTTGTGACCCAGTGGATTATAGCCTGCCAGGCTCCTCTGTCCACAGGATTTCCTGGGAAAGAATCCTGGAATGAGTTGTCATTTCCTTCCTCAGGGCATCTTTCCCACTCAGGGATTGAATCCAAGTCTCCTGCATTAGCAGGTGGATTCTTTACGAGCTGAGCCACCAAAGAAACCTTTAGGAAACCCCAGTTCTGCTTGGGCTCTCACAGCTCCACCCTCTGGAGCAGACCAGTTACTGTCCAAAGAGAACTTCCTCCACTCTGGCTACCATACCAGGCCAACCAGCCTCACACCCTGAGTTTCTAGCTCCTTTCAGCATCTCTGGACTTAGATGAATGACTATAAAAGAGGCCAGATAGTTCAACTCTCTGGGGACACACTTGGTCTACTGGGAGACAGGAAGGGGAGCTGCCTGCAGCAAGCAGATAAGTCTCTCCTTCTTCCCTCTCTACAACCCCTCTGGGAAATAGTTCCACACAGCCTGTCTGGACACACCCCATGGAGATGAGCAAACCTCCCTGCTGGATTTGGCCAGCAATACACTTTACATTACTTTCCATCTCATTCCTGCCTCACTTTCCTTATCTCTCACTTTCATTTTCTTTCATGCTTGGTCTATGGTGGTTTCCTGTCTCATCTGAGATAATAAAGTTTATGAAAGCATTTTCCAAATTATAAACCACTCTGCAAAGGGAAGGTATTTTTATTGCTGTGATTGCTGCTGCTTTCAGGAATACTTGGGGATATACAGAAATTCATTTCAAAAAGTAATCAAGATTACCCTTATTTATATTTCATCATTCATTATCAGCCTAAGAAGGATTTTGAGACATTTTTGATCTTTCTGATTTGACCATGTGTCTTCAGGGAGCTATAGTCAACTATAAGCCTCATAGAAACACCTGCAAAACATTTCTGTATCTTCCCAAGGAAGGCATGGTAGAATAAGGAGCAGGATATTATATTAATAGTTGAGTGCTCCAGTGGACCCAGATGCAGCCTAACACATGCCACCATCATGGAATTCCATGGTGAGATTTAGAAATAGGCAATGAGAAGAAAGTAGCATGAAAGGAAACTGGGATGAAACGAAAGACAAGAACTTCCCAAGCCTATCCTACTTTCCATCAATTATATTCTATTTCATTACAAAAGTTACCTTCCCAAATTTTGCAAAACAAAAATAACTTATGGATAATTTATATTCTGCTCAAAAACATTTAAGGAAGGTCTAAATGATCTCCTTCTGTGTTTCTTACAGCACCCAGTTGTTTTATATGAGTCTCTGTCGCTATTGCTTACTTAATTAACTTCCTTTCTGTCTGAACCATAAACTATGGGAGAGTAAGAAGCTGTCAGTTCTACTGTCTGTCATATTCTTGGCACCTAAAATATTGTCTGGATTTTTTTAAATCTTTATTGAATGATGAATGAAAGAATGAATGAATGCAGAATGAAGATGAATTGACCATGTATCTGACTTTAGCTGTGTTTTCAGCTTTCTATATATATCCTCAAGTCCCTAGCTTCAGCTTAAAACAAAGTAGATACCTAATAAACATGTGCTAACTAACTGATAAAACAATTATAAATCTATATAAAATGTCTACTGCCTACCTTATGACAAAAAGGTTCAAAGTATTCTCTTTTTTTGCTGCTAAGTTGCTTCAATCATGTCCAGTTCTTTATGATCCCATGAACTGTAGCCTGTCAGGCCCCCCTGTCCATGGGATGTTCTCTTCTCATTTATATTCAATGGAAAATAGATGTATAAAGAGAATCACTGCTCAGTTTTATAAACAGAAATTTCCAAGTCTACTCCACTGATGTGAAAATACGATAAATAATATGGAAAAAATAGCTGGAAAAATAGAACTATTATCTGCCCCTCCATCCACNCCATCCACCCCCCCCCCCCCCCCCAGTTAATGATAATATTGTGGTCCAGGGTCCACTCCATGTTGTAGAGGAGACAACCCCACAGATAATACTTCCAAAACCTGAATCCTCCCTTCTCAGCACATTTGTAAGGAGATGCTACCCCAAGGAACTCAATCATGCACCAAGAACCAGAGAAATGAATCTCAGGCTGGGCCAATCCATTTTCTCTATGCAAAATGTTTAATAGATTAGGGAGTTCCCAGGCAGTCCAGTGGTTAGGGCTCCTCACTTCCACTGCAAGGGGCATAGGTTTGATCCCTGATCAGGTAACTAAGATCCCACTTGCTGTGCAACGGGGTAAAAAAAAAAAAAAACCTATATCAAATGAATTCTTTCTTTGTTTTTATATCTGCTCCCTTAGGGCATCTGGGTTCTTGCATTTACTTTAATCACTTGAGGAGAGAAAGATTTACAGAGATAAACCATCTTTTCTTCTTCCTGGTCCTTTGAAGCCAAATTATTTTTAACCTATCAGAGGTCATCAGAGACTCATTGGATTATCCTGTGCTGCCTGATTCTGACCTTATTTTTGATACAATGAACCATTTTCTACAATGGGCATTTAAAACTCACAGCTCCCAGGGCTTTAGAAATCCTGGGAAAGGCCCCTGCTGGCAACCTTATTAGCATCTCTGCCTCTTGATTTTTATTTAATTCCTTTTAACAGTCTAATCATAAGGCTGACAGACTTTATGGAATGGGGGGATACAGAATGAGGAACATATTTCACTATATCATTAAGCCTGCAGTGAGTTAATAAATAGCTCATTATGTGTTTTGAGATATACAAAGAGGTTAAGAAACCAAAACAAAAGCAGAATATTAACACAACACTTGTTGAATCACTGTTCATAAAAAAGAGAGAGAGAGAAAGGGGATTGACATGAAAGATTTAAATAGAGTTTCATACTAAAATGATAGATTAGCATTTTGATTTCATATTTTTCTCTACAAAGGAATGGAGTGTCATTCCAATGACAAAGCAGATGTTTGGGAAATGGTCCTCTGTTCTGGAAGACTGATATAGAATAGAAAGTATAGCAGGGAAAAAACAACAACAAACTCATCTAGCATTAAAATACTTGCACATGTCAACAAAAGGTCTCCTGTTGAAGATGGTACTGATGAACCTGTTTGCAAGGCAAGAAGACAAAGACTTGAAGAATGGACTTGTGGACCCAGCAGGGGAAGGAGGGGGGGATGATTGGGAGGGTAGCACTGACATATATACACTGCCACGTGTGGCGGCTGGTGGGAAGCTGCTGGACAGCACAGGGAGCTCAGCTCGGGGCTCTGTGATGACCTAGAGGGGTGAGATGGGGGTGGGAGGGAGTCTCAAGAGGGAGTGGGTATATGTATACTTATAGCTGATTCACTTCATTGTACAGCAGAGACTAACAAAACATGGTAAAGCAATTATACTCTATTTTTTTTAAAGGTCTCATATTAGGGATTATGTTAACCTTTTAAATCACATTCACAACAACATCTCATTCCAGCTCACAAAAATTCTGGGAACAATGTCCTTGCCTAACAGAAAAGTTAGAGCTCCCTAAGTTTTCCCTTTCTGGACCTCTAATCCTTTCTCAAGGCCCTGCCAACCAATTGTACGTATGCATGCATGCTCAGTCATATCCAACTCTTTGCAACCCCATGGACTGCAATCCAGCAGGCTCCTCTGTCCATGGAATTCTCCAGGCAAGAATACTGGAGTGGGTTGCCATTTCCTCCTCCAGGGGATCTTCTCGATCCAGAAACCAAACCTGAGTCTCCTGGATTGCAGGTGGATTCTGAGCCACCTGGGAAGCCCTCTCAGCAAACCAAGGATGCTCTAAATCAGGGCTTTCTTAGGAACATGGATCATCTGGGGATCTTATTACAAGGCAGATCCTGAAGCAGTAGGTGGGCCTGAGACTGCATTACTCCCAGGTGAAGCTTGGGAGCTGCTTCTCATTCTAAATGACCACCTCCACAAAGCAGAAAACATTATTGTCCTACGGGTAATTACAGAAGATTTAGACTGAAGTTACTCTAATACACACTTAAAAAGATGCATCATTTTTCTTGTGCTAATTGATAAGTAGACAGATAGTCAGCGATTTACAGACCCCATTTGATTTTCACAAAGTCAAGTCAAACACTTCTGGGCTGATTTAAAAGCAGACACTGGGAAGCTGTGATGGGTTCCCTGGAAATCTTGGATTCAAGAAACTAAAGCATGAGCTCTTAATCTTTGTGTGTGTGTGTGTGTGTGTGTGTGTGTGTGTGTGTGTCTGTTGGGGGGTTGGGTGCTTGCTCTCCCTTTAAAAATATCTAAAAAAACTGTAGAAACTTTCCCCAGAAAAGTGTACACAAAGGCAAACAATTTGGTATATAATTATATCAGTTCCTAGACACTTTTGTTCTACAAGCAATTTAAGAAACTTTAACCTCATGCTGTCCAAAAAAATAGAAAAATAAACAAAATGAAAAATGTCTTTCAACTCACTGGGATGTTAGCTAGTTTTTAAATACAACTTTTCTGGGAGAACTAAGCCAGTTACCTAAAAGCACAGATGAAACACAACATTCAAACCCAAAAAATTTTTAAAGGTGGGGGAGGCAGAAAATTTGAGACTACAATAACAGCCATGAAAACGTCTCCATAGCCCAGAGCAAAGCAGGAGAAAGAGAACAAAACAGAGACTACAGAACCAGCTTCAAACCATCTCTCCTTTTACCTCTGGGTGGCCCCCCTGATCTCTCAGTGACTAAGAATCGCAGTTCCCAGGAGTGCTTGATAAAATGCAGGTTTCTGGGCCAAACCCCAGGTCTAACAGAGATGTGGTTCAGAAACCTGCGCTATACACAATCCTGAGGCAATTTTACGCACATTAAAGGTTTAAGTAATACTGTTTTTCCAGCAGTCATGTATGGATGTAAGAGTTGAACCATAAAGAAGGCTGAGTGCTGAAGAACTGATGCTTTTAAATTGTGGTGCTAGAAAAGACTCTTGAGAGTCCCTTGGACTGCAAGGAAATCAAATCAGTCCATCCTAAAGGAAATCAACTCTGAATATTCATTAGAAAGACTGATGCTGAAGGTGAAGCTCTAATACTTTGGCAACCTGATGCGAAGCATCGATTCATTGGAAAAGACTGATGTTGGGAAAGATTGAAGGCAAAAGGAGAAAAGGGTGGCAGAGAATGAGATGATTAGATAGCATCACTGTCTCGATGGACATGAATTTGAGGAAACTCCGGGAGATAATGGAAGACAGAGGAGCCTGGCATGAAACAGTCCATGGGGTCACAAAGAGTCTGAGATGACTTGATGATGGAACAACAACAACAACAATTCTCAAATTACATTAATGAAATTAAGATACCCCTCGACTCTCATTCAGAGCTCAGAAAGAGTTATAGTCCATATGAGGTTGCCCATAGGACAGAAAAATTACTTCCAAGAGAACAGTGGTCCAAAATATTTTCTTGAGTTGTGCTCATGATCAGAATAGGCTTAAAAAAAAGTCTCTCTTGAGTTTGTTACATCGCTTCTGTTTTATGTTTGGCTGTTTGACCATGAGTCACGTGGGAACTCAGCTCCCTGACCAGGATCAATCCTGCACCTCCAGCCTTGGAAGGTGAATCTTAACCACTGGAGCACCAGGGAAGTCCCAGACTAGGCTTTTAAATTCAGAAATTTTGGAGGAATTTAAATCTGTTTCCTTGCCCTGCCCTCTACTCCTCACTCTTCCCCTAAGAACAGACTCCCAAGTTTCCCTCCCCTTTCCTAGAACCTCATCTATTAACTATTATATAGATTATATTATTATATAGAATAATAATATTATATATTATTCTATTGATAGAATAAAAGGTGGATAATAGAGGAAATGTCTAAATAATACATATAGAAGCTGTTTTGATATACCTAAATCTATAAATGTAGATATATGGATATTAGCCTCAGTAAAAGTCAAAATCTATGATTCTCAACCATGGCTTCATAGCAAAGTTAATAAAATCACAGATACCTAATCTCCAACTCCAAAGGTTCTAATCAAGATCTGAATAAGACAATTATGGATAAAAGTTAGAGCCAAAGTGTCTTTATTTAAAATTAAAAGAGAAAGTAATCATTAAAATTTCTTACATACCATCAATAATAGTACAGATGATTAAAAAAAACATATGAATGTCTACTAGAAAAATAAAGATCTGTGTCTTACAGCCATTTATTCATTCAGTCTTAACAGCATCTGCATAGGGAGGAATCGGGAGGAAACCATTTTTACAACTAAACCTCGTAGAGGTCAGGTAATTGTCTCAAAGTTACGACTGCGTAGTGCAGAGGTCTCCTTGGAACTCAGTGTCTAACATTAGTCGCTCAGCCGTGTCTGACTCTGCAACTCCATAGACTGCAGCCTGCCAGGCTCCTCTGTCCATGGAATTCTCCAGGCAAGAATACTGGAGTGGGTAGCCATTCCTTTGGCCACGAGATCTTGAACCCAGGTCTCCCGCACTGCAGGTAAATTCTTTACCGTCTGAGCTGCCAGGGAAGGCTATGTCTAACACAGACATCCTCACTAACGGATAAGCTGAGACTTCCCTGGTGGTCCAGTGTTTAAGATTCTGCTCTTCCAATGAAGCAGAAGCAGGTTTCTTCCTTGGTTGGGGAACCAAGATCCTACATGCCACTTGGCACAGTCAAAAAATAAAAATTAAAAAAAAAAAAACCAAGATAAATAATTTTTAAAAAAATCAGCCATACTTCCTGTATGAATTTATGGAGAACCACTGGTGGGTAATATGTGCATACACGTATGATAGGCACACATAAATGTGTTTGGTCGAGAGAGAAAAAATGTACGTGTATTCCCCGGCAGGGGGCCAATTTTTCAGTTTAGGACATTTGAGGAAGAAAAGTGTCCTCAAACAAAGACCAATCAAGTGCAAAGAGCTGTGTGAGAACCCTAGGTCTCTGACAGGACAAGGAAAGCAGTCACCAGGAAGGGAAATGAGTGTAGAAGCAATGCAGGGACTTGTCTGATAGAAACTTCAATAGCTTGTTTCACTGAACACTAGCTCTGCTCCCCTCATTTTCCCTGCTGGTAGAAAGCTGTCAGTTCATAGTGTTACATTCCTCCAGAGTCTTTTTGTTTACTCAGGAAAGGCCAACAAAGAAACAGGTCAAGACGGATAAAGGGGTGTGAAAAGACGGGATGGATGAACAAAGGCTCCTGACAAGCAGCTGCTGCTTCTCACTTCCCTCGGGTCTGACTCTGTGACCCCATGGACCGTAGCCCACCAGGCTTCTCTGTCTATGGGATTCTTCAAGCAAGAATACTGGAGTGGGCTGCCATTTCCTCCTCACAAATAGCTAATTGGTGCTTATAAAAGCACAGCAGTTTCCCATTAGAAAAATCACATGCCCAGCAGTGGTTAGTGAAGATTTTTAGGGGTTTCAGAATCATGCCAGGTCATCCTGGTCTAGGTAACCCAAAAGCCCCACGGATAATCATCAAAGGCTGCCTGTTTCAAACACAATTTACCAGAGACCATGCCCATGTCTTTGGTCTTCCCTGGAGGAGACCCAGGTTCAATCCCTGGTTTGGGAAGATCCCCTAGAGAAAGAAAAGGCAACCTCCTCCAGTATTTTTGCCTAGAAAATCCCATGGACAGAGAAGCCTGATGGGCTACAGTCCATGGGGTCACAGAGTCAGGCTCGACTTAGCAACCAAACCACCACCACATGCCCATGTCTTAGTTCTAATTATGTCTTATTATAGACAAGAAACCCATACCCATTGTTGTAGATTTCCTTGAAAGTGAAAGTGTTAGCCGCCCAGTCGTGTCTGACTCTGTGTGACGCCAAGGACTGTATCCCACCAGGCTCCTCTGTCCATGGGATTCTCCAGGCAAGAGTACTAGAGTGAGTTACCATTTCCTTCCTCAGGGGATCTTCCCAACCCAGAGATTGAACCCGTGTCGTTTACATTTCCTGCAGGTTGGTTCTTTACCACTAGCTCTACCTGGGAAGGGCAGATTTCCTTGGTGATAGCCAAAAGCAGAAGCTGGGTCACCTGTTTCCCAAGCCCAGGATTCCTTTCACCAATGTCATTCAGCAAGGCAGAAAGTAGGGTGGGTAAAAGCAAAGATTCCAGGGCCACATGTATCTGCCGTCAAACCTTGAATCTAAAATGTATTAACTGCATGGCATTGAATAAGTTACTTAACCACTTTGCCTAAGTATCCCAATTAGTAAAACATGGATGATAGTGCTGATGATGATAAAACAAAATTGACAGTTTTATCCTGCAGTATCAAAAAAAAAAAAAAAAGGATTAACTTTTAGCTACAAAAGATTTTGGTGGAGTGTGTTAGTTGCTCAGTTGTGTTCAACTCTTTGCAACCCCATGGACTGTACCCAGCCAGGGTCCTCTGTCCATGGAGCTCTCCAGGCGAGAATACTGGAGTGGGTAGCCTTTCCAGGATTTACACACAGTAAGTAACATAGATTGTTTGTTATTATCGCTTCCTTAAGGGCATTGTATGTTATAATATTCAAGCAGCACAAAACAGAATTCATTATCTAAAAGAAAAGTAAAAATAATTTGGGCTTCCCAGGTGGCTCAGACACTTCAAAAATAAATAATTTTTTTTTTAAAGAATTAATTATCTATGGCATGGCTCTCAAATTTGTCTTCCAAGAAATTCCAAGAAAATCTAAAACTTATCATGTTCTTGATCATGAAAACAAGACTGGTGATCATCTGTTTGGGCTTCACAGCACAGCAATATGAAGACAAATAAAAACCTCTTTTCAGTTCTTAGATCTAACTATTCTGTAGCTTCTTGTCTGACCCAGTACACTAGATTAAATAATGTCTCCCCCAAGTCAGTGTCATTCCAAGAACTGCACAATGTGACCTGATCCAGAAATAGGATTGTTGGAAACGTAATTAGTTTAGATGAGGTCATACTGGAGGAGTGTGGGTCCCAAATGCAATATAACTGGTGTTCCTATAGGAAAAGGAGAGAAGACATGGAGACAGAGTCAGACAAGTGGAGAAGACCAGGTGATGATGGGAAGAGACTGGGATGATGCACCTACAAGCCAGGAAACAGAAGTGGAAAGAAAGCCATCAGCCTGATTCTTCCCTAGGGCTTTCAGAGAAAACATGGTGTTTCTAACCCCATAATGGTGGACTTCTCGCCTCCAGAAGTGTTACAGAATAAATATGTGCTGTTTTAAGCCCCTGAAAGTGTTAGTCATTCAGTCATGTCCAACTCCTTGTGACTCCATGGACCACAGCCCTCTAGGCTCCTCTTTCCAGGCAAGAATGCTCCAGGCAAGAATACTGGAGTGGGCTCCATTCCCTTCTCCAGAGGATGTTCCCACCCCAGGGATCAAACCCATGTCTCCTGAATTGCAGGCAGATTCTTTACCGCCTGAGCTACCTGGGAAGCCCTGTTCATTTCTGGTAATTCATAAGGTAACCATGGGAAACCAATATACTCAACCTCCCTTCTGGACCACACAGCAGTAGACCACCAGTGTGGGGGGCTTCCCTGTTGGCGCCACAGTGAAGAACCCACCTACCAATGTGGGAGGTGCAAGTTCTATCCCAGGGTCACTAAGATTCCATGGAGAAGTAAATGGCTACCCCACTCCAGTATTCGTGGCTGGGAACCCCCGGACAGCGCGGGCTGTTGGATAAGAGAGCACTGGGAGCCTTGAAAACCAAGTTGAGATGATTTAATTTTTACATGAAATTCATCCATATCAACCTATCTTCAACAGCCCAGGTGCTGCATTCCAACATTTATGTTTCCTAGTTTAAGCCTTTGTGAAATATTGTTATAAGCTGTTTTGCAGAAGGATTTGCAGGGGAAGGGGGGACACATGACATGATCCCACCTGTGAGTGGTAGGAAGAGCAGGCTTGGGCTGAGGAGGAGGCTGAACTTCAACACAATTGCAGCGGAGGCCCAGATGACCCTACATGGACTTCTGGAGCTGGAATGCCCCTCCCTTTGGGGCTTTCCCAACTGGGCCAGGCACTGGACCCCCACATAGACCAGCCGTTGGATGCAGGCTCACACAGAGAAGCCAGGGCTTTGGTCAAAGCAGTTTTTACCAGCTCTAGGCAATTTCTGGTGATGGACACAGCTGTGAGCCAATGGGGAATCAGCATCTCTCCAGGGGGATCTAGGAGGTGCCTCACAGCATCGCCCACATGCACAGGTGGATGTCTTCCTGTCTAATCCTCATCTGTTATTAGAATGTGGCCATGTGAAATTCCACACCTGGACTAGAATTGCCTTACTCTGAGAACGAATCCATTAGATGCTCTTAAATCAAGTATATAGTGACAGACCTGAGAAGTCTGAGTTGCATTCTTATTCATTTCCCTCTCTCACCCACACACTTTCCATTTCCATGAATTACAACTCTTAAAGTCAAATTTTAGAATGGCTTCTAATCACATTTAGACCGTGGTGGGAATTTCGTCTCCTTTTTCTAGTTATCCATGGACAAAGGAAAATCACCTGACCCTACCTGGAAATCACTATTTATTCATTCACGTATCGATTTATTGGTGAGACAACACACATACATAACACCTATTCCATACTAAAGAAGACACTGGGTAAAAAAAAGTGAATGAGGAGGGATGGGAATTGATTAAGACTTCACCTTCCAATGAAGGCGGTCCAGGTTCAATCCCTGATTGAGGAGCTAAGTTAGATCCCACCTGCCTCACGGCCAAAAAACTGAAAAGCCTAAACCAGAAGCAATACTGTAACAAATTCAATAAAGCCTTTAAAAATGATCCACATCCAAAAAAATCTTTTAAAAAAAGAGTAGCATGGAAACATAGATTCTAAGCATATATATAGATAGCTAGTGGGAACTTGCTGCATGACTCAAGGAACTGCAACTGGGATTCTCTGACAATCTAGAGGCGTGGGAGGGAGTGGGAAGTGGAAAAGAGGCCCAAGAGGAAGGGGACATATGTGTACCCAAGACTGATCCATGTTGATGTATGTCAGAAACCAACACAATATTGTAACTATTCTTCAGTTACAAATAAATGTTAAAAAGGCATTTAAAAAATCTTTAAAAATAATGAATGAGGAGGCTGTCAAAGGCCTTACACTGATGGTGAGGAGTCGGCCTCCCTTATGATGAGGAGTTTGGGTTTTTTTTTAAACACGGTGATGGGTAATGGGCAGTACTATGATTTGAATAGGCTGGGGTTATCTGAAATATCTCTCTGTGAGTGGTGAAGAGGATGGATAGCTGGGGAGTCCACAATCCAGGGCGAGCGGCTGGCAGGCAGCACTTGTCAACACGCAGTTGAGTCACTCTTCAAACCTCAGCTGAGTCACCCATCTTCCGTCCTACCTCTGACTAAGACCCTCCTGGCCATCCCAGGAGTCAGCAACACTGCCAAGGAGCCTGTCAACAGCCCGTTTGGATGGGAGTGTTCACACTGGCCTCCTAAGCCACAAGCAGCCCCCAGGGACCCAGTCATAAGCTTTTGCATATGCAAATACACCATGCATGTGACTCCAAGTCACAAACACTCAGTGTAAAGCACACAGCTGTCCACATAGGCTGAGCGACTTAAAAAAGAAGCCTCCAAAGGATGCCTCATTCCACTTTGGCTTTTCCTCTCAACAGTCTCCACAGCCTTGGGCCAGTCCAAAGACATTAAGTAAATCTCTCAGTGGGTGGGACCTCCACATTAAATAGAAATTATGGATCAGAGCATATAACCTAGCAGTAGCGGCTATGTTTCAAAAGAAAAAAAAATAAATCAGGAGAATTTTTTTTTCAACATTAGTCAACTATAGACTGGAAAATAGAAGGGAAAATATTATAGCATTAATAATTACTAGAAGGTGAGAGTTTTTATGCTTCAGTGTTGTTCCAACATAAATGTCACTGTAAGAAATGATATTTCATTTCAATACTAACAAATCAGATACTTAGTGTGCTGGGAGAAATGATTGGAACTACTTTAAAGCTGCATTAACCAGAGAAACTGCAAAAATATTTATATTCTTATGAAGGAAGGATGGAATGCCCCTCATGGGGGCATTTAAGCACCCTCCATCTTTGGATAAATGGTAATGCTAAACAAAAAAAATGGAAAGATGACCTTAGAATAATAACCTTAGGACTCAACTGGGATTCAGCTTCTCAAAGTACAAAAATCATTTGCAGTATGCTCAGGATGGAAATTTCTATACAGCTCTATAGCTCATAGATTTCATTATATATCTCAGACAAAAATCACCAAAACACCCTACTCTGGGCTAACTTCCTCTCCCCAGGGTGCCCCCCCGATATGTAAAATTACTCACCATCTTCTTGTTCAGTCTGCAATTCTGCTCAGTTACACAACAACATTTGTAAGAACAGAAAAACAAAGGGAAAGGGAAAACCAATCCTTTCAGAGAGGTGTTTCATATGCAGAATAGGATCTTGAAAGCAAAACCAGGTCTGGCACTGTTAGGACTTTTCTCTAAGCCAATTCCTTTTCCATCGTTCCTTACAGAGACTCCATGCAAAGGCCATGTGGAAAATTTCACAGGACAAATGCTGAGTCCATATCTGAAAGCCATCCCACCGGGCAAGCTTCTTTCACTGTTTGTCATTTCCAACCGCCACCGTGTATGTTGCCTGAAAGATGGGGTGTTGGTGAGGGCCTGAACCTATGAGTCATTTAGTTTTCAAACAACAGCTCCAAGGGCCTTTGAGTGTCTGGTTGATTTATTGTGAATGGCACTGATACTTATGTGACTAGAAGCTGTTAGCCTGAATTGGTGCTTGGAGAAACAAAGTCAATGAAAGTCACCAATCCAATAAATCTGTGAGGGATGCAAGGAGTTGTCTTTAAAACAAGTGGCTGGCCCATTTCCATCAAGAAGCATACAGCAAGAGAGGCACAAGTCTAGTAAGCATAACGTCTTGAGTCACAATAGTCCAGGCTTTTTTTTTCCCCCAATCCTGTGGATTTTGAATGTCAAGAGAGTGAACATAATCCTAATGCAATAACCCCCCAAGTACATTTGTTTATGTATTTTCTTTTGACCTTTACAAAAATGTTGCCTAGCAGGAAGGAGCATGAGGGTGTGAGCAGTCGCTCAGTCCTGTCTGACTCTTAGTGACCCCACGCACAGCAGCCCAGGCTCCTCTGTCCATGGGGTTCTCCAGGCAAGAATACTGCAGTGGGCTGCCATTTCCTCCTCCAGGGTTATCAGGAAGGAGAGGAATATTTAATAGTACCAGCATTTCATACATGAAACATAGAGGTTTATAGAGGCAAGCACTGTACAACACTGCCATTAACTGGAAGAGTGAGGTCTTTACTCGGAATCGGATTGTTGTTTATAAATAAAGATTAATTCATTCTCATCGTTTATTTATTCAGTAATGACAACAATTCTTTCAGGCCACTGTTTATAGACAAACTGACGATTTAACAGAATTGATAGGTCAAACTGGTTGGTCAGGAGCCCTATGTTGAAAAATATCTCTGAGCAGATGGGAAGTTAGATAATGTTCATCACCCACCTGTCACTCCCTGAACTGCCTTTGATGGCTAACAGATTTCTACAAGCACCGGATCGGGGAGACGCCAAATGTTTCCTGATGGTTCCAGGAGAGGATCAAAGCCAACACGGTGGGCTTTAACGCTGGCAAGGTCCAGGAATCCTTAGGGTTGAATAGAAGTCACCCAGGAGTACTCTGTCATCTTGCCTAACACATTTAGAAGAGCCCTGGCGCTGTCACCATGCCCCTTTTTTATGCTCCTCTAGCAGGGACAGGGGAGCCTGGTGGGCTGCTGTCTATGGGGTGGCACAGAGTCAGGCACGACTGAAGCGATTTTGCAGCAGCAGCAGCAGCAGCAGCAGTGGGGGAGTGGGACAAGCAGCTCTCAGAGCTACCTAGCTGCTCATACAGATAATACAGCTGCAGGAAGAATATGATTCATTCCAGCCCTTTCCTTCACCGTTAAGACACGCGTCCCAGGACCGCTCATCTCGGGGAGACCCGCATCGGGCACGCACTTCTGTCTGCTCTGTGACAGCAGGATAACAGAGGCCGCTGAACACAAAAGACAGAGGAACACCAACCACATATGTCTCCATGACATCGGCGCCCTGAGCTGTGCCTTTCTTCGATGATGCACTGGGGACTGGTCTGTGTGTTGCAAAAGGAAAGAAAATGTTCTCATACACAAAGCAGGGCCAAGAAGAGGTTCCATGAAAGGCAGGGGTGCCTGTCTGAGGTGGCTCCCCACCACTTGCCAGAGAGGGCAGATGACTGAAATACCAAATCAGCAGGCAGCCACAGATTGCTTCCAGGATCAACACAGACTGTGCTGCATTCATTGAACTAGTTCTTCTGCAAGATCAAGGGTGCTAGGCCAGATTTTCCTGGAGACTTCTTCCTTTTTCAGACTAGACAGAAGGATCAATGGGTATGCAATAGCTCTCCATCACAGTGCATTGCTGCTGGACAGAAAGCAGAGAGGCATCCCACAGCCTCACATACCTGATAGGGACCCTGGTTGCAACCACAGTAGCTGCTCTCCATGGTGTAGCTTCTGGACACGCCCATCTCTCTCCACACCACTACCCGGGCTGTGGAGGCCCGAGATTTCTCCACAAGGAAGCTGCAACTGCTCATGGTAAACGCTGGTGCGAGTTTATCAAGGATTTTGGGAAGAGTCTACAATTAAGAAAATCAAATTATGGTGAGTTGCAGAGGATTGTATCTAGGCATCATTAAAAAAAAAAAAACTGCTTAGTATTAAGCATTTGAATATATCAAACACTTAATATATGCAGTTATAAACCTTATATCAGTCCTAAGTATTGAGTACCAATTTTTAAATCCTTTTCTGTAGTTATTGTTACTGCTTAGTTGCTAAGTCATGTCTGACTCTTTGTGACCCCACTGACTATAGCTCACCAGGCTCCTCTGTCCATGGGATTCTCCAGGCAAGAATACTGGAGTAGGTTTCCATATCTTTCTCCAGGGGATCTTCCTAACCCAGGGATCGAACCTGGGTCTCCGGCATTGGCAGGCAGATTCTTAACCACTGTGCCACTTGGGAAGCCCCTTTTTTTCATTTTAAAGATGAGGAAACTGAAGCTTTAAAAACTCAGTAAGAATTAGCTTAAGTTCAACTACAAAGTGGGTGGGATGGGATCCAAATGCCAACATGGCCAACTCCAAAAACTATGATCTTTCAACCTCATCTTCCTGCATCACCATGAACCGATGCTGCAGCATATACCCAGCCTCATACATTACTGTGCTGAGCCCCATGGAAAGCCATAGACTTCACAGGGACCTGAAATTTAGAGAGTGGCTCAACCCAGACTCCCTGTTTTCTGGCTGGATTTTCACTTATCTCCAGTGTTCTTGCCTGGAGAATCCCATGGACAGAGGAGCCTGGTGAGCTATAGTCCATGGGGTTGCAAAGAGTCGGACACGACTTCACTTATCTCAGACGTAGGGACCACTGGTGCTTCTTAAGCAGGAGCACATATAAAGTTACTTTGTTTCCTGAACGAGTGTAACTGCCAAAATGAACTTTTCAATCTCACCCTCTGATCTATAAATCTGAAGTCGGGCCAATTGTAAAACTTATAAAAATCCATACTCCCTGGATTCGTACATACCATGTGAGATCACCTGATTTCCATTTAAAGGTACCTGTATGTCCTGTGTATGTGTGCAGTCGTTTTAGTCATGTCTGACTCTCTGCAACCCCATGGACTGTACCCACCAGATTACTCTGTCCATGGGATTTTCCAGGCAAGAATACTGGAGCAGGTTGCCCTTTCCAATTTCAGGGGACCTTCCTGACCCAGAGATCAAACCTGCGCCTCTTCCCTCCCCTACACTGGGAGGCAGGTTCTTTACCACCGTACCGCCAGAGAAGACAGAAGGCATCGATAAACCCTGGTCTGTCTAAAGAGAGGGGACGACTAGTCCCTGGACCTTCCCAAACCCCAAAGATGGCGTCCCAGAGTTGATAGTGTACCAGTACTACACTTGGACATTTCAGAACTTTTGTGATATGAACACAGAGGGTTCTCTCACTTCGGTGTTAGCAAAATCTCCAAAAATTAGCACATAGTAAAAAAAAAAAGTATATAGATTAGATAAGAAATGGTATAATGTCAGTCTTTGGACAAATTCCTGGGAGAAGGTGGAGAAGTAGAACAAATGGGTGAGAATGTAAATTAAGGAACTATTTTTCAAGAAATTCAGTTTTTGTTTGTTTGTTTCTAGAACACTGAGCAAATCTCTTAATATCTCTGGTTCTTACTGTCCCCATGCTTAACATAGCTATTATATTAATATAAGGATTAATATAATTAATTATAAAAACATTTGACATCAGTATATATTAATGTGTTTGATAATGTAATCTACTGTGATCTCTAAGTTCCTACATAGGCTCCAGACCTATAGCATCATAATTTTAAGGGAAATGATGTGTTAATGTTATCCTCAGAGTTTCTCCAATTCCTCCTAATTGATTTCATCTATCCTCTCTTGGGGGCTTCTCTGGTAGCTCAGCTGGTAAAGAATCCTCCTGCAATTCAGAAGACTATGATTCAATTCCTGGGTCAGGAAGATCCACTGGAGAAGGGATAGGCTACCCACTCCAGTATTCCTGGGCTTCCCTAGTGGCTCAGATGGTAAGAATCCACTTGTAATGAGGGAGACCTGGGTTCAATCCCTGGATTGGGAAGATCCTTTAGAGGAGGGAATGGCTGCCCACTTCAGTATTCTGGCCTGGAAATGCCATGAACAGAGGGGCCTTTCATGAACAGAGGAGCCTGGCAGGCTACAATCCGTGCAGTCACAGAGCTGGACACGACTGGGAGACTTTCACTCACTCACTCATCCACTCCTGGGGCTTCCCAGGTGGCACCAGTAGTAAAGAATCCTCTTGCGAAAGTGGGAGACACAAGAGACGTGGGTTCTATCTTGGGTTGGAAGATCACCTGGAGCAGGAAATATCTACTCACTCCTGCATTCTTGCGTGAAAAGCCCATGGACAGAGGAGCTTGGTGGGCTACAGTCCACGTGGCCGAAAGAGTCATACATGACTTAGTACCTATTATTCTTGTCCCTCTTTTCCCATGATCCCTCACACTGTTTTTTTCCTTCAAAGTGTTCATCATAATTTTCTGTATGTAACTAGTTGCTTATTTTCGGTCTCTTCTGAAGCCTAGAATTTCCATGAGAGCAGGTCTGTATCTTCTCTACACATGGATCAGTGCTGCTTATAGGGAGTACTTCATAAACTATTCACTGGAAAAAATAGAATCTGCTTATCCAAGCTTTTAAATGACTGCTTAAACAGACATAAATAGAGAACATCTCTAGTTCTGAGTCTGTACAATACTGTATTGAAAACTATAGCTTTGTATAGTCTGAAGTCGGGGAGTCTGATCCCTCTAGCTATGTTTTTCTTTCTCAAGACTGCTTTGGCTATTTGTGGTCATTTTTATTTCCATCAGTTCAGTTCAGTTCAGTTCAGTCACTCAGTAGTGTCTAACTCTTTGTGAGCCCATGAACCGCAGCATGCCAGTCCTCCCTGTCCATCACCAACTCGTGGAGTCTACCTAAACCCATGTCCATCAAGTCAGTAATGCCATCCAAACATTCTCATCCTCTGTTGTCCCCTTCTCCTGCCCTCAATCTTTCCCAGCATCAGGGTCTTTTCAAATGAGTCAGCTCTTTGCATCAGGTGGCCAAAGTACTGGAGTTTCAGCTTCAGGATCAGTCCTTCCAATGAACACCCAGGACTGATCTCCTTTAGAATGGACTGGTTGGATCTCCTTGCAGTCCAAGGGACTCTCAAGAGTCTTCTCCAACACCACAGTTCAAAAGCATCAATTCTTCAGTATTCAGCTTTCTTTCTAGTCCAACTCTCACATCCATACATGACCACTGGAAAAACCATAGCCTTGACTAGACGGACCTTTGTTGACAAAGTAATGTCTTTGCTTTTTAATATAGTGTCTAGGTAGGTCATAACTTTCCTTCCAAGGTGTAAGCGTCTTTTAATTCCATGGCTGCAATCACCATCTGCAGTGATTTTGGAGCCCAGAAAAATAAAGTCAGCTACTGTTTCCACTGTTTCCATACAAATTGTAAAATGTTTTTTTCTAGTTCTGTGAAAAAAAGCCATTGGTAATTTGATAGGGATTGCATTGAATCTGTAGATTGGTTTTGAGTAGTATAGTCATTTTCACAATATTGATTCTTCCAATTTTAGAACATGGTATATTGCCCTCTTTTTGTGTCATCGTTGGTTTCTTTTATCAGTGTCTTTTAGTTTCCTGCATACAGCTCTTTTGCCTCCTTAGGTAGGGTTATTCTATCAACTAAAGTGATTGAGAATACTTGAATATAATTTCAATTTATCAGTGCTTTGCCTTGTTGCAAAAAGTTTAATCTGACATCATTTAAATGATCTCTCCTTTCTTAAGTTAAGTGAATCTTCTTTTCTTAGCTAGTATACTCTCTCTCCAAAAAATCACACACTCTATTAATGGCATGCATTTGGAAAACTCCATAATCTATGATCCCTTTACTGAAGCCTTGGAGCCTAGAAGATATGAAATTTATGAAGTTCAATGGGAACATCATTTTACACCTCTACAGTGGCAATTTATCCATTCATTAAATAATGGGTGCCACACCATCTCATTCACAGTAAAGTCTTTCTCGTTCCCTTTTGATTTTATGCAGATGGATCTAGGTCAGGGTGAGCAATGAAGATGATGATATCTAGGATAGCTGGAGGTGGTTTGATATGTTTTGTTTTTAAATGATTAGGAAATTGATGAACTCTACACATGAACTGATGCACTGGAGACTTACTGCAGCGTATCCTAGGATCCCTCAGCTTGAGTGAGGAAAGAAGGCTTGGAAAGTTCAACTCTTCTCCTGACACTTTCTCTGTGTCTTAAACCTAATTTCAGTTTCCCAAACATTGATATTGTGATAGATAGCTTTTTACTGAAGGCTTACTATGCATTTCGCATTCATTAATTCATTTAATCATCACAAGTATTTGGGGTAAGTTTTATTGTGTGTGTTCTCAGTCATGTCTGACTCTTTGACCCATGGCCTGTAGCCCACCAGAATCCTCTGTCCATGGAATTTTTCCAGGCAAGAATACTGAAGTGGTTTGTCATTTCCTCCTCCAGGGCATCTTCCCGGCACAGGGATAGAACCTGCATCTCTTATGTCTCCTGCATTGGCAGATGGATTCTTTACCACTGTGCCACTTAGGAAATGATGCAAGTTGGTTAAAGCGTTTGCCTGCAAGGCGGGAGACCCAGGTTCAATCCCTGGGTCGGGAAGATCCCTTGGAGAAGGAAATGGCAACCCACTCCAGTATTCTTGCCTGGAAAATCCCATGGATGGAGAAGTCCGGTAGGTTACAGTCCACGGGGTAGCAAAGAGTCGGACACGACTGAGCGACTTCACTTCACTATGAATATTGTTAACTTTTTCTTGGAAAAAGAGAGCAAAAATTTGTGGTGATTCTATATTTAAGGCCGGATAGTATAGATTCTTTAAGATGTTCTACTCATAAGAGATAATTTTATATAGGTCAGCATGACCCGATAAGATGAAATGTTTTAATCCAAGTTAGTTTCCTAAGTAAGATTATGCAGTTAAGCTTCTTGAGGTTTATCACAAGTACTCTGGTTGAGCCTTAGAGCAAATAGGACATGGAAGATAAGCTGCTGTTTCTGCATTAACAGCCTTAGGGGAATTCTAGTGATCAATAGCAGTTATGCTTCTACAGGCACAAATGAAGAGGGGGGAACAATTCAGGACATAGAGGAAGTATTTTCAGGTGAGACAGAAGCGTGGTGGGTTTTTTCCCCCTTTTCATACTCACTAACCCTGAAGGTATTTCATATTCAGTAAATTCATATATCCAGAATAATAAGTGGTTGAAAGTGAAAGTGTAGTCTCTCAGTTGTGAAAGACTCTGAGGCACCATGGACTGTAGCCCGCCAGGCTCCTCTGTCAATGGAACTCTCCAGGCAAGAATTCTGGAGTGGGGCTTGAACCTTGGTCTCCTGCATGGCAAGCAGATGCTTTACTATCTAAGCCACAAGGGACGCCCCTCAGAAGAGGTTGGTACCATCATAATTGTGATATCATAATTGCAGCAAGAACTATATGTATTGGTTCTTCATCCCCAGTTCTGACATGAGATTCCTAAACCATTTGTAAATTCCCATGTGATAAGAATAGTAGGAGCATATTTTCTTCTAATAAGGTGGCTCGGGGCGAGTTCCTGAATTGCTCCTGGATCAGGGCTAATCACTTCTTCTCTGTGAAAGAGAGAAAGGTCAGAGATGGAGTTAGTGAATGATCAAGCCCATGTGAAGAAGTTTCCATAAAATCCAAATAGAATGCAAACTGGGGAGCTTCCAGGTTGGTGACTCTTCCATACACTGGAAGGTAATGCATCCACTGCAGTTCCACACTTACAGAAACTTGGGACCCTCCCATATCTATATATCTTTTTAAATGGCTGTTTATCTTGTTCGTGACAGTTTGCCACTTGCCATCCAATTCTATAAGGATTAAATCATGAGCTACTGCAATTTCATGAACTCAATTCTTGTATCTCCTCATATCTAGAAAAAGCACTAAAATTCCTCATGGTGACGATTTTCCTCATGACTAGCAGAAAACTTCTGCAAAAAAAAAAAAAAGATGTTTGATTGCATGTATTACCCCTTCACTAAAATCACACATCTACTGACCTTCCCTCCTGCCTCCCTGGAGCAGTTTTGCAGAATTATCTGGGGTACTATCTCCCGAGCTATAGTCCTCATTTTGTCCTCAATGAAACAACTGGAAACTCTCACTTTGTGCATTGTTTTAAGTCAAAAATCTGTATCCTTTAGCATATCCTTAACTAAACTGGGAAATGTAAGTAAGTGTTCCTTTGAATACTATGAACTATTCTAGGGAATAATCAGACCCACAGGGGAGGAGATCATGGAAACCCTTGATGTGTAGCTGAGTCAGACAGGAGTTGTGGATAACCTGGGGACCTACCGCTTGCAACTGGCATCTGAAGTGAAGGGATGTCTCCTGGAACTGAGCCCCTAACCTGAGAGATCTGATGTTATCTCCAGGCAGACAGTGTGAGCACCCGGTGAAACTGTAAGACACGCAGGTGTTGTCACAGAACTGCCTGGTGGAGGGGAAAATGCAAATATCTGATCCTCAGCAGTGTCAGAAACGGGCTTCCCAGGTGGCGCAGTGGTAAAGAATCCGCCTGCCAATGCAGGAGATGCAGGAGACATGGGTTCTATCCCTGGGTCAGGAAGATTCTATGGAGAAGGAAATGGCAACCCACTCCAGTATTCTTGCCTGGGAAATCCCATGGACAGAGGAGCCTGGCAGGCTACAGACCGTGGGGTCATAAAGAGTTAGACATGACTTAGCAACTAAGCAACACTGTGAGAAATGAAGCGTTCTGTGTAAAAGGAAAGGAGAAAGACAGAGGAGGAGAACCAGGTCTTTCCAACACAGTCATGTTTTCCTTTTCCTGTATAAATTTGAAAGAAAGGTCAATTTTTTTTTTCGATAACTTGACCTCTTCTACGTCTTCCTAATACCCAGTAAGCAGCAGCTTGTCTACTTTATCCCAACAGGAAGATGTCCTTCCTTCCCGCCTCCTTAACCTCATCTGGCTTCAGTGTGGGGATAGCTGATCTCTAGCCACTGGAACCCAGAAAAAAGAGAATTAGGTTCAGCGGATCACTGTCTACTTTTTGTAGTATGCTCACACAGAGGAAGGTGGATGGTGAAATGCCTTAATTTTTTTCATCCCTTCATATTTATTTAAGATCCTTTCCAATTCAGTATCATTTTGTTCCTTCCTAAATATATAACAGGGGCAGTATTTTCATTATCCTTGTTTCACAGGTGACAGAATGGTGTTCAGAGAGGTGATGTTAATGGATCATAGTCACACAGTTAATAGTTACCAACTCAGGAATTAAAATGAGGTTTCTTGTCTCCAATTCTATGCACTATATCACATCATACAGGAAAAAAAGAATGGAGGGTAACCAGGTAGGAAGCCATTATTCATCAAAAGTGAGAAAAAGATACACATGCCTTCAACCTGCTTGTACTATAACCCTATAGTTAAAATAATCAAAATGCTCATTCAGGAAAATAATGGTTGAGACATGTCTCAAAGGCAAGAATCTGGACATGAAATTTTTGATGTCCTCCCCCTACTGACTTACCCGGTAGCTGACATCCTCCAAGAGATTCGATGTGCCTACATTAGCCTCTGCTTGCCACAAGGTCTCTTTAATGCTACAGCCATAAAGGAATACATTCTTCTTTTGGGAGTGGCCATGGAAGTCACAGAAGACCTGCAATGACCAAACAGAGGAGAAACTAAATCTGCTGGTTTCTTATATGCTTAAAATGTCAACTTTCTTAGGTAGATACTGTTTACTTAGCAGAACCAGACACATGGGACCACTGTTGACTTCAGCAAGAGTTCAGTAGGTAGAGTTATCAAGGAGGAAGTTAGGTTGAAAGGTTGAACAGGATGTAAAGAAATATAATTCATGTAAAGCTCTTCTGAGAAGTTTTCTTATGATGAGGGAGGAGACAGGGTCCAAACTGGAAGAAGAAATAAGAAATAACCTTTAAGATATGCGAGACAGCAAAAGAGACACAAATGTGTAGAGCGGACTTTTGGACTCTGAGGGAGAGGGAGAGGGTGGGATGATATGGGAGAATGGCATTGAAACATGTATACTATCATGTAAGAAATGAATCGCCAGTCTATGTTCGATGCAGGATACAGGATGCTTGGGGCTGGTGCCTGGGGATGACCCAGAGAGATGTT